>CM070833.1:2916994-3131994 GCA_036326025.1 Chrosomus eos
ATGCCATAAATCAGAATTATGCTATACTAACTCAATAAAAATGAGATAAAATGTCAGAATTATGACATACTAACTCAATAAATATGCCATAAATCAGAATTATGACATAATAACTCAATAAAAATTAGATAAAATGTCAGAATTATGACATACTAACTCAATAAATATGCCATAAATCAGAATTATGCTATACTAACTCAATAAAAATGAGATAAAATGTCAGAATTATGACATACTAACTCAATAAATATGCCATAAATCAGAATTATGCTATACTAACTCAATAAAAATGAGATAAAATGTCAGAATTATGACATACTAACTCAATAAATATGCCATAAATCAGAATTATGACATAATAACTCAATAAAAATTAGATAAAATGTCAGAATTATGACATACTAACTCAATAAATATGCCATAAATCAGAATTATGCTATACTAACTCAATAAAAATGAGATAAAATGTCAGAATTATGACATACTAACTCAATAAATATGCCATAAATCAGAATTATTACATACTAACTCAATAAAAATTAAATAAAAAGTTAGAATTATGACATAACTCAATAAATATGCCATAAGTCATAATTATGACATACTAACTCAATAAAAATTAGATAGAAAGTCAGAATTATGACATACTAAATCAATGAATATGCCATAAGTCAGAATTGTGACATACTAACTCAATAAAAATTAGATGATAAGTCAGATTTATGACATGGTGACTCAATAAATATGACATAAGTCAGAATTATGGCAGCTGAAATTATAATACTGACTTTTTATCTTATATTTATTGAGTTAGTATGTCATCTATAAAAAAATCTCATGACTTTTGGTCATAATTTCGACTTTTCATCTCATTTTGACTTTAATTTCATAATTAAATTTTTTTTGTCATAATTTTAACTTTTTTATCTCATAATTATGATTTACCAAAGCAGGATTTGTTTTTTATGAGGTAGAAATGGGCTTCCATAAAGCACATCAGAATTATCCTCCTCATTATTGTTAAGATTGAGTTTAGTTGCATGTAATACAGAGTCAAAGAGTTCAAACATCCTTGATTTTAAAAACCCTCCCGCTTAAATGCAAGAAATTAGCTAACCAATATAAATTGTGCATTAAATATTTGATCTTTGTTCCCCCTGTTGAATAAACATGTACAGAGAAAGAGATAAAGCAGGCTCCGTATTTCGTGGAGAAGCTGCAGAACACGGGCGTCGCAGAAGGAGCTCCGGTGCGTCTGGAGTGCAGAGTCGTGGGAATGCCACAGCCACTCATTTACTGGAAGAAAGACAACGACACGATCCCTCACTCCAAGGACAGGGTTAGGTGAGCTCACTGGGAGACCTTAAATGCAGTATTTAATACAGTAAATCAATAAAAAGCATATTTTGACATTCACTTCCTGTGTGTTTTGCTATCCCAGCATGCATCAGGACACTACAGGTTACGTATGTCTACTAATTCAACCGACCAGAAAAGAAGACGCGGGCTGGTACACGGTGTCTGCGAAGAACGAGGCTGGAATCATATCATGCACAGCCAGACTAGACATATATGGTGAGTGTTTTTAATGTTTCGGTACTGTATAGCTTTAATATTTTTTTTTAACCTCACAAATTTTAAGTATTCAAGCTGCAACTTTAACATTCTCTTGCAATGATACAGGACCTTTGTTATCTGATGAGAAATATTATATTATATTAATAGTCCATCTAAAACTATTTTAAACCTAACTTTTCTGATTATTTGAAGAAATTATTCTAATATTAAAAAAATTAAATTATTTTAATGCTCCATTCAGAACAATTTTAAACCTAACTTTTCTGATTAATTTAAGAAATGATTCTTATAAATTATATATTATATATATTATATATTATATTATATATTAATACTCAATCTAAAACTATTTTTAAAAAATCTAATTAAAGAAATTATACTAATAAATGAAACTATATTAATACTCAATCTAAAACTATTTTTTAAAAAATCTAATTAAAGAAATTATTCTAATAAATTGAACTCCTATATTATTAACTATTTTAAACATATTTTTTCCTAATTATTCTAAGAAATTATTTTAAAGAAACATTTAACTGCTATATTAATACTCACCATCTAAAACTATTTAAACATTTATTTTTCTAATTTAAGAAATCATCCTGATAATTTAAATTTTAAACTAAAACTTTTAGTAATTTACAAAAATATATAAGTTCTAATAATCATAATGCATGCTTTTTAATAACCGTATATTGATTGAGACAACATCCAATTTGTATTTTCATGAATTTTTCACTACGGGACTATTAAAGTGAACTGCAAAAAGTTGATTAATAAAGGTGGGGAAAACAAATCCTAAAAGAAATGGTGACCAGTTAAAAGCACCAATATTCATAATGATAAGTGTTCTAAGATGTTGTTGTGTGAGTACCTGAGTACAGATGTTGCTGCTGTTCCTTCAGCCCAGTGGCATCAGCCGGTTCATCCTCCACTGAAGAGAACTCAGATCAGCTCCAGCCGCTACGCCGCTCTCTTCCGCACACGGCCTGGATATAAAGTCTGCTTTCCCCTCGAGTGACGGCGGCCCCGCGGTGTGCTCTGGCCCCCGGCCGGCCCCCACACAGGAGAGTGACGAGCTGTAGGTGGCGCTGCGTCATCATCATGTGCAGATGTTTGGAGGAATAGTGAAGATTGTACAGTATAAAACACTGTCTATGGAGAGGCTCCACAAAGATACTGTGTGTGTGTGTGTGTGAGAGAGAGAGAGAGTGAGAGAGAGAGAGTGTAAGAGAGTGAGTGTGTGTGTGTGTGAGAGAGAGCGAGAGAGAGAGTGTAAGAGAGAGACTGTGTGTGTGTGTGTGTGTGTGTGTGTGTGTGTGTGTGTGTGTGTGTGTGTGTGTGTGTGTGTGTGTGTGTGTGTGTGTGTGTGTGTGTGTGTGTGTGTGTGTGTGTGTGAGTGAAAGAGTCTGTGAGTCTGAGAGTGTGCGTGCGTGTGTGTGTGTGTGTGTGTGTGTGAGAGAGAGAGAGAGAGAGAGAGAGAGTGTAAGAGAGAGACTGTGTGTGTGTGTTTTGTGTGTGTGTGTGTGTGTGTGTGTGTGTGTGTGTGTGTGTGTGTGTGTGTGCGCGTGTGCGCACGTGTGTGTGTGAGAGAGAGAGTGTGTGTGAGTGAGTGTGAGCGTGTGTGAGAGAGTGTGTGAGAGAGAGTGTGTGTGTGAGAGAGTTGTGTGTGTGTGTGTGTGTGTGTGTGTGTGTGTGTGTGTGTGTGTGTGGTGTGTGTGTGTGAGTGAAAGAGTCTGTGAGTCTGAGAGTGTGCGTGCGTGTGTGTGTGTGTGTGTGTGTTGTGTGTGTGTGTGTGCGTGTGTGTGTGCGTGCGTGCGTGCGTGTGTGCGTGCGTGTGTGCGTGCGTGTGTGTGTGTGTGTCAAATTGTTGGTTAGTTTCACAGTCTAAAAGGATCTGATGTCTCTGCTCACGTTTTTATCATTTTATCACTTTAACTATATTTTGAATGAACACTGATTTTCCTCACTGCATTTAACATTATTTGCACACGTTTTTCCCCTTTAATGATCGTGAAATGTGCCGTTTGAGGCGTTATGCAATTTTGTTCTGGTCAGTTTGTTGTAATCTTTTGGCTGTTCTGCCTTACATATCACACATATTATAAAATTATTTAATATTAATCGTTTATTAGACCGTGTGTCTGTTGCATTACCAACTGTGAATGTAAAGCTTCTGCGGGTTTTATTCAACACAACTCTCTGACTACTGATATTGTTTCATATTTCAGTATAATAATAATAATATAGCATGAGTCATATCTCCGAGATAACAGATTTAGAGATCAAACAAAACTATACTTCTATATCTAGAGTTCTGATGCACTTCTGAAATTCATCACATTTATTGCAGTTTTCATAAGTAGAAGAATGTGGGAAATGTCTGTATCTAAATTGTCTTATGCTGCACATGGAAGGAAAGAGTTTATTTTGCCATGTTTATTTAATATTGTACCGGAAGAATAAATACGGTCACTTGAGGTAAATCTCTGCAATATTACAGAATCAAAAATATATTAGATATTATAAATGGTTGTGGAAGTTTACAAAGCCTTTAATCAAATGTATTGTTATACAATCACTAGGATAAAAAATACCTAATTTGTGAACATGTATAATAGATGTTTTTCTTGAAAATAAAGTTATATTTATTCAAACAAAGACCGTGTCTCTTCTTCAGTATTTTGCATTGTAAACTAAACTAACAGCACACATGATTGCAAGAGCTCAGCCATAACCAGATCTACTTCCGGTTATGAAATACATATTATTTGTGTACCAATGTTGGATATAGATAAAAACGGTCCCCAATTAAATCTACAATGCGGACTGTCAAATCCAATAGATAAGAGTCCAGTTACTTGACTTGAGAAAAATAGATCTCGTTTAATAATCTGGAGAAAATGCAAAAAATATAACTGACTTATTAAATATGATTAAGACTGGCATAGTTAGAATTGTAATGCATAATAATATTAATTAGTAATTGCAGCTGCTTAATTATACCATGAACTTTCAATAAATAATGCAAAAATATCGCATGGATATTATTGTATTATACATTGGATTTCATATTAAGAGTCTTTCTGTCTACGTACAATTGAATAAATCCCAACTTGCTTTATATTCTTTCTTTTTTTCTTTAAAATAAAAATACACGTATACATTTAAATTAAAATATTGGTAAATGTTTTCCTCCGGTGTTCTCAGTGTAAATAGGAACCGAATACACTTTCTGCTCCGTTCCAGTCGGACTGATTTACCGTACGGAACAACATCACTGATCCACGGAATTTAATTTCTATTTCAGTCATAATTTGCTTTAAATCGCTGATTAATCGCACAAATGGCTGATGGCGAAGATGATTACATGTCTGACGCTTTCCTGAACAAAATGTGAGTTTAAAACATGTGTTTTTGAAATGAGACCCTGTTCCTGTCAGAGTGAGTTTGATGTTTGCTAATGCGTTAGATGTAAACAAACACGGAGTAACGAGCAATCAACAGTTCACATGTCAGTTTCAATGTAATGTAAGTTTCTTAGATCATTATGTCCTTTGATTATTTCTGTGGTGGAGGAAAAGACAGGAAAATAGTTACACTTCCAATCGTGCTTTATTCTAATAGCTGATGTCCTGGATTTTTTTAATAAATTGTTATCAGAACGGTTTGTTTTTCGCGTCACAATTTGATTAATCAAATTACTTTTTGTATTCATATTTTTGCATAAAGTTAAGGTGCAGTGTCTGGTTTCAACCAGGAGAATCTGCAATTCTTTTGAGAGGATCTGTGTAAAGAAAATTAAGTAAAAAAAAAATTTGTTTTAAATCTTTCTAAGTGTACAAATTCTGGTCATATTGTGATATTTGTCCACTCAGTTTTGTACATCTGCACAAGTGACACATATGAGGGTATGAAACGTGTCATAATCCTCATTGTAAGCAATTTTCTAAATGAATTAACGTTACTGTTTAAAACAAATACATGGTAAAAGCTGGTGTTATTAGCTGGTCTCTCCATGGGCAGATAAAAAAGCTTAGGCTGTTTTTTCAGCAGTGCCATGTTTTGTTATTAGACGTATTCTTTGAAGAATAGCATGATTACTTTTTTAAAACATGAAATCAGTGTAAAACCCCATTTTACACCTGTAAATATTCTAATACAGAAAATAAATGCAAATGTTTGTCTAGAATTCATTTATTATTCCCACATCCTCCAGCCTACTGACATCCTAAACGACACAAAAGCTCCTCACTGTGTCATACATGTTGTTTTGATGCTCTTGCACATGTACAGCTCAGATGTTCGACCCGGCGTGCCGATGGTGAAGCGTATGAAGGACGCCTTGAGAAAGGAGGCAGTGCAGAAAGAGAAGAACACACAGAACCGGCAGAAGAGCTTCAGAGAGCAGGAGCGAGAGAGTCGTGAGGCCGCGCTGCAGAGCTCCATAACCAGTCAAAATAAAGGCTTTGCGTTACTGCAGAAGATGGGATATAAAGAAGGACAAGGCCTGGGGAAACAGGGTCAGTGATTGATTGGGACTTCAATAAAATGACCCAAAACGTTATGTAGTTTTGTGTACATAACACAGTGTTCTCGTGCTGCAGGTGCTGGACGGGTTGAGCCGGTTCCTCTCAACATTAAAACAGGTAGATGGGTGTTTTCTGCTTTTGTATCGTTGATTATGCTTTAAGATATTGTTCAGAAACCCTGGTGTTTGCTCACTGTTTCCAGACAGAGGCGGCATTGGAATGGAAGAACTCAAGAAGAGGAAAGCGGACGAGGAACTTCAGAATTACAGGAGAAAAGTGCAAATGAAGCAACACGTGGAAAAGAAATCACTGGAGGATTTTAGGTATGAACCTGCTGATGATTTTTACTGATTTTATTAAGAAAATGTAAGAATAACTTTGTAATATTTCACTTACTGCACTGAAGCAGCTTCAGTTTACTTGATTATCCATAAATCAGTTTTAGAAAAATCATGAGTGTCAAGTATGATCATCAGGCTTTTGAGGAAGGTTTATTAATCTCTCAATCTTCACTGTATTGCATTGCATTGTGTTTATACAAAGCTTTGATTAAAAAACTTACTAAGATATAGAGCTGGTAAGTCCCGCCCCTTCCGCTAACCCCGCTGGACCTCTAGGTTGAAAAATCGTCAATGTAAGTGAATGAGAGAAAATAATTATTTTCTAATCCCGTTTGATTTTTGCAATGAATGTGAACATATGTTGCCTGTGAATTTTTTATATAATGTTTCGTGTAAAGAATGCTACAATTTAGCGGGTAGAATTTTCATACGGTTAGACTTTGTGTGAGAGCACTATGTGGACTACAACTCTTCGCTGCTTTCGACGCGTTTGATATACGTCACCACCACCACTAGCTCACGGATCCCGCTAAACATGCCATCATGAATGGTGACATTTGGGTACAAAACACACAGGCATCTCGATCTAATTCCTTAGATTATCGCACCGTGATTTGTGGAGGGAAAATGTGTTATGCGGTGACGTCACATATGCGACGTGTAGTCTTTCTAATTATGTCTATTCCACAACTGCTAGCCAAAGAATCATACAATATACTGTCAAACTCGTTACATGAGAAATTATATAAAAAATTCACAGACAACATATGTTCACATTCATGGCACAATTCAAAAGGGATCAGAAAATAATCATTTTCTCTCATTCACTTGCATTGACGCTTTTTCAACCTAGAGGTCCACTCAGAGTTTTACGGATGGGCGGGACTTACCAGCTCTATAGTGGCCTGGTTTCACAGACAGGGCTTAGATTAAGCCACGATTAGGCCTTAGTTCATTTAAAGGAGCATTTCACCCATTTCAACATGAATCTTTATTGAAAGTGGATCATATATGTAGTCGAAATGTAAAATAATTTTTGAATTTGTTGCCCTCTTGACCGAGAAAAGACAGAAAATAACCGAAGGGTGCATTTGTATGAAAGACTACAACACCCACAATGCACCACATTGCACAGCTCCGCAAGCCACACCCACTAATCCAGAACTGCGCGCACATCAAAGAAATCATTCTTTCGTCAACAAGGCTAACGTTAGCTGCCACCAGAGTTTGAAATTCATTTCACGCAAAATTTCTAGTAAGTGATAATGAAAGTAAAGAGACACACCGACCGGTCTCGTATCTCTCACAGAGGAGCGGAAGCATAAACGGCAGATCGAGAGAGGAACAGGCCTGATTTTATGTTGTGTGTGGACTTCAGTCTTCAATGAGGGGCTGTTGGCTTATACTTTCGTTGTGTATTTGTTCATTTTACTATTAAAATGTTTAAATGTTCGCCGATTCCAGCCTCCTTCTTCCCACAACAACAAACCCCGTTAACGTTAAGTTACATGGCAAATTCATTAGTGAATTACTCCTCGTTTGTATTTCTTTCTGAATATGGTGTATTACTGCATGATACCTGGATGTTCAGTCAGGCGAAACTATGGTGGTTCACATCACAACACAAACGCCCCTTCGTTGAAATTCTCTGCAGCAGACGGACTCTATCTGTGTCCGTAGCGCAAAGCGAGAGCACAGGCACAGCAGTCCGCCTCAGCTCGAGCCAGTCCGGGCTCCTCGACCGCGACAGGCAGCCGCCTCCTGTTCCTCCATCAGCCTCAGCTGCTCTTCACTATATTGCGGCTCGTAAAGATAGCCACGAACATCGGATTCGAGCAGCAGACTTTCAAAATCCTCTTCTTCCATATCATGTATAGTTTCTTCAGTCATTGTCATACTTCCTATCTCCACAGCGCTCGTTAGCTTAGCTTCCAAAAACAAGATGGCGGATATTGATTTCGGTTTCTGCAAGTGAAGTCCCACCCACTGATCTGTAATAGGCCTGTAGGGTGAGTGGGTCCCACACCCTTGAATAATAATGAGCTAATGTTTGTAGTCTATACACTTTTCAATGAAATTTATCTTCCGTCCTATCGTGACGCAAAATGACGATATTTACGTCACGATAGGACGGAAGTAAAACACTTAAATCCTTTTTTCTCCCATCTCATAAAAAAAACAAGCAAAATTCCACCATCATTATAATATATGACTGGGTTTCTAACAATACAAACCTTAATGCAAATGGGTGAAGTGACCCTTTAAGTAGCTTTTAATAACGTGCCTTAGAAATAAAAAACTACTGGTGTGAATCTTTAGACGAAACATTGACACTGATATTTTTTAAGGGTAACACTTTACAATAAGTTTCATTAGTTAACATTAGTTAACTACCTTATTTAACGTGAACTAAGAATGAACAATACTTCATCAGCATTTATTAATATTAGTTCATATTAAAGGGTACCTATCATGGAATTTTGAAAATTACCTTTCATGTAGTGTGTAACATAGATCTAAGTGAACGAAAACATCCTGCAAAGTTTTAAATATGAAAGTTCACCGTATACAAAGTTATTATCTCTCAAAAGTAAGAGTCGACTCTGAGTCGTTGATATGAATCGATAGACGAACGATGCACTTTCGTACGTCACTTGTCCAAGTTATTTGAATAAGATACGCCCACTCATTGCATTAGGAGACACCAGGGAAAACATCATGTCGACGAGACGCTGCTGTGTTTTGAAGTGCGACGCAAAAGCAAACTTTTTTCATCTGCCCAGTGAGGAGCATTTGAAGACAGTGGCTACAGTTCATAACTATACCACAGAAGTATTATAGCCCGAACTTGTTCTGTGTTCACGTCATTTTGAAGATGATTGCTTCACAAACCTAAATGCTATAAAGTATGAATTTGCGAGCCGGCTGATTCTGAAGGAGGGAGGTTCAGTACCGAGTTTATTTGGATCAGCTTCCTTCTCCGAATCACAATCTGTAAGTAGGCTGTTGCTTTTATGTTTGTATCATGTTCTATAATTATTTTGCGTGTTGTGTACGCACAGGCACAGCGCAGCTTCTAGCAGCTAACTTAGGTCTTCAATGTCAATTGTATTGAAATATGTGAAGTGTTTGTCGTTGTTAATGGAGTTGTCACAGGGCTCTCGAGTGTCACGCATCACGCATTGAGCGTGACAGTCACTCATTTCGGTCTTTTGTCACGCTCTCCGGCCACACATTGTATTTCTCACGCTGAAAAACTATTTGTAATATATTTAATATGCCGCAGTGCCCAAAACTCACTCACTGTGGAACCGGCAGGATTCAAGCGCGTCTCCTCCAGTGTTGCCAGGTCCGTATGCCTGCACTGTGTCCGCGGGTTGTTTGTGTAGTGCACGCTGGTTGACGCGATTGTTTTATCCACTGGAACATGATTGTTATTGAGGAAATACCCTGGAACGCTATTTGAATATTTTTGGCCGTGATTGGGTTAGTTTGATGAGCAATTGGGCTGGTTTTGTTGTGCAGACCTGGCAACCCTGGTCTCCTCGGGTGTTGTTCGTCTGGTGTTGTTAGCCAATCAGAAAATAGCACTGTTGTATCTGGGTAAGATCTAGCGCAACAACCAATGACACCCCGTCGGCTGGGTGTCTAACATATCACCACAGATTAGCGTCACGCAAAGGCGGGGTTTGGAAAAAATGACTCGCTAAACGATTCATATGGGAGTCGGTGAGCAAATCAGGTAAAAATAAATGCATATTATAAGACAACAAAAGTGTTTTTTGTCATTGCATGCTTGTAAAACTGTTGTTGGGGACTCCCAGAACAATATTAGGAACATTTTAAATGCCATAGTAGGTACCCTTTAATTTCAACATTTACTAATACGTTATTAAAATCAAAAGGTTGTATTTGTTAACATTAGAACGAACATGAACAAACAAGGAAAAGCTGTATTTTTAACTAATATTAACAAATACAGTAACAAATGTATTGCTCATTGTTAGTAAATGTTAGTAAATAATACATTAATATTAGTTAATTAGTTAACAACTAATGTTAACTAATGAACCTTATTGTAAAGTGTTACCATTTTAAGTTATGATCCGCTCAAACATGCATTTTAATCTGGGACTAGTTTAAGCCTGGTCTGTGAATTAATTCTCTGGCTAATTGGCAGATGATATTTATATGCATTTTATGTCAGTGGAAGATCTAATTGATTTAAATTACAAGCATAAGAATTTAATCTTACTTTTTGTCCATATAAACATCAGCATCTGCACCAAATCTCTCACCAAGCCTCTGAATAAAACTGAGGTGTTTTTCCTCCATATTCTCACTATATCAGACTATATTAGCCTGATCTATCAAATATGATACTCAACAAAAAGAACATATGCAAACTTTTATTTTAGATTTTTTTTTAAGTGTTAATCTTCTTTGAGGTTGAGTAGCATTATTGTTCATCTTTATTACAGAGTGCGTATGAGAACCGAAAGAGAAGAGCGTCAAACACAGAGCGACCTGTGGAAGAGCCAGCGGGCCTGTGAACAACTGGACAGCCAGAAGGTCTTCAAATAAACACTCGATCAAATCTGAGTTTGAAAATATTTGCATGAGTGAAACTGAGGCTTTGATTGGCTCGTGCGCTGTTGTGGTGATTCTTCGTTCAGGGCGTCACTGCTCCCAGAGACAGCTGGTACTGGCCTGAAGTGCTGAAAGACGAGGAGGAAGAGCTTCTGGAGGAAGAGGAAACAAAACCTGAGGGAAGTGATGAAGAGGAGGAGGAGCTAACAGTGAGTTGCACCTCAAGCCTGTGTTTATGGCACTTTTATTGCTAATATTCTAGTTTGGGGGGGAAATGTATAATTTTGTTTATAATTTGTCTTACAATAACTTTGATAACATGCTTGAATATTTGAGCTTGATGAAAGAGATATTGAGAACATTTAATGATATTATGCTGTCCTTTTTTTCTACTAGTGTGTGTGTGTGTGTGTGTGTGTGTGTGTGTGTGTGTGTGTGTGTGTGATATGTAGTATATAACTATATACATATGGATGATTATACATTTCTCTCTCTCTCTCTTTCTCTCTCTCTGTGTGTGTGTGTGTATACAGGTGAAACACGAAAAATTAGAATATCGTGCAAAAGTTCATGTATTTCAGTAAATAAAATTAAAAGGTGCAACTAATATATTTAGTATATATAACTATTACACATATGCATACTTTTCAGAGATCTGACATTTCTGTATTTAAATTCCTTTTTTTATTGATTTCATGCAATATTCTAATTTTCTGAGATTTTGAGTTTGTGGTTTTCATAAGCATAATCATCAAAATTATAACTTTTGCATGATATTAAAATTTTTCGAGTTTCACCTGTATGTGTGCATGTATGTATTTATATAAACAGAATTATTTTTAAACTAGCTAATATTTAATGTGTTAGTATTATTAATTACTATGTACTAGATTTAGATAAGATACAACTTGATATATCTAATAGTTCTCACTTTGTAGAACATTATTTAAAAAAGAAATTTGATACAAAATTGTATTATTTTGAAACACCCATCATGCTTTTGTTCTTCCTTTACAGCCTTTAGACAAGCTGCAGTTTCTCACCTCGTATCTGCGAGGAGTCCATTATTACTGCATATGGTGTGGGACGGCGTATAACGGTAAGAAGTGTTCATGTATAATATCTGTTTGAGCTGATACATACATTATGAATAAAGCACTGAAATGTTCTCGCCCAACAGATGAGGAGGATTTGAGCTCAAATTGTCCCGGTGACACGGCAGCCGATCATGACGACTAGAGCAACGATCGAGAACACTTCGTTTTATTTGCATAGCTATGTTTAATATTTATGTTTACTTTTCATTTATTAAATGTTGCATTGATGTTTTGATTATAACTGTGTGTCCAGTTTTGTATAATTACTGATCTCTTCTTTATTTGTCATGCAAAACTGAATCTCAACCAATCACAAACATTTGTGCTTTCATATTTTTTAATTGAATTACTTTCTAATGCTCAGTGCATTGTGGGATGGACTGTGACAATACTGTGATATTTACAGATGAACAATAATTAATAGCTTTCCCCAGTTAGCCTAAAATTATATAACATAAAATAAGTTAAGTATAATTTTAATTACTGTAGTTTTTCCCTAGAATATTACCACAGATTTTCATGTGGTTGTGCGTTTAGATTTTATGAATAAGGTTTAATTAATTTATCTTTTTCTGCCAAATTTCATACTCAGAAACATTTTATAATATTTTATGAACCCCAATGTAAAAAAGAAACAAGTCCTAAAATGTTTTGTAACATGCTGCCACACGTATTTAAATTAATATGCCTGGTAATTTATTCTCTATATACGTAATATAATGTACCGTAATTGTACTTTAAAAGAAAGTAATTTTTCAGGTAGGTGTGGCCTATCAACAGGCGTGGCTTTCGATTGGTCAATCCACTGTGTTAGCGATGACGTTGAATTCCGGAAATCGAAACTTAATCGAACTACGAATAAATGAAAGTATTCTTGTGAGCTGTGATGTATGTCAGTCTGAACTGACACTATTAGTACCGTGTAAACCTGATATGAGATCACGGTAACGAGTGTTTTTGTGTTCGTCCGGTGAATATATGACGTTCAAGTCCAGTTCAAGGTAAACATTCAGTGAAGTTGTGTCGCTGCTTGCTTATCTAGTTATTTTTAACTCTGCAATATGGAGTCTCCGTCAAAGAGTTATGTGTCTCTGCTGAATGAGTACCAGCAGAAGACATCATGCACCGTGGAGTATGAGGTGGGATCCACCGAGGGACCGAGCCACAACCATACGTATGGAAATATAATTCATTCTATCAATATACATAAAGTTAAACTGAGTGTCTGCCGAGGAACATTTTCTGTGCTGTTTGTCGAAATAATATAAGTCAATGACTTTAAAGTTATAAATAATTTGTATCTAATAAAATATTGTTATCAGATTCACTATAAGGGCTATTATAAATGGTCAGCGGTTTCCTGATGGGATTGGGAAATCTAAGAAGGAGGCAAGGCAAAGTGCTGCCAAGAACGCCCTTGAAGGCCTAAAGAGCTCTCACAATATTGATTCTGTAAGTACAAATATGTTATATTTATGTTTTCGTGTTTTATGGGCACTTATATTACTAATGTATTAAACGTGTTTATGAAGAGCTATTTAAAGCACAAAATACTGAGGTGACACAGCATCTGTCTTCTTGGACTCTCAGTCTAAAATCTGTAATTTATGAGTTTTGTTTGACATATTATTTTGCATTTAAGGTATTTGACAAGAACAGCAATAAAGCACAAAGGTCAGTGATTGCAGCATGTAAATAATGAACAACAATTATAATGTCAGACTTTATCAGTGCTTCTCAACTGGTCTTTCTTCAGGACACAGACTTTACATCAGATGTCAAGTAGCAATTGCTTATCTTATAAGAAGTTACAAAATATTTAAATGTATTTATATGTTTACAAAGCCAACAATAATTCACATTATGTTCAACATAAGCCATGTTTTATCCTCACTGCAAGTGAATCATTTTTCAATACAAGCCACAGCTTGTTGGGGCCCTAGCATGGATGGTGTACAGCACACAGATGAACGTTGGGGTTATAATTTTTAGGAAAAGTGTTTGAAATAAATTGTAACCTCTCTAAGTTCAGTTTAGGAAAGGTCAAACAATTGAGTTCTCTTTCTAACATTCGTTCGGTATCTCACTATGGGAACGCCTCTGGGCGTGTCCGATCGCGGAAGCACCAATTACACCACGTCTGCCAACTATGGCAGACCAATCGCTGCAGCGATCAGGGAGTCCCGCCTCCCTGTATATAAACGCAGCTTACCTGCCGTTTCGTCATTCTCGCTCTCTTCCCCGTGGAAGATTTCGGAAGCTGTCCTCAGCAGACTTTGGGAACTATTGCTTAACAGTTTTCAGACGGAGCTGAGAGGTAACGTCCCTAACGCAAGATTTTCCTTAGGTCGTTGAGTGACTTCGTCACTTAAGAGTACGATAACTAACGTGTCAAGACGAGTTTTCTTGCTCTTAAGTTCTCTAATCTTTTCCAAGTTTTTTCGGGGCGCTTACCACGCACCAAAAGGATAAGGAAAACGATAGCTCTCTAATCGCAGCACGGCTCCGTACCAGTTGTCACGTTGCGTGAGAACTCACCGTACGAAGAGAGTGCTAGCCCCATGGCCACCGCGATAGAACCGGAGAGCCCCGGGGGAAAAGGTCGCCCCCCACATCCGTGTGCTTGTGGAATGTGGATTTCTGCTAAGGATGCACACGGCCTCTGCATCTCCTGTCTGGGCGCTAAACACGCGCAGGCAGCGCTGTCCAACCCCGAGGGATGCCCGCACTGCGCTGCTTTCTCGACTAAGACCCGAGAAAGAAGGCTCCGCGTGGCAGTCAGCGGAAAGTCGGACCCATGCCTCTCTGCTCAACCCAGAGAGGAACCCATGGATTGTCCCCGGACCACTACCTCATGGGCAGAGATGATGGAGAAGGTGTCACCCGTCCTTCCCCCGCTGTTCGATGATCCATTAGCGGGTGAGGAAGATGACGATGACGAGGTGTTGTCGAACATCCTCGAAGACGAGGACGAGGACGATGAAGATGCCATTCTTCCCCCGAACCAGTCCAGGCCGCCGAGTGCACAGGATGAGAGTTCACCCTCCCCTGTACAGGTGGATTCGGATCTAATCGAGGTCTGTCGCAGGGCCGCGGCTAGATTATCGATCGACTGGCCATCCCAACAGGCAGGTCAAGGGGCTGAAAGAGACCTGTATGATGGAAAGAGACTTCCGTCACGTCTCCCGCCAGCCAGGCAGTTCATTCCGGCCGTCCCGGCCTGTGTGACGGAGATGAAGAAGTTTTGGGACAAACCTTTTTCACATCGAGTGCCCGTCAAGGGTTTCTCGAGGCTTGATGTTCAGGGAATGGAGGATCTAGGGATGGCGGATCCTCCCCCGGTGGAAACTTCGGTTGCAAATCACTTGCACCCGGGCCGAAGGGCGGCGCTCTCTTCAACCGGAGCGTCGCTGCCAGGGAAAACAGAGCGCTTCGCCGCCTCTGTTTTTCAAAAGATCTACAAATCCACTGCACTGTCCGTCCGTGCTTTAAACGCAACGTCCCTCCTTACAGCCTATCAAGCGGAGCTATTAGAGGAGATGGGTCGTCAACTGGACTCCGGATCTCCCAACCCAGTGCTCTGGGAGGAGATATGCGTCATCGCAGATTTGAACCTGCGCACGTCCCGCGGAGCAGTTCAAAGTTGCGGACGGAGTATGGGCTTAGCAGTTGTGGGTGAGAGATCGCTGTGGCTGGGTTTGTCAGGGCTCTCTGAAAAGGAGAAAGCAGAGTTTCTGGATGCCCCTATAGATCCTAAAACCATGTTCGGCGCGACGGTAACGGCGATGCGGCAGCAGTGTGACATGCGGAAGAAGGAGGGAGAAGCTTTCCAGGTCTGTCTCCCTAGAAAGCCGGCGGCTCGGCCTTATCACCCGAACCGGCCGAATTTCAGACCGTCAGGCAGAGGAGGGCATTCAGATTACCAGCCTTCCCGCTCTGCTCCACCACAACAGCCGGGCAACGCGGCCCCACAGCCAAAACCCGGTTTCGTGAGACCTAAACAGTCTTTCGCGGCCGCAGCAGCGAAACACCGATCGCCAGCCCCCCAGGGGAACAAAAAGAGGCGGTCGACCTGATACATCAGTTCAGCATCAGGAAGGGTTGGGAGACAGCACCCAGGGTTTCTCTGTCCCATCCCTTCAGAACGATTCCTCTCTTCCTCCCGCGGGGAAAAGGAGAAGGAATTCAGAGGTGAAATATGTTTGTGTTGTGGACAGTTCAGAGTCCAATGTTTGCGGGAATGTGGCCACCGTTCTGCGAGTGCCCCCAAGAGATCGCCTCCCCCTCCACCTTCGAGGTCTGTTACGAGGGAAGAAGGTCTAACGTGCACAAGCAGTTTTGCAAAAATAAATTTTCCTCTGACGCATCCAGGTCAAGGACCGAGGGCGCAGAATGTGAAAAAAAAAGAAAAAGATCACAAAAGAATAAAACAATCACAAATAAAGACCAATATAACTCCATCACCCCATCATCCAGCGGTCTTCACCTCCTTTGCCGCTAGAGTGTGCTACGGCACCTCTAGTGAGCGAAGACAGGAAGGGCCCACTCGCTGCTCAGACAGTGAACTGGCGCGCATGCGCAGTTCATCCCTGGGTTTTAACCACCGTAGAGAGGGGATACAGGCTTCAATTCGCTGTAAAACCTCCTCTGTTCAACGGAGTGTTAATTTCAGTGGCCAAAGGGGAAGCAGCTCTGGTTTTAGAGGAAGAAATAGCCTCTTTAATGAAAAAGGGAGTGATAAGAGTGATTCCAACGGAAGAGAGCCACAAGGGTTTCTACTCCCGTTATTTTGTGATTCCCAAGAGAGGGGGAGGTCTCCGTCCCATTCTGGATTTACGGGTCCTCAACAGACACCTCAGAAAATACAAATTCAAAATGCTGTTTATCAGAACGTTGTGTCAAAATATTCGGCAAGGAGACTGGTTCACCTCGGTAGATCTCCAGGACGCATATTTTCACATAGATATTTTTCCTGCGCACAGGAAATATCTGAGGTTCGCCTATCAGGGCACAGCATACGAGTATACGAGAATACCATTTGGCCTAGCTTTGGCTCCTCGAGTATTCTGCAAGTGTGTAGAAGGAGCCCTGACTCCGTTGAGGAGAGCAGGGATCAGAATTTCATCATATCTGGACGATATGCTTATCTGCGCGCCGGGCCGACGGCAGGCAGAGAGCGATACACACACACTAGTGAACATCTGGAGAGATTAGGTTTCAAGATAAACCAAGCGAAGAGTTGTCTATCTCCGTCTCGGGAAATAGTCTACCTGGGTCTCAGGTTGAATTCTGTGACGTTTCGAGCGTTCCTATCAGAGGACCGCATCAAGACTTTTCACAGCTGCCTCTCTCTTTTCCAACGAGGGAGATCAGTCTCTTTCAGGATATGTCTTCGGCTACTAGGACTGATGGCCTCAACTGTGTCCGTGGTTCCCCTGGGACTGTTACGAATGAGAGAATTTCAGAACTGGACAGCGTCACAGGGCATTCGCCCCGAGAGCCGCCTCAGCCGCAGAGTGCGCGTCTCGCCAGAATGCATGAGCGCTCTCTGTCATTGGAGAGTCCCGTCTTTTCTCAGGACAGGATGCCCTCTGGGTCCGATCGTACTGAGAAAAGTGGTGACGACGGATGCATCTCTCACAGGCTGGGGCGCAGTGCTCGAGGGCAGGACAGTGAGAGGAGTTTGGTCTCCCGCACTGAGAGAGAAGCACATAAATTTTCTAGAGCTACTGACAGTGTTTCTAGCTCTGAGACATTTCGTGCATTTTCTAAAGAATCATCACGTATTGGTCAGGACAGACAATACAACGGTGATTGCCTACATAAATCGGGAGGGAGGAGTGCGTTCTCAGACGCTTCACTTGGTAGCGAAGAAACTGCTTATGTGGAGCAACAGGACCTTCCTGTCATTACGCGCGACACATGTCCCGGGGATAATGAACAGGGGAGCGGATCTATTGTCCAGAGGGAATCCCCTGTACGGAGAGTGGAGACTCCACCCCCAGGTGATCCTCATGTTGTGGCAGAGATTCGGCCAGGCTGCCGTAGATCTCTACGCATCGCACGAAGACGCACAATGTCCCCTGTTCTTCTCTCTGGTCGGCGACGATGCACCATTGGGTGTGGATGCTCTAGCCCACGAGTGGCCAGACGTGTTACTGTACGCGTTCCCTCCGTTGAGCTTGATCGAGCCGACACTACGGAGGGTTCGGGAGCGCAGACATGTAATGATTCTGATCGCGCCGTACTGGCCGGGGAGACTGTGGGTTGCGGAGATTGCGCAACTGCTCTACGACCAGCCCTGGCAGTTACCAGCGCGCAGGGATCTCCTCTCACAGGCACGGGGAGAAATATTCCACCCCTCCCCTCAGAGGTTAGCTCTCTGGGCCTGGCCCGTGAGAGGTTGAATCTGAGTGCAGCCGGACTACCTCCAAAAGTTATTGAGACGATTCAGAACGCGAGGGCGGCCTCGACTCGTTCTTTATATAACCTAAAGTGGAGAGTTTTTGAGGAATGGTGCGCAGATAAGAACATTGTTCCGTTCTTGTGCTCTGTTTCGGATGTGCTGTGTTTTCTCCAAGACCTCCTGGATAAAGGCAGAGCTTTTTCCACGGTGAAGGTTTATCTGTCCGCTATATCGGCATGTCATGTGGGTATTGACTCGGGTACCATTGGCCAACACCCTCTAGTCTGTCGTTTTATGAGAGGCGCACGTAGGCTGCAGCCAGTATCAAAAACGCTGGTCCCACCATGGGATTTGTCTGTGGTCTTGAGCGCGCTCTCAAAAGCCCCGTTCGAGCCCATTGATAGCATTGCCTTAAAGCTGCTCTCTTTAAAGACGGCTCTGTTACTTGCTCTTACAACAGCAAAGAGGGTGAGTGAACTACAGGCGTTATCAGTTCACCCTTCATGTATGAAGTTCGCTCCGGGTGGTCAAAGAGCTAATTTTAGAACTAACCCGGCGTTCGTGCCCAAAGTATATGAGCACGCGGATACCGTAAGAGCTGTAGACTTGCCAGCTTTTCATCCCCCTCCTTTTTCTTCTCCAGAAGAGGAGAGGTTACACTGTTTATGTCCGGTTCGCACGCTGTACAGTTATGTACAGAGAACCCACATATTGCGTAAGAGCAACCAGCTATTTGTCTCATGGGCTGACTCTTACAAGGGAAAACCTATCTCCCGGCAACGCCTTTCCCACTGGGTGGTGGAGGCGATCGTGTTATGTTACAAAAGCATGAATATAGAGCCCCAGTAGGACTAAGAGCGCATTCTACTAGGGGGATGTCTACATCCTGGGCTCTATTTAAGGGGATTTCTATTCAGGAAATCTGCGCGGCGGCCAGCTGGTCCTCTCCGCACACATTTATTCGTTTTTATAGACTGGATGTTACAGAACCCTCTCTGGCACACTCAGTTCTGGGAGTAAGTAGTCAAGGGGTATGAGATGATTTTTAATAAAGGGGGCACCTGTCCCCATTTTATCCCGTGTCTTACCGAATGGGTCTATGATTCAGTATATTCACATCCCCTCTTCTTCAGTCTGCTTCGTCAGCATATCGGCAAGACGGGAGTTGTCTATATCCCATAGTGAGATACCGAACGAATGTTAGAAAGAGAACGTTAGGTTACTGACGTAACCCCGGTTCTCTGATAACATGAAGTGAGGTATCTCACAACATTGCCCTCCTTGCCTTTTCGCACGGAGAAGAGATATGCGGAGAATGACGAAACGGCAGGTAAGCTGCGTTTATATACAGGGAGGCGGGACTCCCTGATCGCTGCAGCGATTGGTCTGCCATAGTTGGCAGACGTG
Source organism: Chrosomus eos (assembly GCA_036326025.1). Taxonomy (NCBI): domain Eukaryota; kingdom Metazoa; phylum Chordata; class Actinopteri; order Cypriniformes; family Leuciscidae; genus Chrosomus; species Chrosomus eos. Next base: position 2,936,946 of record CM070833.1, read on the forward strand.
GTGTAATTGGTGCTTCCGCGATCGGACACGCCCAGAGGCGTTCCCATAGTGAGATATCTCACTTCATGTTATCAGAGAACCGGGGTTACGTCAGTAACCTAACGTTTTGGAATCATTGTGGGGAAAAAAGTGTCAGTGCAAGTAGTCTATCTGCCCCAAACTTCACATGTTGGATAAGAGTCCTGGCCTGATGACATTTACATGCCACCAGGGGGCTGTTCCATAAATGAAGCTTAGAAAAGCGGGGATTAAACTCCAAAACCGGACTTGAATGAGCCTAACAAATAAGTTGGGGCTAAAGTGGTTCCATAAAAGGTAATTGAAGTTCACGCAATCTCACTAATTTGAGCCAGGTTTATCTAGTCTAGATAATTGCGTGTGCACGCGTTTCTGAAGCAGCCCTAGAGGTCGATCGTGGATCAAATCGATCCACCATCAAACAGCGTATATTTTGTGCTGTTTTATGCGTTTGTGACATGTTTTTCCCCCCTCAGTGCAAAAATGACATTTTACAGTTATATTCTCCATCTGTAAATGTTAGAAAGTCATGCAAATGTATCCATTTTGCTGCTAATCTTCATATTGAACGAGCGCTGCTGCGCGCATGCGCGCCAAATAGGTCCGCAATAATTCTCACTAAAATATACATTTTGCTTGGAAAATTAATATGCGATATTTTATAAAACGAGGATTATCTTCTAATTATAATAATTTATCTTTAGGATGTTGGATAAGTTGCAGTGAACTTCTAGCTCATTACACTCATATATTTTATACTTTTAATAAAAAAAAAAGAAATTGAAAACAAAAAACAAAACCTGTAGTATGTATAGGCCTATTGTTTTTATCTATCAATATATCTATATCTATAAATACAGTACATATATATAAAAATATAGTGTAGAGTGACAGTGTAGAGAAAGAATTCTCTGATAACCGAGGCACTCCTTAATTAAAATGTCTTTATTACAAAAATGACATGTCCTAAACGGACAACTTTAAAACGCCTTATATATGTGTCTATATTGTAGCCTTATATAAGTTGATTTTCTGTATACTGTGTATTTATTTTTGGACGAATAATGTTAATAAAGTCCAATAATGGTATTAGAGAGTGTCAGTGGTAATATCATTGTGTTCTTGTCGGTCAGTGTTGAGGATCTGTGTTACAACTGAGGCTTAGCCTGACAGTTAGCCTGCCCTGGACCAGGCTAGTTTCCCAGCATAAGTTGCCAGGGTAACTGAGTTTGAACTTTTTTAAGTTTGATTTATGAAACCGAATCTACCAAAAATAAGCCTGACTAACCGAAATAAGCCTGGCTTATACTCTAATCTTGGTTTATGGAACAGCCCCCAGGTTTAATTTGATCTGATCTTGTGTAGTTTTGTTCATGCATATCACACAACCTGTTTTCGTTGGGGTAATTTGATGAGCTTCTTCTAACTGACATATTTATCAAGTATTTTTGTCCTTGAACCCCCAGTTGGGAACCACTGATTTAATAGGCTCTTTTACTAAATTTTCCACATGTTGATCTGTTTATTTATCTTGTCGTTTATTTAAGTCCTAGCCTGAACCGTTTGAGTATTGCTGATGATTCCCAAAGCTCCATGCCGGACCACAACTACATTGCATTTCTCCATAACTTCTGCCAGCAAAATAAACAAATAAAGTTACTTGATTTCAAACTAGTGGAGAGAATAGGCCCTCCTCACAACCCAGAGTAAGTCTTGCACAGGCCGTCACAGTTCATACGTGTTCGAGTGAGAAAGTTGCAAATTGACATTTGCTTCTTCAGGTTTGTGTATAAAGTTGTCATAGACGGGAAGGAATATCCTAAAGGACAAGGAAAGAGCGCAAAAGAGGCGAAGCAACATGCCGCTCAGCACGCTTGGAGTGAACTTCGAGATCAGTGTGGCTGGAGCACACAGGCAGGACCCTTCAGAAACTCAGCTTTTATGTGTAGTCTATGTTAGTGTTGACTAATGCACAGGCATGTTTTTAATCAACAGAGTTCGGAAGATGACACCTCTTCTCAAACCCCAGAGACGGCGTAAGTTTAAATGAACAAAACAACATTATGTTGTGCATATAATATGAGATGATGCAATGCAATGCAGTTGAATGTTCATGTGTTTTATAGTAAATCTGAGGATGCACGACTCTCATCAAACAGCCCGTGCAAAACTCCCAGCTCAAGTGACGATATCGTCTTCAAAAGCTCTTCTGCTGTCAGTTCTCCTATGGCTATAACTCCTGTAAGTCCAGTCTGTGTTATTTGCAGCATTTGCATTTTTTACTACAAGCAATAACGTTTGAGAGGCTATTATGGAAGTAAAATAATGACAAATGTTTTTGAAACAAAAAAGATTGTTGAATTGCACTACTTGAAACATGCTTGCATTTTAATCCCCAATAAGCTGGGAGTTTGGTCTTTTATATCACCTTATTTTGTCCATTGAGTTACTTTAAGTGTCCTAAACGCAATATAAAGTTAAGAAAACTAAACAACCGAGAGAAATATATGTCTGCTACCTCAGATTTAACGTTTTATCTGTACATCAGCATCGGGGAATAACATTATCTCGTTCACTGTAGAGAAAGCTGTGCAACACTTACATGTACAAAAGTGACCGTGAAGACTTCAATGTAAACAGCTTTTGTGTCTTTATCAGCTTTTCCATATACTGGCACTTATTATCATCACAAATACTTACCACTTGCTCCATTTCTGTAAATCTGTTTTTATGAATGAATGAGTCTCTCTGTAGTTTTCTTCATCAACAGCCACACTTCTACCTCCTGCTGATGAGGTCGACTAACAGATATGGAGATTATTAATCGGCAAGCCACTGATATTCCTGCCGTTCCCAGATGTCAAATGTTGAATTTTCCTTCGAATTTGAGCCACTGCATTTGTGGAAGCGAATTTGTAAAGCGAAATAAAATGGACCTAAAATTGCCTGTTGAATATTATAGGTTGTATTTTTAAAATGAATGAACATTTTGGAAGTTAAAGCAGCACCAGGTAACTTTTCAACCTTCATAATATATTTCCAAGTCTCTTGTGATGGTACATCGACTTAAAAATAGGTTGAATGACACGTCTGCCATCGCCTGACGGGGTCTGTAGCGTTTTTAATCGTACTTTTAAACTTCGGGTTTCGGGTAGTAACCGGCGTACAAAGAGAACTACAAAATTCAACTGCTTTACGGCATAAACGTCACTTCCACCACCACCCCCACTTCCTTAAAATCGCAGGGCTCTCAAGTGTGACGCATTGAGCGTGACAGTCACTCATTTCGGTCTTTTGTCACGCTCTCCCGCCACACATTGTATTTCTCACGCTGAAAAACTATTTGTAATATATTTAATATGCCGCAGCGCCCAAAACTCTGGCCGCGCCGCTCTCACTGTGGAACCGGCAGGAATCAAGCGCGTCTCCTCTGGTGTTGTTCGTCTGGTGTTGTTAGCCAATCAGAAAATAGCACTATTGTATCTGGGTAAGATTTAACGCAACAACCAATGACACCCCGTCGGCTGGGGTGTTTTTTTGTCTGCCTGACTATGTTACGGAAGCTATCTTATCCTCCGTTTATCTTCATTAATCAGGTAATGATTATTTGTTTTGCCTCAAGCTATAATGCACATCGATTTGTAAAATTTGCAGATTAATTTATGGTAGCTTGATATTATAATATTGACGATATATGGTTATTATCTACCACTCAAACATTGCATTGAAGTATCATATAGATTCAGTAAAACGGTAACCAATAGACTAGGCTACTATAATGACGCTGGCTTGTAAACGTGATCATCGCGATCATTTGTCGTTAGAAAAAAAATAAAACCCATGAAATTATATTCATATGACATGCTGAAATATATGCCACTGTACCTGGGATGAAGACATTTCACACGCGACGCAAGCAGAACTCCTGCATGTGACTTCCTCCTACAGTGTTCAGGGCTATCATGGTTGTCAACAAATGCACGTGCATGTAGGATGAGTTTACGACAGTAGTAGAGGACAATACTGTTTCCCAACTGTAGGGGGACCCCGAGAGCAAAAGTTACCTGGTGTTACTTTAAAGTAACAACAGGTAAAATTTAACTTTTGCTCTCAGGGTCCCCCCCTACAGTTGGAAAACAGTATTGTCCTCTACTTACTGTCGTAAACCGTCATGAATGTAGCACATGCATTTGTTGACAACCATTTTAGCCGTGAACACTGTAGGAGGAGGTCACATGCAGGTGTTCTGCTAGCTTGCGTCGCGTGTGAAATGTCTTCATCCCAGGTACAGTGGCATATATTTCAGCATGTCATATGAATATAATTTCATGGGTTTTATTTATTTTTTTCTAACGACAAATGATCGCGATGCTCACGTTTACAAGCCAGCGTCATTATAGTAGCCTAGTCTAGCCTATTGGTTACCGTTTTACTGAATCTATACTTCAATGCAATGTTTGAGTGGTAGATAATAACCATATATGGTCAATATTATAATATCAAGCTATATTATTATATCAATAATGCGCGCGCGTGCGTATTAATGCGTAGGCTACTCTAGCACACACACGCAAGGTCTCTCGCTCTTTCTCTCTCCCCCTCTGTCCTGCGCGTATTCAATTTAATAAGTCGGGACACTAAAATTAGAGTTGAAATACGGGACTGTCCCGGGTAAAACGGGACGTTTGGTCAGGTCACCCTAGCTAGTATGCAAGCAATATACTTACTAGTACTGTACAAAAGCATTACAGCCCGCATCGGTCAGGCACCCCTCCTCCTCCTCCAGCTCACGCCAGCGAGAAAACGCTGGCCCAATGTTGATCCTTGTTCTGCCTTTAACGCGATCACTTTCTCTTTTGCTTTGCTCCGATAAAACCTTTGCTTTCTTGTTTTTCTGTGCTGCTTCGGCCATGACTATAACATTTGGCTCGCACGTCCGATTTTAAGGAAGTGGGGGCGGCGGTGGAAGTGACGTATATGCCGTAAAGCAGTCGAATTTTGTAGTTCTCTTTGTACGCCGGTTACTACCCGAAACCCGAAGTTTAAAGGTACGATTAAAAATGCTACAGACCCCGTCAGGCTATGGCAGACGTGTCATTCAACCTATTGTAAGTAGATGCACCATCACAAGAGACTTGGAAATATATTATGAAGGTTAAAAAGTTACCCGGTGCTGCTTTAAATCTAAAAGGTGAATATCAATATTGAATTTTTATTCATCAAAACGCGTGTGAAATATTTTGAATTTAAATGTTCACAGCTTAAATGTTGAATTTCAGCCCATAAAAATGCAAGCCCTAAAAATACAATGCATTATAATGAAAGCACGGTTAAAGCAATGCATATTTTTTCATGTAATGCAATTCAACAAGCTTTTTTGTTTCAAAAACATTTGTCATTATTTTACTTCTATAGGCTATGAGTTTCATAAAACATACTGTATTCTAACATTTTATATTTGAACTTATGAAATTCAACCTGTATTACAGTGCGTGAGCCCACTGGATGTGAAGCCGAGAATAAAGTAAGAGTTTACAGCTGTTAAATGTCATATTTTAGATTTTACATTATTTTTTCTTCATCAGTAATATAACATATACACGTTTCCTTTTAGATTAGCACCAACTTTTCATCCGCCAAACGGCCTGGCCCAGGATAAAGAGGTATTGGAACATTAATGAGTTTACAATAACAATGAAAGTTGATGAAAAATGAAAAAGTGTGGAGTGTTTAGGGAAGCAAAACATATTTCAGGGATCAGGTTGCGTATGCCATGCTTTATTATATGATAGAGCTGCACGATTAATCATTAAAAAAGACAATCTCCATTCAAATACCCATACCTTATTCCTAAATGACAGCTATTAAACCTTTGACAAGTACGATCACAGCAAACTTTCAGAGAGAGCAGTTGTCAAGTATAGTTATGAAACATGTTTTAACCACACAGTATCATTATTTCTATCTTCCAATCATTCAAATGATCTCAGGGGATAAAAGTTTATAGTTTGGATATAAATACTGATGTCTACGGTATCAAAATAGAGTAAATTACCTTTTTTTATGTTTCTTGATGCTTCCAATAAAGAGGGTATCAATACATTGTGACTGAGTGAGTCGTTTAATCATTCACTCAAACCAATATATTTTTAAAAATAATTTATTCATTAATTTTTTTTTTTAAAGATTGCAGCAATCAACATTTGTCAGAACCTCTAGTAAATGACGTGATATTTTGTTTAGTTGTCTATTCAAAATTGTGATCTCTACATTAAACAAACAAAAAAACCTTGATTCTCAGTTTATCCAGAATCGTGCAGCTTTATTATACGAGTATCCTCCGTAAAGTAGTGGCTGTGAAATGTACGAGGCAAATGCAAAAACAAACTCTGTAAAATGAGACCAATGAAAATGGAAATTCAAAGTTCTATTGAAAAATTTTACTTGGTGTTTATGAATCTAGTTTCTATGCATCTCCGATGCATCTTTTAAAGTTTTTTTTTCTTTTATTTAATTGTTTTTTATATTTTCCTCTTCCAATAACTTACACAGAATGTTCCTAAAATGAATGCACAAAATGTGGGAAAGTCATCTGGAGATCAACCTTCAAACCAAGCTGTAAAATCAAGGCAAATCATAACCTAATTGTTTTCATTCTTAACTACTGTATGTATGCAGTTTGTTACAAATGTTTTTGTCAATCAGTTTAGCTTTTGAAAATAGTTATGTTTATCTTTGTAGGTTTTTAGAAGACTTTGACTCGATATATCCGGTTGGCAAAGGTGGATTCGGACGAGTTTTTAAGGCAAGACGAAAGCTGGAGAACAAATATTATGCTGTGAAGATAGTGAAGAGTCGAGAGTAAGTATATGAAAAGTTGATCTCTTATTGATTGGTTTTTAATTGTTTGTACACTACTGTTCAAAAGTTTGGGGTTAATAACATTTTTTTTTTTTTTTTTTTTAAAGAAATTAATACTTTTCTTCAGAAAGGACGCATTAAATTGATCAAAAGTGACAGTAAAGACATTTATAATATTGCAAAATATTTATTTTTTAATTAAATGCTTTTCTCTTGAACTTTCAAAGAATCCTGGAAAAAATGAATCACGGTTTGCACAAAAATATGAAGCCGCAAAACTGTTTTCAACTGTGATAATAATCATAAATGTTTCTTGAGCATCAAATAATTATATTAGATCATGTGACACTGAAGACTGGAGTAATGATGCTGAAAATTCAGCTTTGATCACAGGAATAAATTACACTTTACTATATATTCAGATAAACAGCTGTTTTACATTGAAATAATATTTCACAATATTTCCGAATTTTGCATTTTCAAATAAATGCAGCCTTGGTGAGCAGAAGAGACTTCTTTTAAAAACATTAAAAATCTCACCGACCCCAAACGTTTGAGCAGTGTATGTCTGTGAAAAAGGTATTATAGCTATAAACCTTTTGTTTTTGTACTGCATACTTACCATAATGCCATGATGATATCCTCTGTTTCTCCACAGAAAAGCTCTTCGTGAGGTTGGTGCTTTGGCTGATTTTAATAACGCCAACATCGTCCGCTACTACACAGCTTGGGAAGAGGACACGGCGTACAAACACGAGTCTTCAGAGACCATCTCAGAGTAATGCAGCAAAACACAACTCGCTGTAAAACAAACCAGGGCCTGCTTGACTAGAGTTGGGTATCATTTAAATGTTAACGATTCCGATTCTACTTATCAATTCCGATCTTTTTTTGATTCCAATAAGGTAAAAAGAACTTGGATATCATTCACATTTATTTGAAGTCTTGTTGCAAAACATTTAATTGTAGATGAATACCATGAACAAAAATCAACAGGTTAAAGAACACTTACACAAGGAACTTTTGTCTGTGGTTTAAAAACACCATAGCGAAAACAACGAGCCTAACTAATATAAATTTCATGCATTATTAAAGACAAGTAAACTCTTAGTAATTAAAAAATAAAAAATAATAATTTGCAGCAAATAAATACAACTGAACAAAGATACCTTTTAAATAAAGTGTTTTCAGGTACACAACCTAATCAAATTGAAAAATAACACTGCACTTTATGAATAAAATCTACATTACAAATATAGTTGCCGTACAAAAGTTATTCAGTCAAGAACAGTGAGTGCATTTTCGCTTAAATTATTAGTTTAAAATCACATTAGCTTTTTCTGTGAGCACATTTTGGATGTGAGTCATCTTGTGCTTGAATGGTTTAAAATCATATTAAAATGCTCAAAGGCATCGATTTAGAGGAATCAAATTTTAATTTTATAACAAGTATCCAATTCCTGACCTCAAGAATTCACTAAAAGTATCTCATGCCTCCTCGACACAGACTAATAGCAATAGTCATGCAGTCCCTATTTTTCTACTAACATTGACACATATATTTGTATTAGACTTTTTTTTAAAAATCAAACATTTGTTTGCTAAAAATCCATGTATCTGTTGGCTTTAGTTCTGGCAGTGGCCAGGGGACAAAGTTCCTCTACATTCAGATGGAGCTTTGTGAGGGAGACACGCTGCGAGCCTGGATTGATAAAAGAAACTCTCCGAAGGAAAGTTTCCCAGACAGGAGAACGGATGCGGCCAAGATCAGCAGACAGGTGCTGACGGCCGTGGACTACATTCACTCCAAGGACTTGATCCACAGAGACCTGAAGGTGAGCACCTCGCTAAAATGAGCTTACATCCGTAATAATACGTTAGTAACCTGACCCAAGTCGGGTCTCATGATAAGAGGGGCTGGGGACGACTTGTGCTTATGTACATTAATCATGTTAGATTGGTAAGACCGGACACCGTCAGGTCTAATTATATTGAGAGGACTCGAGCTTGCAGGCAAGGTACCTCCATGTTATATAACCTAACAAATGTGGACGGCGAGGACCAGCCGGCCGCCTCACACACCGTAGAACTTCAAATAATAGCCGTGTCCCGAATAGACGCCCGTCTCTTTTACACGCCTGGTGTGGCGACAGGTTTGGGTAAATAAAGGCCGGTCTCAAATAGAGGCCTGGTCTGTTTTTTAGTTTTGGGTTGTATTTAATCTTCTAAAACCCGTCAGATCGTCTTATGGTGCAGATTGCGCATGCAAGAGAGCCTGCACATCTGGGCAGGAGTTGTTAGCGCAAGCAAGGCAGGAGAGTTAGCGGAGGGGAGGGAGAAGTGGAGGAGAGCGACGAGGAGGAGAAATTCGCCAATGAACTTGGAGTTGAGGATTGCGGTGATGATGATAGTGGTCATTTTGTATCACATGTTTGCAGTTGTTTTACAGGGTAGCCTTCATTCTTTCTTGTTGATGTGTTTCGGGCAACAAGTTCATAGGCTCAATGGATATTACCGGTAAATTGTATTGTTCAGCCCATGGCTGTCACATCATTTTTTTTTTTATACTGCCAATAATCTAAAGGGGGTCGCACACCGGACGAGAAGCGCAGCACCGCGTCTATGACAACTCGAGGTATTATCATGGCCCGGTTTTTCAAAAGGTTTAATCCGGATAAAATTGATCCGGATTTAGAAATCCTTTTTTTTTGCGATCCGTTATCACGTAATCCATCTTACTTTTGAGCCAGTTTTTCAAAGCAACATCGGATTGGATCAATCTGATCCGGATAGGAACTTTTCAGGATCACCAAATCTGGATAACCAGTGCTCAAACAGGATAGGAAATCACAATGTAGAAATTTGCATTCTGCCAGAATGAGCAAACAGGACGTGCAACAAGAGACGCAATAGTTAGACACTATTTCTGATTTGGATTTGTTTTGGATTTCAAAAATCAATGATTGCCATTCTTTGCATTTTTTTTTGGTTATTCTGTAATCATTGCATGCATCACTAATAAATAATGGGTAACCCTTTATTTGAAGGGGTGTGCATAAGACTGACATGACACTGTCATAAACATGACATAACACCTGTCATGAACATGAAGGAGTCTTTATGAATGTTTATGACTGTTGTCATTAAGTGTCATTCGGTAAATTAGGACACTTTTAATGCAAAGTTGACATTGTTTTAAAATGTCTTTGTTATGACAACTTGACATTACCCAAGAAATCATAACCTTCAAACCTGTCACAACTTTGGCCGGCATGACACCATTATAACTGTGTCATGAATATTACCTGTCCTCAAGTAAAGTGGAACACATTGTACTAGTTATAAAGATGTCATTAAGGGTTATTACACAGCGAAATGGTTTAAGTTTGATAATTAGACCTGTTATGACATATTTGTGACAGGTTGACAGGTTATGATTTCTTGGTTAATGTCAAGTTGTCATAACAAAGACATTTCTGTCTTTGTTAATGTCAAGTTGTCATAATCAAGACATTTTTGTCTTGGGTAATGTCAAGTTGTCATAACAAAGACATTTTTTGTCTTTGTTAATGTCAAGTTGTCATAACAAAGACATTTTAAACAATGTCAACTTTGCATTAAAAGTGTCCTAATTTACCGAATGACACTTAATGACAACAGTCATAAACATTCATAAAGACTCCTTCATGTTCATGACAGGTGTTATGTCATGTTTATGACAGTGTCATGTCAGTCTTATGCACACCCCTTCAAATAAAGTGTTACCAAATATTCTAAAAACAAAAATATTTTCGATTGTGATGAATATATATATATAATTAGTGACAGAATAAAATGTATTGTTTTTGATCAATTTTGACAGCTGTTTGGGGGATTATTTTATGAGGCCAAACTCTTTCTACTTTGCTATAGGCCTATACTGAAAGGCTGAATACGTTAAAGCCTACGTAATCACTGTAGCCTGACGGATGAACAAATAAAATTAAAACCTTATGAATAAATAGAATATCTTGTAAGATAGTGCATGATCCAAATATAGTATTATTTGATACATTTTAAAGTTTTCATTACATTTTGGGCATGAAATCCACGCTGAATCCACCCTTCTGTTGGGATCAGTTTAATCCAGATTTTTTGGATCAAAGTGATCCAAATCCTACAAAAAAGTTCTGAAAAACCCAAACTAAAGGTTTGATCCGGATCAAAACCAAGATTGGATTACGTGATCTAATCCGATTATGTAATCCGTTTTTTCTTTTGAAAAACCCATTTTCAAGATTTGATCCAATCCGTTATCCAAAATCCTAGTGGATTGCTTTTGAAAAACCGGGCCCATATTCTCAATTCATTCAGTTAATGGACGCTCTGAGGTAAAGTGTTCAGACTGCAGACTTAGCAACGATTGTATTTAATTGTACAGTACAATCATAACATCGTACAGACATTATCTTAATTCCATAATATCTTTAATATATGGTGTGGATGGGCTCCCACCTGAAATCTTCCTAAGTGGTGGCAACACACTTGCCCTGGAACTCCATCACCTCTTTTCAATCTGCTGGAAAGAAGGCATCATCCCAGACGAATTACGTAACACTAACATAGTTACTCTGTATAAGAAGAAAGGGGATCGCTGCGACTGCAACAACTACCGCGGCATAGCCCTTCTCTCCCAGCCTGGCAAGGTCCTAGCCCGCTCATCCTCCCACGCATACAGATTATTGCAAATAGGATACTCCCGGAGAATCAATGCGGCTTCCGTCCTGGTCGATCAACCATAGACATGATTTTCTCAGTTCGCCAAATCCAAGAGAAATGCATTAAGCAAGGTCGGCCCCTGTAAGCAGTCTTTGTCGATCTGACAAAGGCCTTTGACTATGTCAGCAGGTTTGGCCTCTTTACCATCCTCCGTCAACTGGGCTGTCCTCCCAAACTCTTGAAAATCATACAAGAATTTCATGTTTTTACGAAGGCAACAATACAGTTTGAGGGCTCTCGTTCTAAGGAATTTCCAATTCTCTGTGGTGTAAAGCAAGGTTGTGTACTGGCTCCAACTCTCTTTGGTATATTCTTCTCCGCTGTCTTGCGCCGAGCTTTCCCTGTCCCTTCTGGAGTGTTACTTCACACACGCAGCTCTGGCAATCTCTTCAACCTGGCAAGACTTCGTGCAAAAACAAAGATCAACCGCATCCACATCCAGGAACTCCTATATGCAGATGATGCCGCCTTCTTCGCCAATTCTGAGACCGAGCTGCAGGATATGTGCTCCTCCTTTGCTGTTGCTTGTGAGGAGTTTGGATTGAAGATCAGCCTGGGAAAAACAGTGGTCTTTGCCCAACCTGCTATGCTCTTACCCGTAATCACTATCAACAACAGCGTACTGACAAAAGTCACAAAGTTCTCTTATCTGGGTTCCACAGTCGACACCTCCAACAGTCTAGACTGCGAATTGGACATCCGAATTGGGAAAGCATCAACAAACTTCGGCAGGCTTAGCGAGAGAGTATGGAAGAACAATTCACTGTCTCTCCACCTAAAAGTCCAAGTTTACGAGGCCTGCATTCTCAGCACTCTCCTGTATGGCAGTGAAACATGGTGCACCTACCGCAGACATGAACACCGCCTGAACATCTTTCACTTTCGCTGTCTGCGCTCAATTATAGGCATAACGTGGAAGGATCATGTTCCAAATACGGTTATCCTTTCCACGACCAAGAGCACAGACCTCTACACTATATTGCGCACCCGTCGCTTACGCTGGGCTGGCCACACCTACCGCATGGAAGATAACCGGTTACCGAAAGCAATTCTATATGGCGAAATTGCTGATTCCCCTCGCCCAGTCGGCCGGCCGAAGCTCCGCTACAAGGATGTCCTGAAGCGTGACCTTCAGTCGTTCGGCCTTCCAAGCGAAAACTGGGAAACGCTTGCTGGTGACCGAGCAATGTGGCAAGCCTCTATAAGATCTGGTGTCAAAAGATCTTGCCAGCAGTACAAAGACTTCCTTGACAGTAGAAGACTGATGCGTCATACCAATCGTCGTTCTCGACGCTAAGGGCCTGAATGAATGAATATCCTTAAACATAACAATATTGCTGGCCATAAAGTGCGCGTCCGGTGTGCGATAGCTCGAGTTGTCCTAGTCCTAGTTCACACTGCAGGGGCTTAATGCTCAATTCCGATTTTTTTTGAAAAAATTTGATTTTTTTGCAAGGCCGTTCACATTTCCAATTAAATGCGACCTTTTGTGATCTCCTGTGTGAACGTGAAATGACCCAGAAGTGACCTGCATGCGCAGAAGAGTACTCAACGGTCAACAACGTCACTTGCTGTTTGCGGAAGTAGCTAAACATGAATGTCAACAGTGGAGCTCGTTTAGCAATATTAAAGTTATTTTCCCAACAGAGCCAGCACAATTACAATCTTCTCGTTTTAAGGCGAGACACTACAGGTGAATAGGGTATTTTTTTTAAATAATAGATATCATCATGAAACTTTCTCAGTTGATTACTTATGCAAGTATATTAAAAAAATGTATTACAAGTTTTTGAAATTTGTATGTTTAATTATGCAAATTAGGCATTATCTCGTTAAATATGCACAATTTTGCATATATTTTCGGTAGATAGATCTGACCATATGATAAAGCCAGGTGCAAAATTATTTTTTCATTTTGTTCACACACAAGATGAAAAAAGAATTTCAGAGGGATTTCAGGATATATGCTTTCATTACCTAGGAAATCAAAATATACTGTCCATAGCCTTAAAAAATCAATTCTCGCCATTTTTTTTATTAAAAAGTCACATAAATCAGGCCAGAAATGATTTATAAACAAATCCCTCTGAAAATATCTTCAGAATACTGCTAAGTGTATAACTGGAAAGTTTGGTGTACATAGGTGCTACACAGGCTGAGAAGTTTCTACTGGAGAATGACAAAATACTCATTTTGAGAAAACAGCATTTAAAGATTTGTAATGTAAAAATGAATACTTTTTTTAGTGGAAACAACTATTTACAGACACAATATCTTATCAAATCATCAGCACCAACAATACAAACCAACTAAATCACATTACAACTTATAACACAGCATTTATGGCCTTCAAATGAACAGAAAAAGAGTCAAAAACACACATCTAAATGTCAGAGCGCGTCACGTGATGCATCTGAACCAATCACGTTGTCAGAAATTGACACCAGCCAATGAGATTTCGGTTTTAGAGTTAAATGCCCATTTTACTTTCACGATTGGTTGCTGATAAAAAGGAAATGACCATATTTGGATCCGACAGCGTTGAACAGGAGAAAGAGAGCTTTCCAACGGTGTGTGTGATGACAGGGTGCAGATAGCGATCGCAGAGCAGCATGTTGATATATAACGACAATTTTTTGTTGAATTTAGGAGAAATCTACAGACGCAAATGGACAAAGTGTAGTAAAATAAACACCTAAATGTGTATTTTGGAATTTTTTTCACCTCAAGTCTGAAAGAAGACATGTTATTGAAGACAAATAGCCCAAAATCTCAAAATTGACCAGTGAAAAAAAAACGATGTTTTTGCCTGCCGTGTCTCGCCTTAAGAAGAAAATTAAGGAGGAGGAGAGCGTTTGAGCGCCCTCGATTAACTCTGTCACAGAAAGAGACACGTCTGCGGCGGACCATAACAGTGCAACGCATTGGAGTGTATTGGCTAGCTACAGGTGCGTGCTATCGTACGATAACGTTAGCTAACTTGTTTATCTTCTCATTCCCGCCTACTACATCACAGAATTATGACGTTTGTCGCATATCAATGGCGTGCGGGTCGGATACATGTGACCTGGCTGTTCAGATTGAGGTCGCATTTCAAAAGATCGGATACATATCGGATTTGGACTACATACCCAAGTGGCCTGGGTCGCATTTGAAAAGATCGGATCTGTGTCGTTCAGACTGTCATGAAAAGATCAGATACAGGTCGCATAGGGGCAAAAAAATCGGAATTGGGTCATTTCAGCCTGCAGTGTGAACGTAGCCCTAGATGCAGCGCTGCGCTTCTCGTCTGGTGTGCGACCCCCTTTAGACATACGGTAATATAGTAGGCTAATTCTTACATTAACTGATTTGTTAAACACATTCGAATTATAAATAAAGACCATCTGGACAGCCTCTGCTTCGTGATCGGTGAACCCTTGGTGCGACTGCCGAAGCAAATAAAGAGCTCTTCTGACTGTCTGAACTGCAGAACGCATAAGGGAGATTTTTAGAGCTCTGACAGGACAGAGCAGATGAGCCTCCCCATCATTCTCAGAGGGTGGAAGTGCTGACAATATAATGACCTGTGCTCTGAACGGAGTCGAGAGCACCTTGGGTAGGCAACCATGCCTTGGCTTGAGTGTGACCCTGGAGTCACCAATCCCAAACCCCAAGCAGGAGGGGCTCTCAGAGAGCGCCTGTAAATCTCCCACTCGCTTGACTCATGCCAGGGCCAGAAGCAGAGCAGTTTTCAGTGAGACTGGTTTAAGATCAGCCGACTGCAGTGGCTCAAACGGCGGCCTAAGGACCGTGAAGAGGTCCCAAGCCGGTTTAGAAGGGGGCCGGGGGGGATTCTTCCTCCTGGCTCCTTTAAGGAAACGAACGACGAGGTCGTTTCTCCCCACAGACTGGCTAGCCACACTTCGCTTTTCCACGGCATGGCTCGGTTTGCTTTTCCACTGCAGTTGTACCGCTTAAAAGTGGGTGGGATTATAGACTGATCGTTATAGTTGATCCGCTCCTCAGCAACCAAACGTCTGCACTTCGTACACTGACCACGATTCAGCCATTTCTTTTTTGGATGTTTTTTTTTTCTTTCTTTTTTCTTCAAGCAAATCTTGCAAGTAGTTTTTAAACAGGTGCTACAGCGGTGGCTGTTACTGGCCATGTAAATCTAGCGGGTTTGATGTCTCGCAAATACAATGACGCTGGTAGTGACGATTCTGTCTGACCAATCAGTGATCTGCAGTGTATTCACGTCACATTTTAGTATCGGTACGTTACGCTTGGAACTAGGGATGCACCGAATTTTCGGCCACCGAAAATTTTCGGCCGAAAATGGCCCAAAAGTGCATTTTCGGTTTTCGGCTGAAAGACTTTTATTACCGAAACAGAAGGGCCGAAATGTTGTGATGACGTCGGGTTTAATTTGTTAAACACATTCGAATTATAAATAAAGAATTGGACAGCCTCTGCTATCGTGAGGTGAACCCTTGGTGCGACTGCCGAAGCAGAAGAAGAGCTCTTCTGATGTCTGAACTGCAGAAGCATAAGGGAGATTTTAGAGCTCTGACAGGACAGAGCAGATAGAGCTCCCATCATCTCAGAGGGTGGAAGTGCTGACAATATATGACCTGTGCTGAACGGAGTCGAGAGCACTTGGGTAGAGCAAAATGCCTTGGCTGAGGGTGACTGGAGTAAAGTCCAAACCCCAAGCGGTGAGAGGGTCTCAGAGAGCGTGTAAAGTACTCGATGACATGCCAGGAGAAGCGAGCAGCTTTCAGGAGGTACGGAGAGATCAGCGACTGCAGTGGCCAACGGGCAAGGACCGTGAAGAGGTTCCAACGAGTTAGAAGGGGGTCGAGGAGGGATTGGTAGAGGAAACGAACGAGAGGCGCTAAGGGCTAGCCACAATTCGATTTTAAATGGCTTGGTTGTTTCAATCAAGTTGTGGCGACTAAAATTGCACTTATAGAGACGTTTAGTTTTCCCTTCAGCAGGCCAGTACTGCACTTCGTATACTGACCATGATTCAAGTACCATTTTTTTTGATTTTTTTTTTTTCTTTTTTTTTGCTTAACATATTATTTTTGTAATTGTATTTTTGAAACAGGTTTTAATTGTTATGCCAATTTAAATCTAGTGATTTTGATGTACTCGCAAATAAATGACGATGGTAGGTACGATATGTCATAATCAATCAGTGATTCGCATGTATTCACGTCATTTTGTTCGGAGATTTAACGGTACTCCTATTGGAACCTCAACAGAGGTGGCACTATTTAAAGCGAGCCGTACCGTACCGTACCATGCAGTGGAAAAGCGCCACAAGTGAGCCGTACTGAGCCGTACCGTACCATGCAGTGGAAAAGCGCTATGAGAGGACTGGTCATCTGCTTTCCTTGATCCGTCTGATGACCTGAGGGATCATGGAGACTGGCGGGAACGCATATAGAGGGTCGTCTGGGCTAGGAATAAGCCAGTGTTGCTTTCCGAGAAGAAGAGGTCGACCTCTGCCTTGCCGAATACACTCCATATCAGACGAATCATTGAGTGTTGTCTCGAGATCGAATGTCCGCACTGTATAGCTACGCAATACGAAGTGAAAGGGAACCCTGCTTTACACACAGTTTTGATCGTTCTGTTTCTGTGTTTCAGCCTCTAAACATAATGTTCGGCAGTGATGGAGGAGTGAAGGTTGGAGACTTCGGCCTCGTGACTGCAGCAGAAAATGACAATGATGAGCAACTGATGGAACGGACTAAAAGAACAGGAACTCGTAGTTACATGAGTCCGGAGCAGGTGAGTCGTTCAAATCAACACGAAACGTTGGTCATAATCCAAATAAAAACTATTGGAGTGTTTAGTGATGAATCATGCACAGGAATATGCATTTAGAAAGTCTATTTTGATATCATCTTGATTATAATGATCCATGCAATGCTTTTTGTGTATCTGTTGCTGATGTTTTTATTGTTGGTAAACTGAAAATATAGGCGACTCAAACATCCTATGACAAAAAGGTGGATATATACGCTCTGGGCCTCATATATTTTGAGCTCATCTATAATCTCATCACAGCGCATGAAAAGAAAAAGGTTTGATTCATCTTTTAGACCTTTATATAATAATAATACAATCTATGCATTCATCTTGAACTATCTGATAATGTTATAAGGAATTACGTTTTTTTTTTTTTTTTGGTGACTTTTAGATTTGGGAGGATATACGAAAAAATAGGATTTTTCCACCCAAGTTCTCCAAGGAATTTAGCTTTGAGGTGAGTGTAATTTCACGATCAAAATGTTGAAATTGAGCATGTTTTTCTTTAGTGCAAGTGTTGAACATATGCTGAAATTATCAATTCCTGCTATGATCACTTAAAGATGAGCATTATCTAACATGCTGTCTCATTTTTCACGGGTGATGCTGATGTAATAGCACAAGCTCATAGAGCGAATGTTGAGCGCCAGTCCTAAAGACAGACCAGACGCCACAGAGCTGATCAGAGAACTGGATCAAAACTTCACCGTCCTGAAGGCAGATCAAGACATCAAGACCTGATGATGAGATCTCTTCTTCTCTTTGTGCATTTATAATAATAGCAGTTGCTTTACTGTAACATTTCAGGTGAAGAAGATGCTTCTATAGATCAACTTACAAAAAGTGTTTTAGATTCAGACGGTCAACAGATGGCAAGTGTGCAATTTAATATAAAGCAACTACATTTTTAAGCAGAATGCCGGTTCTTTTGCATATAACAAAGTGTGTTCCACAAAAGAAAGAAAATTTACAAAATGTGATCTAAACTCATTTCTGATCAATTCATTCTGTGTGTTTACATGAAATATCTTGTAACAGTGGTTGACTGCTGATTCTGTCTGTTTCTTATTTGCATGAATTACATTTGGAACAGAAGTTGAATCTGTCAGCTTTTGTTATTGTGTCTGTATTGCATTGCATAATAATCATGGTGCTTTTAATCTCATCTATAGGTTATGGAATCATGTCATGTGGGAAAAAGTGATACATTTGGGCAATATTTATTTTCCTTTTTTACTGTTTGTGAATCTGATTGGATATTGTTGGCATGTTCCTGTAAAAATAAAAATCTGAACAGTAGGCCTACATCAACTGCCAGGCTGTCATTGTAAATAAGAATCCTGTTGACTGGGTAAAGGTCAAAATAATTGCCTACTCATTCATAAATGTTAAAATTAGGTTGACAGCTGATCAAAAATGTGATCAGATTATTCCAGAACGTGTCAGCTAAAGTTGTAACATACCTGTAGCAGCCATCATCAGCCATGTAATGGGAAAGTCATGTGACCAATTGATAATGGGAGTGTCATTAAGTAAGTGGGGTTAAAAACACCTGGTGTGTGTGTGTGTGTGTGTGTGTGTGTGGGGTTTCGTTCATAAGAAAATGGGGGTTAGTGCTGGAGCACATATTATTTTGTTGACCGTGAAACCTGTACAAAATAAAACAACATGCAAGCTTCAAAGATAAACGCGTCACAGAAGTTATTCCTCCACTCAGCTCCTTAGCGGTTTTAGGATTGTGTTTATGTGCCGCTACCATACCTGTATATTTAAAACGTTTTTTTTTTTTAAGTAAAAGTTTAAAGTCTTTAGGTGTGTTCGACATCGGCTGCGGCTGGATGTAAGCGATCGGCGAGAGTAGCCGCGTGCAGGCGGGGAGGAGCTGCAAACGGAGACGTGAAGTCGGACACTGTCTGGTTCCCGTAGTGACTGCTCACGTGGTGTTTGCAGCTGAAGTGAAATAAATGCAATATTTGCCAAATACCCAGATGTTTCAGAGACATTTTCATTCAATACTTTATGTACTGCTTCATACAGCGTTTGTTTGAACAAGAATAAAGTTCAACATAAGCCTACTATCAATGAAGTGGAATCAACGTTTTTTAATCAGTTTTATTTTGATAAACATAACACAATACATCGCGACTACATGAAAAGAGTGTTTACTGTTATAAAAAAACTGATTTGTGAGCATTAATGGAACTGTGTGAGAATATACCGAATAAACACGAAACGCACGTGATCGTTGTCATGCGGTGAATCCGGCGAATAGTGGAACAAATTTATACATTATTATATAGGCTGAACATAGAGGGGATACCACTAGCGGCGCCAGGATTTTGATGGGCCTCCAGAAAACTGGATGGGCCAGTTAAAATAAGCCAAAAAAAAAAAAAAAAACACGGGTTCCCCTTCATCTCCGTTTCAGCACTTTTCTGCGGCACTCAGTAGCCTACCTGTGTGACTCTTGTGTTGCTGTCCTCCTGCTCCTCAGAGCGTTTCTTGCTGAATTTAAATGAAAACGAGCTGCTTGCTTTGCGTTTCATATTCGCTAATAGCTACCGTCTGTCTCATTGAGATTGCTTGAAAAGCTTGTGCGCCAACGTCATTCATCAGGGTTTCTGCACACTTTTTAAATTAAAATTTAAGGCTTTTTAAGACCTTTTTAAGACCCGAAGTAAATGTTAATTTAACTGTTATATAAACTAAATATCTGCTATTGTGGACAGGAAAACGGCCCTCTTGCTGATGACATTGTATGATAACAACATAACCTAATATGATAAATAAATAAATATATATATATATATATATATATATATATATATATATATATATATATATATATATATATATATATATATATATATATATATATATATATAAAAGACAAAAACTCATTTAGGGACATAGGCTATAACTGCACACATCATGCAGTGAAAGAACGAGAGACAAACAGTGCCTCGTACATTGTTAAAACAATGATTAATAGCATAATAGACAATAGCTTACACATCGCACACCACTACGCACATAAAGAATGAACTTAAAATTGAACGGACATTTACCAACTTTCTTCTCCTCTCCTCCTGTTTCGCGTGCAGGAGACAGACGCAATGCTGCCTCGAATGTGATGCAAAATTTCACGTGAACAAGCAAATCCACAAAAAACGAATAATAAATAAAAATATAGTTTTCATTTGGAAAACATTTATGTCTAAGTCAAATTGCCATCGAAAATTTAAGACCTTTCATACGTAAAAATAAAGACTTGTAAAGACTTTATGGCCTTCAATTTTATAAATATAATTTAAGACTTTTTAGGGTCAAAATGGGCGGGCCCGGACCTAAAATGGGTGGGCCCAGGGCCACCCGGGCCCAATGGTAGCGCCGCGGGTGGGGGATACTTGTATACTTTTGTTGGGTACCGGCACACATTGGGATAGTAGGAAACTACCGTAAATAGCGGATAAATTAGCAAAAGAAGCATTAAGGAAAGACTTGGTAGATATTAAGATACCTTTAGGAAGAAATGAAGTTAGATCAATAATTAATAGAGAAATAATAAGAATCTGGCAACAAAGATGGGAAAGTAGCAGTACAGGTAGGTGGTATTATAATATTGTAAAATCAGTAGGGATAAAATATTTGTGCTATGGAAGACATAGAAAGGAAGAAGTAATGATCTCTAGATTAAGGATGGGTCATACAGGGTTAAAATGCCAACACTGGCATTAATGGGAAAGCATGGAAATGGTATTTGTGATGAATGTACTTTGATGGCATTCGTCACAGTCACGTGGCGTAGGCGCTGTATCAAGTCGGACAAAATTTCTAACGGCATGCACTGCTTCAAGTCTGCCGCCGATGGGTCTGCGCAGAGCTGCATGAAGCCTTTTATCAAAGCCCGTCTGCTCTGCTTTTATATTCAGTATCAAACGGGAGTGACGTCATGTGGTAAAACGTGAAATCATTCGTCAAGTATACGTCACAGTGAACTTTGGTTACCCTTTACCTTTGGTTATGTAAGGTCATGATGTAAGGTCTTAAATATAACGAATTCATATTTAAATCAATAATTAGGAGAATAAACCTTTTTGTTGTTGTATGAAAATAAACGTTTGCAATATTGATTTGAAACGGGCGAGTTATACATGCTACCGCTCAGCTGAGGAAAGCGAGAACTGACGTTAATCGAAACCGGAAGTTCTAGAAGTCTGGGTTGAAATTCCCACACGGAACTCGTTTGAGAAGGAGCAGAACAAGAACAGAACTGACAGCATCTGAGCTGTATTAAAACATTTGGACAGAAGCAAAATGTCTTCCGACTTTGAAATGGAGACGAAGATCGTTGACTTCTTGAGACAAAATGGCAAAAGCCCAGTTTTAAGCATTTTTAAAGAAGTCGGACTAAACAAAGCCACCGCGAACAGACTTTTGTACAACCTAGAGATATCACAACAGGTGTATAAGTGTAACGAAACTCCTCCTGTTTGGGATCTAATGGAGAAGTCCACGACGACACGAGAGACACGAGACTCAAGCGAAGAGAAACATGTGAGGGATCTGCTGAAATCAGGAGGTTTAAAAGCCCATCAAATCGCCACATCACTGGGACAGCCAACAAAAAACACAAATAAACAGCTGTACATTATGGAAAAGAAAGGGAAAATACAGAAATGTAGCGAAACCAGCATTTGGACACTGAATGACAAGAAGAGCAATGGAAGTTACAAACCAGAGAGGTTTGTGTTGTATTTATTTTATTAAAACATTTACAATCGTTATTTATACTGACTCTTTGCATTTGGTGTGCCAATGTTTTGGATTTTTATTTTATTATTTTTATTCTAATTATTTGTTTTGATTAGTTCCTGTTCCAGTGATCATAGACTGGGCTCAAATTCAGGGTAAGCAATTTATGTCCACCAAGGTAACTTGTTTAACTTACAATATAATATTCAGGGGGAAAAACACACAAACAAAATGTTTTAAAGGAATGTTCTGTTTATATGATAATGCATAATGATTTGCTGCTTGACATGTTTCTATCATCTGTAGGTTGTCTCAAAGTTTTGATGTGATCACAGAGCTTGGTAAAGGAGGCTTTGGATGCGTTTATAAAGTAAAGCATAACTATGATGGCAAGATCTACGCTGTAAAGAAAGTCGTCTTAACTGGGTAAGATTATACAAGTAACAACAAAGATATATCTAATTTTAGAAAGGACAGTTGTCATGATTACTGTATGTGGTATAAAAAAATCACAGAATTGACATTTATGCATACATTTATTAATTTGTTCATGCATTTATTTATTCATACATAATTTTATTTATTTATTTATTCATGCATGTATTATTTATTCATGCATTTATTCATACATTCATTCTGACATTCATTTATTTATGCATTTATTTATTCATACATTCATTCTTACGTTAATGTATTCATGCATTTATTTATTTATTCATGCATTCATTTATTTATTCATGCATTTATTTATTATTTATTCACACATTCATTCATACATTCATTTATTCATGTATTTATATATTTCTTAATGCATTATTTCATACATTTATTTATTCATGGATGCATTCATTAACTCATTTATTATGCATTTATTTATTTTATTCATGCATTTATTTGAAACAGGAAAGCTGATTCCGAGGTGAAGGCATTGGCCAGAGTAGATCACCCAAACATAGTGCGCTACATTACATGTTGGTCAGATTCTGAGAACCGCACAAACCAAGAAAGTAACAAAGTGTAAGTAAAACAAAGCAAGTCTCCATTGTTTATTCATAAGACATTGACTGCTTCTCAATAATGACGTTTATTTGTTTTATGTTCAGCACATCACGTTCTTCATCAGATGTAGTGACCTTTGATAGATCTGGATGTGAAGAGGATAATGATGATGATGATGATGTCAGTGATGATGTAACATCAGAAATGGTTGTGACAGCAGGGTAAGTCTAGCAATCTTCTTATGAGATGTCACATATAAAAGAATATAATTTAGCATGATGGTCCTTTAAACTTTATAATAAGAGTGCACTATTATTACAGATTTAGCTCAACTGGTAATGATAAAATATGCACATACTGATATGTGTAGCTTGAGTTTACTTCAAGTTGCATCAAGTTCATTTCACATTCACTGAAGCACTAGCCTGACTTCGTCATACTCATATTCTAGTCAGAACATGAGTCTGATACTGGTCCATAGGGCTTTGATTATGAGGCGTGTCTTAATCGAACCAGGAAAAACAACAACTCTGCACTCAATTGGATACTTACAACCAATCAGAGGAACGCAGTAAGTGTGGGAGCCATTAGCTATTGTTGATGTTGTGGTGGTGGTCTACACTAGAGGGCAGTGTGCTTGTGCTACAGCCAGCCAAGGTCACGGTGGCACAGGTGCGCCTGCTGATTAAATTCACAGGTGTAGCCAGGGAGGAAGGCTAGGGTGGCGGGGAGATCACACGGTTTTTACCGCTGGCAAGCCACAGCTAGATTAGCCCTCACGTTTGCATATATTCTGAACTCTGTAAACTATCTTTCTATTAAATGGGAACACCACCCAAAGACGCTAAACGTTGTGGACTTCAAATTCATCCGAAGTGGACAAATAGCGGTCAAAAACAGGATCTAGCCCTCACCCTGCCGAGTGTCTGATTTGTGTTAAGACAGTCACTACACAAGTAAAAACCTTGATCTCGCTGAGATATCCCGGAGGAAGAACAAATGAAAATCTGGTCTCGTTTGGATACGGTGGAAGTTGGACAACAACTGGATTTCGCTGGAATACTTTGGAAGTTGAATAAGCAAATGGATTATTTTATCGAGCTTGAAACTGCAGCATGGTAAAGATAAACTGGGTCATCCATCGCCAATCCTAAGTTAGGATTAGGACTGGGCGAAAAATCGATTAAATGAATTAATTCGAATTTTTTGTTGCGGGCGATTTAAAAAATAAATAAATCGAGTTTTTGTGTAATGGCGCATATTTGGCCCCCCGGAGTTTCCGTAGCGTTAGTTTCACTCACGTCACGTAGCAGAATGGCAAGCGACGACGACAACAACAACATCAATGCACACACGAAACTGCAACAGCATACAGCAAGCGACAACATGGCTACCGGTGAGAGTGGGAAGTTTGTTCCTTAGCATAGGAGTGAACTCGAGCTTGTAATGCCCGAGCGGGTCGGGCCGATATTTCCCGTCACAATCCTCGGGTCGGGCCGGGCCCCTGAGAGACGTGCACTGCCAACGCAATAGAGTGCGGCGCGGGACTAGAGTTGATGGCAGAGCGCGCGCCGCGGGCGGTAATGCACTCACTCTGTGTGTGCGGTTTGCGGGAGAATAAAACAGATTCGCGGGACTCCCGCAAACTAGAAATATCTATGATTAAAACATAAAAATAATAAAAATCTCAGACATATGTGTTGATTTCTTGAACGCAATGGCCAATTTAAGCATTTAAGACAGACTCCCTCACTGCTTAAAACATACTTTTTGTTCAGTGCTGAATTCTGTATGCTGGCAAATCCTCTAATTATAACAATTTTCCTCAGATTTGATTTGAATGTATTGTTAATGCTTTAGAAAATGGTGCTATGTTTGTCTCTTTTTAGTCTAGACAAACACAGCTGGGACTTTGATTCCAAGAGGGTGTTCATTTATTTATTATTCATTCCAGAAATGGGGGTTACATTTGTCTTGCTTTTGATTAAATAAAAGCAAAATTTGCTTAAGTTGTCTGCCGTTTGTACTTTTTGCTTTCCTCAATAAGTAGGGGGGAAAATCGTAAAAAAATCGTAAATCGATTTAAAATAAATAAAATCGGAGATTTTATTTTTAGGCCATATCGCCCAGCCCTAGGTAGGATCAATCTTTTTATCATTGACCGGCAAAGGAAAACTTGGACGTTCCTGATAAGCAGGTTACGAACTGAAAGACTTTTACGTCTGCACAACAATTGACACAGTGTTAATACTATTGCTATAGGTCACGTATTGCGAGTGTGTTGCCTAGGCAAACTGAAAGGCAATAGTCGACATAGCGCAATAACAAGGCCCGTGAATCTTACAAAGTAATCTGTTGAAAATGAGTGACACACAAGGCAATGATGAAAATAAAGCTACAGAGTTGCAACGTGAGGGTAGCGAAAAAAGGACAAGAAAGCCTACCGCTAAAGGAATCGTTATGATAATTGAAAGGCTTCAAAAGGAAAGAAGTATGATTTTTTTTTAAAACAAGCAAAATAAAAGCAGACATCGTTCCGTTTTTGGTTTCTGTTGAAAAAGTTCCTGCAAATGTGACAAACGTTCAACAAAAGCTAAAAGGGTTTAAGTCTCTATGTCAAAATGCCTTTGATCTTCACAACACATTGCTCAATGAGTTTTCTCTGCCTGAAGAGGAACAGAAAAGACAGGAAGAATGGTTTCAGTCAAAAAGGTCTGTTAATGATGCATTTGTTGAGGAAGTGTATAAATGGTTGAAGGAGATGGGAGCTTCATGTGATGATAAAAATGTGAATGATGCCGCTGACATTGTTGATGATGATGATGATGATGATGATGATGATGACATTAGGCCAGGGGACAGTGTGTCTAATGTGTCCAGCAAAAGATCAAGCAAAAGAAGCCATGGCAGTTCTAGTACATCTTCCGCACGGTTAAAGGCAAAGGCAGAAAAGGCAGCTTTGATGGAGAAGGCTGCTGCTTTACAAAGGAAGCATCAGCTCGAGGAACAAGAGGAGGAAATCCGATTGGAAAGAGTCAAGCTGAGGAAAAGAAAGGAACAGTTGGAACTTGATGCACAAATTGCTATGGCTGCCGCAAGGCTTTCGGTGCTGGAAGGCAGTGATGTGGGAATGGCTGCATCAGACGAAATGAACTCATACGCGAGTAAGGCATGTAAAGCACAAAGTCTTGAACTTAATCCAAATGCAAGCATTTATGTTCCTAAACAAAGCACAATGGCTACAAAACCAACCTCAAGAGAACCACCTTTGTCTCCTGTGCATGTCGAGGACCCCTTTGCACGCTCACAGAATCACGAACAGCATCGTGTCATATCATCAGCAAGGTATAGCACTTTTAGACTGCAGTCACAGCCACTCAATGGAACACATGGTACTGGCCAACAGCATCGGTTTGAAAATGTTCCTACAACCTTAACAACTGCGGCTGCTGGATCAGTAGCTGCACAAGAACAGCATCGGTTTGAAAATGTTCCTACAACCTTAATAACTGCGTCTGCTGGATCAGTAGCTGCACAAGAACAGCAAGTGCACAGGCTTCAGCCAGCACAGAACACTCCACCAATGCAAAGTACTGTGGACCGGAATGCCATATGTGGAATCTTGCAAAAGCAGAATGAGATTACAGCAATGCTTGTGCAGCAGCAAATGTCATCAAGTTTGCCACAGAAAGACATTGCCATATTCGATGGGGATCCATTGCAATTTCTTTCATTTGTTAGAGCTTTTGAACACTGTATTGAGGGGAGAACTAGCAGCTATCAAGACTGTCTATACCTGTTAGAGCAATATACTACAGGGCAGCCTAGAGAGCTGGTTCGAAGTTGCCTACATATGGCATCGCAGCAAGGATATCAAAGAGCAAAAGGTCTTCTGAGAGAGCACTTTGGCAGTGAACAGAAGATAGGAACAGCCTACATGGACAAGGTGTTCGGATGGCCTGTTGTAAAGGCTGAGGATGTTAAGGCATTGCAAGAATTTGCACTTTTCCTAAGAGGCTGCTGCAATGTTATGACTGAGATACAATGTATGGAGGAATTGAACATTCCATCAAATATGAAGAATGTGATAATGAAATGGCCGTACAGGCTGCGGGACAGATGGAGATCTACGGCCTGTGAGCTACAAGAGCGACGAGGCTATCGAGCCACCTTTCCTGATATGGTGAACTTTCTTGAGACTCAAGTCAAAATCTTGTCTCATCCGCTTTTTGGTGATATTGCAGACACACAATCCAGCGCTTTGAAGGCTATGAATAGTAGAAGGCCAGTGTCCAGGAATAATATCAAAGGAAGCAGTTTTGCAACTAATACTTTGGCGATGCCAAGCCAGCCCAGTGCTTCGAAGGAGTCAGGCTTAGAATTCTGTCACTATTGTAAGCAGCGTCATCTGTTGCCTAAGTGTCCAGGCTTGAACAAAATTCCTCACAGGGAGAAGATAGAATTCTTGAGAGGAAATGGTGTTTGCTTTGGATGCTTGAAAGTGGGCCACATGAGTAAAGAGTGTAGAAGTCGTCTGACCTGTGATAAATGCAATCTGAAACATCCAACTATTTTGCACATCTACAATAAGGACAAGATGACCAAGACACAGGAAGTAGAAGTAAATAATGCACTGGTGTCGCTTCAGGCATGTGGTTGTACTGGGGCCGGAGATCAACATTGTACTCTCTCCATCATTCCTGTACAGATGAAATCTAAGACAGGACACAAGGTGCTCAGGACATATGCCTTCTTGGACCCTGGAAGTACAGCAACATTTTGTACCAACAGTTTCTTGAAGAAGTTGAATCTGCAGGGTAAAAGGACCAACATTCTACTACGCACCATGGGCCAAGAGAAGGTTGTTGAAAGTCAAGTTGTTCCAGGTCTGGAGGTGTCCAAATTGGGTGGCAGCCAGTTTTTGGACCTCCCAGAGGTGTACACACAGGACGCAATTCCAGTGTCAAAGAGCAACATTCCTATCCAGCAAGACCTTGAGAAATGGGAATATTTGAGAGATGTTAAAATTCCAAAATTGGATGCAGATGTTGAAATCTTGATTGGGACCAATGCACCAAAATTGATGGAGCCCTGGGAAATTGTTAACAGCGAAGGTGGTGGACCCTATGCCGTGAGGACCCTATTGGGGTGGGTCATCAACGGTCCATTGAGAGGCAATAGTGGATGTTGCAAGAGAAGCTGCTCAACTGTCTATGCCAATAGGATATCCATTGCCAGGCTGGAGGAGCTGTTGGTTTCTCAGTACAACCAAGACTTTAATGAGAAGTCATTGGAGGAGAGGCAAGAGATGTCAAGGGAAGACCTGAGGTTTATGGAGGTCCTTGAGAAGTCTACACAATTGCAAGGAGGTCATTACTGCATGGATTTACCCTTTAAGACTGATGACATCACTATGCCAAATAACCGGTGCATAGTGGAACAGCGTGTTAACTGTCTAAAAAGAAAGTTTGAAAAGAACAAATCTTATCAGGAGGAGTATACAGCGTTTCTCTCACAGATGATTGACTGGATATGCTGAAGTGGTGCCTAAAGACCAGCTGGATTGTAAAGAAGGCCATGTGTGGTATCTCCCTCATCATGGGGTGTATCACCCAAGAAAGAAGTCTCTAAGGGTGGTTTTTGACTGTGGAGCTGGATTTAAAGGAACATCCTTGAATTATCAGTTGTTGCAAGGTCCTGACTTTACCAATTCACTTTTTGGTGTTTTAACAAGATTCAGACAGGAGAGCATCGCCCTGATGACCGATGTCCAGGCTATGTTTCATCAAGTGAGGGTGTCGAAAAGACACATGGATTTCCTTCGTTTTCTATGGTGGCCAGAAGGAGATACGACACAAAGCCCACTGGAACATAGAATAAAGGTGCACATCTTTGGAGCTGTCTCGTCACCAAGCTGTGCAAGCTACGCTTTAAGAAGAACTGCGGCAGACAACAAAGACGACTTTCAAGCTGAAGTGATTGAGACCATATACTACAACTTTTATGTGGATGATTGTCTAAAGTCATTGCCTTCAGAGAAGGAGGCTATAAAGTTGGTTGCAGATCTCTCCGAGTTGTGCTCAAAGGGAGGGTTTCGACTGCTCAAATGGACAAGTAACAGTCGGGCCGTGTTGTCGTCCATTCCTGAAGAAAAGCAATCCAAAACAACCAGACAGCTGCACCTGGAACAAGACCAGCTACCCATGGAGATGGCGCTTGGACTGAATTGGTGTGCTGAAAGTGACACTTTTACATTTAAACCTGCAGTGGAAAGACGGCCACATACTAGACGCGGAATTCTATCAATCGTTGGTTCCATATATGACCCATTGGGTTTTTTATCTCCTTTCACCTTGCTGCCAAAGTTGCTGTTGCAAGAAATGTGCCGAAGAAACTTGTCATGGGATGAGCCTATACCACAGACACTTTTACAACAATGGACCGGATGGCTGTCGGACTTGGTGAAGGTGGCGAAGCTTAAGGTGAGCCGCTGTATCAAGCCAAGGGGCTTTGGAAGATCTGCCAGTGCACAGCTACATCATTTTGCTGATGCTAGCAGCTATGGTTATGGCACAGTGTCCTACCAACGGCTTGTGAGTCAAGAGGAGCGAGTGCATGTTGCCTTTATGTTGGGTAAAGCCAGGGTTGCGCCATTAAAACAGACAACTATCCCTCGTCTTGAGCTCACGGCAGCAGTGTTGGCTGTTAAGGTCGATAGGATGTTGAAGAAGGAGCTGTTGCTGCAATTGGAGGAGTCACACTTCTGGACAGACAGTCAGACTGTGTTGAAATACATCAACAATGAAACGAAACGCTTTCATACCTTTGTTGCTAACAGAGTGGCTGCAATACGGGAAGCAACAAATCTCAGTCAGTGCAAGTATATCAGTTCCAAGAACAATCCCGCAGATGAGGCCTCTAGGGGTCTGAGTGTGGATAACTTTCTTGCCTGTAAGAGGTGGTTGGAGGGTCCTGACTTTCTCCAAAGATCGGAAATGGATTGGCCAAGACCTTTGGAGCCGCAGCCCATCTCCTCAGACGACCCAGAGGTCAAAAGGGACGTCCTGGTAAATGTGATTACTCACACAGAAGATGCGACCTCTAAGCTCATGACTTACTTTTCTGACTGGTCTAGACTTAAAATCTCTGTAGCTTGGTACTTAAGGCTCAAATCTATTATTTTGGAGCTGAGTAGAGAGAGGAAGTTGATTCTGGCTTCTTTGGATCTTACTGGCTCATCTTTGGAGGAGAGGATGAGAGAGGTTAGAGGAGCAACCATATGCTCTCGACTTTGCGGCGCAAGTATTGGGTTACCAATGCCAACTCTGCTTGCCGGAGAATAATATCTGAGTGTGTGGTCTGTAGAAGGCATCGCGGACAGCCAAGTGAGCAGAAGATGGCTGACCTGCCCAGTGAAAGAGTAAGTCCAGATCTGCCTCCCTTCACCAACGTCGGGGTGGATTATTTCGGACCCATTGAAGTCAAGAGGGGGCGTGCTATGGCCAAAAGATATGGGGTCATCTTCACCTGTATGGCCAGTAGAGCTGTGCATTTGGAGGTTGCTTACGCTCTGACCACGGATTCTTGTGTCAATGCTATTAGGAGATTCATTTGTCGAAGAGGTCAGATCTGCAGTCTACGATCAGACCATGGTACCAACTTTGTTGGTGCAGAGCGAGAATTAAGAGAAGCTTTAGCAGCCATTGATTACAGCAGGATTCATGGTGCTCTCCTAAAAAGGGGGATCGATTGGATTTTTAACACCCCGGCTGCATCACATCATGGCGGCGTTTGGGAGCGCCTCATTAAGATAGTCAAGCGAGTTCTGTATTCTGTTCTGCCACAACAGTCTTTGGATGACGAAAGCTTCCATACCATTCTGTGTGAGGTGGAAGCCATTCTGAATGACCGTCCGATAACTAAGGTGTCTGACGATGTTAACGACTTGGAAGCGCTCACACCCAACCACATCCTTTTGCTGAAAGGAAAACCTGTTCTTGCCCCTGGAATCTTTCAAGAGAATGATCTTTACAGTAGAAGACGATGGAGACAAGTTCAGTATCTTTCAAATCTGTTCTGGAAAAGGTGGATAAGGGAGTACCTGCCGCTGTTACAGGAACGGCAAAGGTGGGCGAGGCCGCGAAGAAGTTTTGTAATGGGAGACATTGTCATTATTATGGATCACACTGCTCCGCGTGGATCATGGATTATGGGAAGAGTGACAAAGACTTACCCAGACAAGAAGGGCTTCGTACGTGCCGTGCAGTTGAAGACTAAGACAGGGCAGTTGGAGCGCCCTATTTCCAAGCTTTTCCTGTTGCAAGAAGCTGTGTAATGGTCATGACCCAACGCTGGCCATTAGCTATTGTTGATGTTGTGGTGGTGGTCTACACTAGAGGGCAGTGTGCTTGTGCTACAGCCAGCCAAGGTCACGGTGGCACAGGTGCGCCAGCTGATTAAATTCACAGGTGTAGCCAGGGGAGGAAGGCTAGGGTGGCGGGGAGATCACACGGTTTTTACCGCTGGCACGCCACAGCTAGATTAGCCCTCAAGTTTGCATATATTCTGAACTCTGTAAACTATCTTTCTATTAAATGGGAACACCACCCAAAGACGCTAAACGTTGTGGACTTCAAATTCATCTGAAGTGGACAAATAGCGCGTCAAAAACAGGATCTAGCCCTCACCCTGCCGAGTGTCTGATTTGTGTTAAGACAGTCACTACAGTAAGTGATGTATGTTGAGCAACGCATAGTTATCAACAGAACTCAACTGCACGATCTCTGGAAAAAGTATGAAAAAAATAATGAGTGTTAACGATCTTTGCCGGTGTTGCAAAAAGAATTTAAGGATTCACGGAGTATAGCCCTACTTGCATGCAAACATGAAAAGCATTTTTGAAAGAAATACGTTTGATGACGTGATGATTACGTATTGGATGGATTATCTGTCCATCATCGTATAAAGCCCGCCCTGGCAATTTGATTGGCCCGACGATTTCTGAACCGAGCATATAATGCTGCGTTCCAGGCAGGTTTTTGAGCTCGTAAATTACGACTTCAAACCACGACTCACGACTTTGTAGCGTTCCAGGCCAGTCACGCAAAAATACCTGAGCGCAATATACATACTTATTGTTTCAGACACATAACATTGTAATACATAATCGTGTGTGTATTATTATCATTATTATTATATTATTATTAATTTGACTGCAACGTTATATTGTCCTAAAGTGTATTCTCACTGTGTACCACCGGCAGAAACACTGCATCCGTAGGGGCTGCCATTGTTGTTTTCTATGGTTTTGTGGGCTATGTGACGTCAGAACTCGTAACTGGGAGTACATGGATCTAGTACGAGTTCACGGGTGGGAAGTCACGGGTTTGACTGCCGTTCCAGTGCACTTTCACGGGTATAAGGTTGGAAAAACACGAGTTACAGGTTGCCTGGAACTTACTCCTCAATGGATCGAGTCCAGACCGAACTTCCCGACCAAAATATGTTGTGGGCGGGGTTCGGGCTGGCATCCAGGCTACTGAAGCACAGCAGCAAAAAACATTTAAGATAAAACCACACATTATTAAATATTAACCTACAAGTTAAGCCTGTTCTCTCTCTGTTTCAGCAGCAGGACGTATTTGTTTATTCAGATGGAGTTCTGTGAGGGAGGAACACTGACTACATGGATAAATGACAGAAATTATAAGGAAATTAAGAGAACCACAATGGACATCCATCAAATATTTTATGAAATTATCAGTGGAGTGGAATACATCCATTCAAACAATCTCATCCACAGAGACTTGAAGGTATTTCCTTGTATTTGATAGGAGGCAACTAAACTTAAAATGAAGTGTCTAATTTCCTTAAATGATTTTAAAGGTTATGTTAAAACTATAGAACATGAGTCCATCCACACGTGCAAAAGTTTTAAAGGGTTAATTCACCCAAAAATGAAAATTATGTCATTAATGACTCACCCTCATGTCGTTCCAAGCCCGTAAGACCTCTGTTCATCTTTGGAACACCGTTTAAGATATTTTAGATTTAGTCCAAGAGTTTTCTGTCCCTCCATTGAAAATGTATGTACGGTATACTGTCCTTGTCCAGAAAGGCAATAAAGACGTCATCAAAGTAGTCCATGTGACATCAGTGGGTTAGTTAGAATTTTTTTGAGGCATCGAAAATACATTTTGTTCCAAAAATAACAAAAACTACGACTTTATTCATCATTCATCCGCGTTCACGACGCTGCTGACGTAAGACGCTGCTGACGTGTTATCTGGTGCGTCCGTGTATTCGGGTTCAAATAAATATGGCTGGGCAAAAAAATGCAAGACTTCCTCTGTGTCGAAATCCTTAGACATGTTTGCAAAGATTGTTTTGTTTACAGCGTGTGTCTCCCTCGGACTGTAAACGAAGCTCAGGCGCACCAGATGACACGTCAGCAGCGTCTTGCGTCAGCAGCATTGTGAACGCGGATTGACAACAGAACTGAAAGACAATACAATGCTGAATAAAGTTGTAGTTTTTGTTAATTTTGGAACAAAATGTATTTTCGATGCTTCAAAAAATTCTAACTAACCCACTGATGTCACATGGACTACTTTGTTGGACTACAAATTAAAAACTTGTGTGATTTAACAGATGAGCATTTTACCCATATGCACTTTCCTCTTAGCCTGATAACATACTGTTCAGCGCTGATGGCCAAGTGAAGATCGGAGACTTCGGGCTGGTAGTGCATCAGACCAATGACAGCGGTGACCCCATAGAGAGGTCAAACAGAGGAACACCTCCATATATGAGTCCTGAGCAGGTGATGCATTTATTATCTCTCAGGGAAACATTTACACTGTAAGACTTAAGAAATAATTTAAATAATTGTTTACCTCAGAAAAATGGGAAGAATTATGGTGAAAAAACCGACATATTTCCACTTGGACTCGTATGGTTTGAGATGCTCTGGAAAATATCTACTGGTAGAGAGAGAGCAAAGGTCAGTAGTATTTAATCATAGTATGCATTACCAATGTCTGCAAAAAAAAGAAGTGTATTTTAGTTTTTAATCGTTTTTTTTTTATTATTTAACGTTGCAGCTGTGGCCAGATCTGAGAGATCAAAGGTTTCCGGAAGGTTTCTGTGACAGTTATCCGACTGAAGTAAGAAACTTGATTTAACCGTCAAATACATTTTGATCGAATAACGTTTAGTATGGTGGCCGAGAGAGCTCAACGCACTGCAACTTAAGAAAATGCATGCAAATAGAAAAAAAACGCATGCAAATAGAAAAAACACCCGCAAATTATGAAAACATCATCATCAGTTTCACAACACACGTGTGCTCCAAATACTCACAACACAACCAAATAGAGAAACACGCTGCAAATGTTTCCAGGGGAACCAAATAAGTGACAAACCCGGCTGGGACGTGCTTACAGCTCAAAATTCTACTTTATTTTATTAGATTTTCTCTTTTTTCGCAAAACATATAGAGATTACATTTTTATGACATACAACTTGTATACAATATACAAAATCTATTAACAATATGTTCAATGTCATCAGAATACAAATGAAAAAAAAAACAATGAGCTGAAAACTAAAATAAATCAATAAAAAAGATAGAGAAGAAGAACATGAAGGCAAGATATTAATCTATACATCAGTTACACTATACAAATTATTTCATGTTATGTTTACATTTTCATAAAGAAAAGTTTAATAAGAAATGTTAGGTAATGTAGGGTCCAAAGTTTTAAAGTTGAGACACTGACACGCAGATGTATAGCGGATATTTTAAAAGTTAGGGTTAGGGTTAGGCACATAGACATAATAAATACATAGACGCCCTATTGGCCGCTGGAGCGCACGTCAACGGCGCCGCCATATTGGGGATGGCAACTCTCCCATACCTCTCATTCCGGGAATTGAGAAAAATGCCTGTTTTGTGCGCTGCTTGGGGCTGTACAAGTCGCCACACAATTGAAAACAGCTTTCGAGGAATTATCTTTCACAAGCAAGACTGAACGTTTGTTTTTGGTTGTATTTGGTCATGATTTAATTAGTAATAGTAACGTTCAGAGGATACAATTAAAAATATGAATGTTATTGTGTCACGAAATGTAGTTTTAATAGTTTTTCAGTCGACAATGTAGTTGTTTAAAGCTCAAATATTTGGTTTGTTTATAAAGATAGCGCCTATTTAAAAATTTTATCTGACGTTTTCGAAATTGTAAGATGCGATCACCGGGCGCTCAGCGCTCGTCTACCCCGCCTGGAACAGCCGTACCTCGGCCAGTGCTTCTGACGCTCAGCGCTCGTCTACCCCGCCTGGGACAGCCGTACCTTTGGCCAGTGCTTCTGACGCTCAGCGCTCGTCTACCCCGCCTGGAACAGCCGTACCTCGGCCAGTGCTTCTGACGCTCAGCGCTCGTCTACCCCGCCTGGGACAGCCTTACCTCGGCCAGTGCTTCTGACGCTCAGCGCTCGTCTACCCCGCCTGGAACAGCTGTACCTAGGCCAGTGCTTCGGACGCTCAGCGCTCGTCTACCCCGCCTGGAACAGCCGTACCTCGGCCAGTGCTTCTGACTCTCAGCGCTCGTCTACCCCGCCTGGAACAGCCGTACCTTTGGCCAGTGCTTCTGACGCTCAGCGCTCGTCTACCCCGCCTGGAACAGCCGTACCTCGGCCAGTGCTTCTGAAGCTCAGCGCTCGTCTACCCCGCCTGGGACAGCCTTACCTCGGCCAGTGCTTCTGACGCTCAGCGCTCGTCTACCCCGCCGAGAACAGCCTTACCTCGGCCAGTGCTTCTGACGCTCAGCGCTCGTCTACCCCGCCTGGAACAGCAGTACCTCGGCCAGTGCTTCTGACGCTCAGCGCTCGTCTACCCCGCCTGGAACAGCCGTACCTTTGGCCAGTGCTTCTGATGCTCAGCGCTCGTCTACCCCGCCTGGAACAGCCGTACCTCAACCAGTGCTTCTGACGCTCAGCGCTCGTCTACCCCGCCTGGAACAGCATTACCTCGGCCAGTGCTTCTGACGCTCGGCGCTTGTCTACCCCGCCTGGAACAGCTGTACCTCGGCCAGTGCTTCTGACGCTCAGCGCTCGTCTACCCCGCCTGGAACAGCCGTACCTTTGGCCAGTGCTTCTGACGCTCAGCGCTCGTCTACCCCGCCGAGAACAGCCTTACCTCGGCCAGTGCTTCTGACGCTCAGCGCTCGTCTACCCCGCCTGGAACAGCAGTACCCCGGCCAGTGCTTCTGACGCTCAGCGCTCGTCTACTCCGCCTGGAACAGCAGTACCTCGGCCAGTGCTTCTGACGCTCAGCGCTCGTCTACCCCGCCTGGAACAGCAGTACCTCAGCCAGTGCTTCTGACGCTCAGCGCTCGTCTACCCCGCCTGGAACAGCCGTACCTCGGCCAGTGCTTCTGACGCTCAGCGCTCGTCTACCCCGCCTGGGACAGCCGTACCTTTGGCCAGTGCTTCTGACGCTCAGCGCTCGTCTACCCCGCCTGGAACAGCCGTACCTCAGCCAGTGCTTCTGACGCTCAGCGCTCGTCTACCCCACCTGGGACAGCCGTACATTTGGCCAGTGCTTCTGACGCTCAGCGCTCGTCTACCCCGCCTGGAACAGCCGTACCTCAGCCAGTGCTTCTGACGCTCAGCGCTCGTCTACCCCGCCTGGGACATCCTTACCTTTGGCCAGTGCTTCTGACGCTCAGCGCTCGTCTACCCCGCCTGGAACAGCCGTACCTCGGCCAGTGCTTCTGAAGCTCAGCGCTCGTCTACCCCGCCTGGACAGCCGTACCTTTGGCCAGTGCTTCTGACGCTCAGCGCTCGTCTACCCCGCCTGGAACAGCCGTAACTCGGCCAGTGCTTCTGACGCTCAGCGCTTCGTCTACCCCGCCTGGAACAGCCGTACCTTTGGCCAGTGCTTCTGACGCTCAGCGCTCGTCTACCCCGCCTGGAACAGCCGTACCTCGGCCAGTGCTTCTGACGCTCAGCGCTCGTCTACCCCACCTGGAACAGCCTTACCTCGGCCAGTGCTTCTGACGCTCAGCGCTCGTCTACCCCGCCTGGAACAGCCGTACCTCGGCCAGTGCTTCTGACGCTCAGCGCTCGTCTACCCCGCCTGGACAGCCGTACCTTTGGCCAGTGCTTCTGACGCTCAGCGCTCGTCTACCCCACCTGGAACAGCCCGTACCTCGGCCAGTGCTTCTGACGCTTAGCGCTCGTCTACCCCGCCTGGAACAGCCGTACCTCGGCCAGTGCTTCTGACGCTCAGCGCTCGTCTACCCCGCCTGGGACAGCCGTACCTTTGGCCAGTGCTTCTGACGCTCAGCGCTCGTCTACCCCACCTGGAAAGCCGTACCTCGACCAGTGCTTCTGACGCTCAGCGCTCGTCTACCCCACCTGGAACAGCCTTACCTCGGCCAGTGCTTCTGACGCTCAGCGCTCGTCTACCCCGCCTGGGACAGCCGTACCTTTGGCCAGTGCTTCTGACGCTCAGCGCTCGTCTACCCCACCTGGAACAGCCGTACCTCGACCAGTGCTTCTGACGCTCAGCGCTCGTCTACCCCGCCTGGAACAGCCGTACCTTTGGCCAGTGCTTCTGACGCTCAGCGCTCGTCTACCCCGCCTGGAACAGCCGTACCTCGGCCATGCTTCTGACGCTCAGCGCTCGTCTACCCCACCTGGAACAGCCTTACCTCGGCCAGTGCTTCTGACGCTCAGCGCTCGTCTACCCCGCCTGGAACAGCCGTACCTATGGCCAGTGCTTCTGACGCTCAGCGCTCGTCTACCCCGCCTGGAACAGCCGTACCTCGGCCAGTGCTTCTGACGCTCAGCGCTAGTCTACCCGCCTGGGACAGCCGTACCTTTGGCCAGTGCTTCTGACGCTCAGCGCTCGTCTACCCCGCCTGGAACAGCCGTACCTCGGCCAGTGCTTCTGACGCTCAGCGCTCGTCTACCCCGCCTGGGACATGCCGTACCTTTGGCCAGTGCTTCTGACGCTCAGCGCTCGTCTACCCCGCCTGGAAACAGCCGTACCTCGGCCAGTGCTTCTGACGCTCAGCGCTCGTCTACCCCGCCTGGAACAGCCGTACCTTTGGCCAGTGCTTCTGACGCTCAGCGCTCGTCTACACCCGCCTGGAACAGCCGTACCTCGGCCAGTGCTTCTGACGCTCAGCGCTCGTCTACCCCACCTGGAACAGCCTTACCTCGGCCAGTGCTTCTGACGCTCAGCGCTCGTCTACCCCGCCTGGAACAGCCGTACCTCGGCCAGTGCTTCTGACGCTCAGCGCTCGTCTACCCCGCCTGGGACAGCCGTACCTTTGGCCAGTGCTTCTGACGCTCAGCGCTCGTCTACCCCGCCTGGAACAGCCGTACCTCGGCCAGTGCTTCTGACGCTCAGCGCTCGTCTACCCCACCTGGAACAGCCGTACCTCGGCCAGTGCTTCTGACGCTCAGCGCTCGTCTACCCCGCCTGGAACAGCCGTACCTCGGCCAGTGCTTCTGACGCTCAGCGCTCGTCTACCCCGCCTGGGACAGCCGTACCTTTGGCCAGTGCTTCTGACGCTCAGCGCTCGTCTACCCCACCTGGAACAGCCGTACCTCGACCAGTGCTTCTGACGTTTGCCACCGGCTCGGATGTCTCTAGTCTAGTGGTTAAACATGAGATATAATTCGTCTTGTGTATATCTAACGGGCGATCTTTCATTAATCTATAAATGGTTCCCTGGTAAATCGTTTTGGCTAAGGGCAAAGTGAAGTTTCATAACTTTATATTTAGGCTATTTTAACGTTGTATCCTGCTGTATGTTTAACTGAAGCTACTTCTGTTATAATGGCTATTACTGATCAATAAAACTGAAATTTAACAAAATGTTAAACAAAAAAACTATTTAACTTAATGTGTATATTCTGTAATTGATATTTCTTATTCTATTGCTATTATTATAGTATTATTAATAAACTATATGCTATTATCAATATTTTATGATTGTATTATTGTACTTATGATATTATATAATTATGCTATTCATTAATATTTTATTTGATGTATACAATTTGTTTATTTTATTGACTAAACTATTTACTATTACTTCTCACTTTATGTTATATTTACTATTTGCATTGCATTGCACTGTAATTGTACCATAACATTTGTATTATCATAAAGGATCCATCAGTTATCTTTGTTTTTGCTAAAATCTGGTCAATCACAGAAAATGCTTTTTCCACAATAAGAAAACTTAAATTATATCTCAGTATGGGGGTATTTACCATTCTTATCCAAGAATAAAAAGCCAGATACATGACAAGCCTGAGCTTTGACCATTCTTTATTAAAAAAAATATTTTACAAGTGTAACTATCGATATTTTTAAATAACTAGAGATGGAACTTTTTTTACACCACATACAAACCACTGAATTTTTTTCTATTTGCAAGTGTTTTTTTCTATTTGCATGCGTTTTCTTCAGTTGCAGCACGTTGAGCTCTCTCGGCCACCGTAGTAAGCCCTATAATTTAGCGATGCTTCTTTTTCAGAGTAAATTCATCAAGGAGATGCTGTCCTCTACACCGGAGGACAGGCCACAAGCTAAACACATCAAAGAAAAACTGGAGAAGTTTTTCTCTCTGGATCAGAATCTGTTAAGCCAGAAAACTATTTGAGTATTTTGTATTGAAACTGCCACAATAGTTCGGTAGAATCCACTCAAAATAATGTTTTACCACAGAATATTTCTGACAGGCTACAACTTTGTGTTTTGACGATTTTATTGATTTATTTATGATTTAATGAACTGTTTAATGATCTCTCATTAAGGTGTTAATATAAAATCTTAAAGTATAGAGAATATAGAGAATAACTCTCAGATATATATAAATATATATTTTAATGTTGTGACGATACTTTTTACATGAACGTAATTTAACAACAATACTGTAATGTAGGCTGAAATATTAAAATGTATTAACAATTGCTACTAAAGGATCATGTTTCTCAATTTGAGACAAAATCAAATTGCAATTAGATTTGGTTACAATGTAACCAGAATGCAACATTGTGTAATGTGAAAACATGTTGTGCATGCTGGGAACATTTCTGCTCAAGTTGATTTTTTTGACAAATGTGCTATATATATATGTTGAATGAAACATAAATAAATAAATAAATAAATAATAAAATGTGTCAAGACCTGATGATGAGATCTCTTCTTCTCTTTATGCGTTTATAATAATAGCAGTTGCTTTACTGTAACATTTCAGGTGAAGAAGATGCTTCTATAGATCAACTTGCAAAAAGTGTTTTAGATTCAGACGGTCAACAGATGGCAAGTGTGCAATTTAATATAAAGCAACTACATTTTTAAA
This sequence comes from Chrosomus eos, assembly GCA_036326025.1. Taxonomy (NCBI): domain Eukaryota; kingdom Metazoa; phylum Chordata; class Actinopteri; order Cypriniformes; family Leuciscidae; genus Chrosomus; species Chrosomus eos. Next base: position 2,977,526 of record CM070833.1, read on the forward strand.
GCAGAATGCCGGTTCTTTTGCATATAACAAAGTGTGTTCCACAAAAGAAAGAAAAACTTGTGTTAAAAATTTACAAAATGTGCTATTTACATAGTCTAAAAACTCATTTCTGATCAATTCATTCTGTGTGTTTACATGAAATATCTTGTAACAGTGGTTGACTGCTGATTCTGTCTGTTTCTTATTTGCATGAATTACATTTGGAACAGAAGTTGAATCTGTCAGCTTTTGTTATTGTGTCTGTATTGCATTGCATAATAATCATGGTGCTTTTAATCTCATCTATAGGTTATGGAATCATGTCATGTGGGAAAAAGTGGTACATTTGGGGCAATATTTATTTTCCTATTTTACTGTTTGTGAATCTGATTGGATATTGTTGGGATGTTCCTGTAAAAATAAAAATCTGTAACAGTAAATACATTTCCAGGCTGTCATTTGCTGTTGACTGGGTAAAGGTCAAAATAAATGCCTACTCATTCATAAATGTTAAAATTAGGTTGACAGCTGATCAAAAATATGATCAGATTATTCCAGAACGTGTCAGCTAAAGTTTTATCATACCTGTAGATTTAAAAAGGTTTTTTTTATTAATACTGAGAACGGGAACATACAAAAGAGAAAGCATACATGCATCACATAATATCAATCAAAACAATAAAGGAGACCATAGCAACAACCAAAAAAAAAAAAAGAGGTAGGGCCATTACATCACATTAAAAAAAATTCACATGAAGAGATCAAAGGGATTGCAGATTCTAACAGTTCTTATGGCTTTTATATTAGTAGATACTGAAATCACATTTATATAATTTTCTATCTCTTTTAAGAGGACAGAGAAGACAGGTTTACAGTTTGAAAATTTGTATTTGTGAATGTAAAATTTGCTCAGTAAAATAATTAAATTAATAACAAATCATTTTGTTTGTGGGGTCTGAGTCAAAATACCCAAATATAATGTTTCTCATGTGTATTGAGAAGCCTGGCCAAATCTTACACTTGATAAATACATCAATATCATTCCAAAGCTTCTGAGTGTAGTGACACGACCAAAATAAGTGTTAGAAGTCTGCATATTCAGTATCAAAAGGGAGTGACGTCATAAAAACATTCGTCATGTATACTTCATTCATCCAATCATAATGAATGAATATTTAAATAAATAATTAGGAGAACCCTTTTTGTAAGATATTAGACTGATATGTTTCCAAACCTTTCCCCAATAAACCTTTTTTTTTTTTTTTTTTTTTGTAGGCTAATTTTCCATTTTTCTGAATAGTGTGTTGTGTATATTTTACTTATTGACTCGAAACTAAGAGATGGGCGGGTTATAACGTGTAAAGACAGATCAGCTGAGGAAATCGAGTAGGAATCGAAACCGAAAGTTCTAGAAGGATGGGTTTAAATTCCCACACGAAACTCAAACGCGTTTTGGTCTCTAGACCGACCGACCAGAGAAGCAGAACAAGAATCTGACAGCATCTGAGCTTTAAAAAGCTGTATTAAAACATTTGAACAGAAGCAAAATGTCTGCCGACTTTGAAATGGAGACGAAGATCGTTGACTTCTTGAGACAAAATGGCAAAAGCACAGTTTTAAGCATTTTTAAACAATTCGGACTAAACAGAGCCACCGCGAACAGACATTTTACAACCTAGAGAGATCAAAACAGGTGTATAAGTCTAACGAAACTCCTCCTGTTTGGGATCTAATGGAGAAGAAGAACGAGATCAAACACTCACCCAAACCAGAGCTAAAGTCTACGACGACACGAGAGACCAGAGACTCAAGCGAAGAGAAACATGTGAGGGATTGCTGAAATCAGGAGGTTTAAAAGCCCATCAACTCGCCAAATCACTGGGACAGCCAACAAAAAACACAAAGAAACAGCTGTACATTATGGAGAAGGAGGGAAAAATACAGAAATGTAGCAAAACCAGCATTTGGACACTGAAGGAGAGCAATGACAGTTACAACCAAGAGAGGTTTGTGTTGTTTATTTTATTAAAACACAATCGTTATTTATAATGACTCTTTGTGTTTGGTGTGATAATGTTTTTGGATTTTTAATACTTTTTTTTTTAAATGCTTTGTTTTGATTAGTTCCTGTTCCAGTGATCATAGACTGGGCTCAAATTCAGGGTAAGCAATTTTATGTCCACCAAGGTAACTTGTTTAACTTACAATATAATATTCAGGCGGGAAAACATACAAACAAAATGTTTTAAAGGAATGTTCTGTTTATATGATAATGCATAATGATTTGCTGCTTGACATGTTTCTATCATCTATAGGTTGTCTCAAAGTTTTGATGTGATCACAGAGCTTGGTAAAGGAGGCTTTGGATGCGTTTATAAAGTAGAGCATAAATATGATGGCAAGATCTACGCTGTAAAGAAAGTCGTCTTAACTGGGTAAGATTATACAAGTAACAACAAAGTCAGAAATTTGGGTACAGTAGGAATCCATTTTTGTCCCCCAAGGTACAATCTACACTAATGTACCTCATAGGGCTTATTATTGGACCTCAAGGTACATATATGTACCTTTTTGAGGATCAAAAAGGTACACATATGTTCCCAAGCATTAAAAGGTACATATATGTACCCTTTCTTTTAAAGGTTAGATTAGGCAGATTAACTCTCCTGTGTTCAAGTGTGTTAAAGTTAATGAGCTAATTAAGTGATTCATTGAGTGATGATTGACCATCATTGAAGACACCTGATGTTAACAAGCAGAATCACTGAAGGAGAAAATCTCATTTTTAAGACGCCATTATGGTGATCAGTGTTTGCTTTAGTTGGGCTCTTGACTCTAAAACTGTTTACTTTAAATTCTGTTTGGCTGTTGTATCTGAGTTATAACTGCCAGATGAACAAAGAGAAAAGTTGATCAGATGGTGTTAGTTATGTTTTGACATAATCATAATTTGATCTGAATCACAAATCTTATTTAGAGAGTTTTTACCTTGTTGATTAAAGCAGCCTGTGATTCTACAGCAAATGGTTTTCAGCATAGTCAATATAATATAAAATATTTCTTAAAAGATGATCTGTTTAAATTACTTAGAAATGTTCTTTATTTAGACACACTGACATCAATAATCTGTGCATCTGTACAGCCTGTGATTCTCAACAATGGTGACAATAATAAAGCATGTTGCAGTGCATTCTGGGTACCACCAATCAAAACTCATTCATGGCTCCCATCATGCATTGCGGTATGAATAAATTATGATCCGAATTGTTTTAGTAATTTCCTTTCCCTAATTGAATATTATGTTTGTAACCATTGTTGAGACTCATACACTGAATCTTGATGTCTGTGTGTGCCTACAAGAAAGATTTTGTTTTATCAGAACAACTTTTTAGAAATCCTTTAGACTATTTTAAAATTTCTGTATCTTATGCTGTAGAATCATTGTGATGCTATAATCAACAATATACATTTACGTCAGCGATTAGACTCTAAATGAGTTCAGTGATTCAAGTCAAATTATGATTATGTCAAAACTTAACCAACACCACCTGATCAACTTTCTCTTTTTTCATCTGGCAGTTATAACTCAGAAACAAAAGCCAAACTAAATCTAATGTTAACAGTTTAAGGCCCAACTAAAACACACAAGGATCTCCATAACGGTGTCGTAAAAAAATAGATTTTCTCCTTCATGTGTCTTCAATAATGGTCAATCATCACTCAATTAAACACTTAATGAGCTCATTTACTTTAACACTCTTGAGTCTGGAGCCATATTTAATGTGTACAATATAAGAGACAGAATCTGCTAAGCCATTATTTTTATGTAAAAGTTGTTTTTTAAAGGTTTTAATGAAACCTTAATTATTTAAGGTAGATTTAAACGTATCACTATATTTGAGTAGCCTTGAAATAACCTTAAAATAAAGGAAATAACAAGGGTACAAATATGTACCTATGCCAAGGGTAGAAAAACTGTACCCTTGAGGTACAGCCCCAGTGACAAGCCATTGTACCCCTAAAGGTAAAATTATGTACTTTATTTTCTGAGAGTGTATATAAAAAAAATCACAGAATTGACATGTATTTATGCATACATTCATTCATTTGTTAATGCATTTATTAATTTATTAATTTATTCATGCATTTATTTATTATTTATTCATATATTCATACATACTTTTATTTATTCATGTATTCATTCATTTATTTATTCATACATTCATTCTTACATTAATTTAGTCTTGCATTTATTTCATGCTTATTCATGCTTTATTATTATGCATTCATTCATACATTCATTTATTTATTTATTATTTATTCATATATTCATACATACTTTTATTTATTCATTCATTCATTTATTTATTTATGCATTTATTTATTCATACATTCATTCTTATATTAATTTATTCATGTTTTATATTATTCATTATTCATTCATGCATTTATTAATTTATTCATTCATTAATAATTTATTCATGTATTGCTCATTCATACATTTATTATTATTATATTTCATACATTCATTAATAATTTATTCATGTATTTATATATTTTTCATGCATTATTCATACATTTATTAATTATTAATTAATGCATTTATTTATTCATACATTAATTAATGCATTTATTTATTCATGCATGATGCATTCATTCACTCATTTATATTGCATTTATTTATTTTATTCATGCATGTTATTCATTTATTTGAAACAGGAAAGCTGATTCCGAGGTGAAGGCATTGGCCAGAGTAGATCACCCAAACATAGTGCGCTACATTACATGTTGGTCAGATTCTGAGAACTGCACATCAAACCAAGAAAGTAACAAAGTGTAAGTAAAACAAAGTAAGCAAGTCTCCATCGTTTTTTCATAAAACATTGAGTGCTTCTCAATAATGACGTTTATGTGTTTTATGTTCAGCACATCACGTTCTTCATCAGATGTAGTGACCTTTGATAGATCTGGATGTGAAGAGGATGATGATAATGATATGAGATGATGATGATATGAGATGATGATGATAATGATGTCATTGAAGATGTCACATCAGGAATGGAAAGTCTGGTTGTGACAGCAGAGTAAGTCTAGCAATCTTCTTATGAGATGTCACATATAAAAGAATATAATTTTGCATGATGGTCCTTTAAGAGTGAACTATTATTACAGATTTAGCTCAACTGGTGGAGATAGAATATGCACATACTGATAAAATGTGTAGCTTGAGTTTACTTCAAGTTGCACCATTGTGCACAGCAGTGAAAAAACATCCTGTTTAAATTTAAGGGCCAAAATGGAAAGATGGGAAAATTAACATAAAATCATTAACACTAAAATGCGCAAACTTCAGGAGAAAAATAGTTTTGGATGAACTAGAGTGGTGGACACAGAAATGTTGATGATGGGTCCTGTCTCAACTATTTGCCTCTTTTAGAATCGCCTCTGAGCGCTTCAGAGTGGCTGTCTATGGGCATGCCAAACATGTGCTTAAAACAACCCAACGTTCGTTTTCAAAACTGTGCAACTCACCGAGTGGTTAGTGGTGTTCGTTGATGATTAAAAACGAATATATCGTCGCAATGTATGATTTCAATCTGTGTTATTTACTATAGTGGAACTATTTTTTCAGATACCTCACAACCGCGTATAAACTTCGCTCGATATTTCTCCGATAGCGCAGTAATATCAACGAGCACTGAGTCCTCCAACAGACATCAATGCGATTTTTTAAAATGCCAAATAAAACACGACAGAAACTGAATTTCGCTACTTGTTTTTAATCATCAGCGAACACTACTAACCACTCGTGAGTTGCACAGTTTTGAAAACGAACGTTGGGTTGTTTTAAGCACATGTTTGTGCATGCCCATAGACAGCCACTCTGAAGCGCTCAGAGGCGATTCTAAAAGAGTCAAAAAGTCGAGACAGGACCCATCGTCAACATTTCTGTGTCCACCACTCTAGTTCATCCAAAACACACTAGAAAATAGACTCAAAGTGCTAAATACCAGAATTATCCTTTAAGCTTCAAGTTAAGCCTGTTCTCTCTCTGTTTTAGCAGGAGGACGTATTTGTTTATCCAGATGGAGTTCTGTGAGGGAGGAACACTGACTACATGGATAAATGACAGAAATTATAGGGAAATTAAGAGAACCACAATGGACATCCATCAAATATTTTATGGAATTATCAGTGGAGTGGAATACATCCATTCAAACAATCTCATCCACAGAGACTTGAAGGTATTTCCTTGTATTTGATAGGAAGCAACTAAACTTAAAATGAAAGTGTCTAATTTCCTTAAAGGAGTAGTTCACTTTTAAAAAAACTTTTGCTGATAATTTACTCACCCCCATGTCATCCAAGATGTCCACGTCTTTCTTTCTTCAGTCGAAAAGAAATTAAGGTTTTTGATGAAAACATTCCAGGATTTTCTCCATATAATGGACTTTATTGGGAGCCAAACGGTTCAAGATCCAAATGACAGTTTCAGTGCAGCTTCAAAGGGCTTTAAACGACACCAGACGATGAATAAGGGTCTTATCTAGGACCCTTCGAGTCATGACTCGAAAAAATATTTGTTAATTTTGATGAACGAGTTCGAACAGGACAGTCACGAACGCTCATCACAGAACAAAGCAAGGCGAGCATTTGTGCTTAAAAAACTTAAACTTTGTTATTTATTTTTGAAATGAGCGATGGTTTGGCTAGATAAGACCCTTATTCATCGTCTGGTGTCGTTTAAAGCCCTTTGAAGCTGCACTGAAACTGTCTTTTGGACCTTGAACCGTTTGGTCCCATTGAAGTCCATTATATGGAGAAAATCCTGGAATGTTTTCATCAAAAACCTTAATTTCTTTTTGACTGAAGAAAGAAAGATGTGGACATCTTGGATGACATGGGGGTGAGTAAATTATCTAGCAAAAGTTTTTTTTTAAAGTGAACTACTCCTTTAAATGATTTTAAAGGTTATGTTAAAAATATAGAACATGAGTCCACCCACACGTGCAAATGTTTTAATTAATGGCACTTTTATTTAAATTGAAAGTTGTCTTTGCCTCTTTTGTGTTTGTTTTGTGATAGTGTGATCTAATTTGTTCTGCTATCTTGGCCAGGTCTCTCTTGAAAAATAGATTTTATATCTCAATGAGACAAACTTGGTTAAATAAAGGTTAAATAAAAAAAACTTTACAGATGAGCATTTTACCCATATGCACTTTCCTCTTAGCCTGATAACATACTGTTCAGCGCTGATGGCCAAGTGAAGATCGGAGACTTCGGGCTGGTGGTGCATCAAACCAATGACAGCGGTGACCCCATCGAAGGTCAAACAGAGGAACACCACCATATATGAGTCCTGAGCAGGTGATGCATTTATTATCTCTCAGGGAAACATTTACACTGTAACGGCCGTTTCACACCGCAAGCGTGAGCGGCGCTTGAGCTCCAGAGATACACAAGAGAGCAATTCTTTACAAATACAACTACATATGTTTTTAGAAGTTGGTAATTTATCAAATTGATAGTCTTGAAAGTTTGTTATGGGGAGGTGTGTACATACAACATTCGCATATTTAAATGGTAAACAACAAAACAACACAGAAACCAGCTCAAATCTAGTCGTTTCAGTCATACTTTCGATACTGTCTGTGTATTCCTACATAAACATAAAGAAAGTTTACCGGTATATATAATATTTTCTGGCTAGTTTACTTTAGTTTCGTTTTTTTATATAATACACCATACTTTCACACAAACTGAATAATTCAAAACAAATTTAAATGGGTAGCCTAAATCTTCTACATATATTTTTGAGTCTATCTTAAAGGGATACTCCACATTTTTTTGGAAATAGGCTCATTTTACAACTCCCCCAGAGTTAAACTGTTGAGTTTTACCGTTTTTGAATCCATTCAGCCGATCTACCACTTTTAGCATAGCTTAGCATACATCATTGAAGTGGACAAGACCATTAGCATTTCTCAAAAAAAAAAATGACCAAAGAGTTGCAATATTTTTCCTTTTTAAAACTTGACTCTTCTGTCAGCGCCTGAAAATAGGCTACCTTCCGTCATCATAATGGAACTATTTTCAGGCGCTGCGTCAATCATTGCGCCTGCTGCACTCATGGTACGGCAGTAAAGTTTCTTGATTATTACCATAGACTGTAAAAAAAATGGACAAAGCGTCTGTGACGTCACCCATAGACTTTCTGAATAACGGTTTTGAAGCAGTTTATGGGGGGTATGGGCGCGCCATCTTTGAAAATCTTCGGGAAAGCCTAACTCCGCCCACCTTCTGGCCAATCCATATATGGGTAAAAGGGCTTTGTGTGAGACTGAGCCGGCCGGTGAACGCGCCTCATGCAGCCTCACTATCTGTAACGTACAAGATCCACTGGAAGACTAGGCTACTTTTTACAGTCTATGAACTACTATATCACTGCAAATCTGTTTAAGAGTAAAACCCATCTGTCAATGCTCAAATGGTATATTAAAAATGGCTCTAAAAACCTTATTCAACACTTCACTATGAACTGGACAGTATCAGTAAATAGCTGTATGCACATTTATTCAATTTAGGCAGACGCGATTAGGGTCATGTTTCAAAAACGTCGTTATGCTACTTTAACGTATAACCATAGGTAAAGTACCTCGGACGCTTAATCTTATCTGAGGCGATTTAATGCTAACTGTTGCAGTGCCACTGCCCAAAACATTGATGCTAAACTAACGTTACGTGAAATAGTAGTGGAATGTCACTTACCGTAAAAAATGGAGAAAGTAACTTACTCCTACAGTGTCGGTTAGTGCAGTTTATAGCAGAGCAACCCATTTTATGTACGATATTTCAATACAAATGTTAGAAAGAATAAAAGAGGTGGTTGATGTGTTGGGTCAGATCATGGCCGAGACGTCAAAGTTTCAGGATTTCCACTCGGCGCAGCCCGTTATCAGCTGTCAATCAAGCTGTCTATCAAAGTTAACCACGCCCTTATTTGTCATACATTTTATACTAAATACGATCTAAACTAACGAGTTGAGAAAAAAAATTCACCCCCCTCACAGTTGTCAGGCACTCGGAACCTATCGAGAAATACAATAAAAGTCCATGGGACCAACCTGTAAAAACATGAATTTATGCTGTGAAAACGGACATTTTAACATGGGGGTCTATGGACATTTGCTCCCTTCTGGGACCGGCCCCTAGCGGAGTCTACATGTAGTGCAGTTTTCGCACTTCCGGGTAGGCTTCATTTATCAGATTAGAATGTTGCCGCTTGATTATTACGCAGGAATGAGAGTATAGTTCCTATCCATATCAGCCTAGAAAATCGCAACTTTACCTTTTCCGTCGGTCTTAGTGCACGATGTAACCACAGAAGAGTCAAGTTTTAAATAGGAAAAATATCGAAACTCTTTGGTCATTTTTTTTTTGAGAAATGCTAATGGTCATGTCCACTTCAATGATGTATGCTAAGCTATGCTAAAAGTGGTACCGCCAGAACCGGAGATCGGCTGAATGGATTCAAAAACGGTAAAACTCTTTAACAGTTTAACTCTGGGGGAGTTGTAAAATAAGTATCCCTTTCACTTATTTTTTCACTTATGTAAAACTTATCCTTTTAAGTTTTCTTTCTTTTTTTTGCCTACTCCAGTTCTTGTTAAAACTTACTAGACCTGCTTATTCTGTGGATTTTGGGCACTTTTTTGTGTGAAATCATATTTATTTTGTCCATCAAAAGTGTGCTTTCACTTTAATTGAGCGTGAGCAGCGCAGCAAAAATAGACTCTGCGCTGAAACCCGCTTCAGTGACGCTCACGCGCCGCTCCTGCTCCCGGTGTGAATGCACTCTAACGGTGTGAAACGGCCGTAAGACTTAAGAAATAATTAAATTAATTGTTTACCTTAGAAAAATGGGAAAATTATGGTGAAAAAACCGACATATTTCCACTTGGACTCGTATGGTTTGAGATGCTCTGGAAAATATCTACTGGTAGAGAGAGAGCAAAGGTCAGTAGTATTTAATGACAGTATGCATTACCAATGTCTGCACAAAAAAAAGTGTATTTTAGTTTTTAATGCTTTTTTTTACGTTGCAGCTGTGGCCAGATCTGAGAAATCAAAGGTTTCCGGAAGGTTTTTGTGACAGTTATCCGACTGAAGTAAGAAACTTGATTTAACCGTCAAATAAATTTTGATTGAATAACTTTTAGCCTAAAATGTCTCTGCACATGTGAATACTATTTTATCTCATATCATGTACAACTTGGCATATTGCACACATTTTTGTTGTTGATTTTTAACCTTTGTTGTATATTTTTTAGGGCTGTGAAACGCATCCAAAATAAAAGTTTTTGTTTACATAATATATGTGTGAGTACTGTGTATAATTATTTTGTAAATATAAATACACACACATACATGTATATATTTAAGAAAAATTTGTTATTTATATATAAAATATTTATACTTATATATAATACAAATTAATATATATATATATATATATATTATATATATATATATATATATATAATATTTATATATTTATATAAATATTTCTTAAATATATACATGCATGTGTGTGTATTTATATTTACAAAATAATTATACACAGTACTCACACATATATTATGTAAAAACAAACTTCTTTTTTGGATGCGATTAATCGTTTCACAGCCCTAATATTTTTATATTATTGTCCATTCCATATTTATATTTATATTGTCTATTCCGTACTTATATATTTCTACATTTATTTATGTCAATTGTATGTTTTGTCCACGTGTAGCTTCTTCGACCAAAGCAAATTCCTCGTATTTGTAAAACATTACTTGGCAATAAAGTTCTTTCTGACTTCTGACTGACTTCTGATAATTTAGCGATGCTTCTTTTTCAGAGTAAATTCATCAAGGAGATGCTGTCCTCTACACCGGAGGACAGGCCACAAGCTAAACACATCAAAGAAAAACTGGAGAAGTTTTTCTCTCTGGATCAGAATCTGTTAAGCCAGAAAACTATTTGAGTATTTTGTATTGAAACTGCCACAGTAGTTCGATAGAATCCACTCAAAATAATGTTTTACCACAGAATCTTTCTGACAGGCTACAACTTTGTGTTTTGATGATTTTATGAGTTATTTATGATTTAATGAACTGTTTAATGACTCTTTAAGGTGTTCCTAAAATCATAAAATATATAGAGAATATAGGAAATTCTTCTAGTATATTTTAAATATTTGAAATGTTGCATCATGTCAGTCTCAATCTTTTTTTACTTTTTAAAATATACATTTAAATGATATTGTGAGGCTACTTTTTACAAACCCGACGTATGAACCATGAACGTAATTTAACAACAATACTGTAATGTAGGCTGCAATATTAAGATGTATTAACAATTGTTACTAAAGTATCATGTTTCTCAAAGTTGCAATTGGATTTGGTTACAATGTAACCAGAATGCAACATTGTGTCATGTAAAAACATGTTGTGCATGCTGGGAACATTTCTTGTTTTTTTGATAAATGTGCTGTATATGTGTATGTTAGAGAAAATAAATAATAAAATGTGTCATTAATTATGTGTTGTTAATACTTACAATACTTAGAACAATTCTTAATATATTGGATAAAGTATCAAGCTCACATTTTGTCATGAATATATTCGTTTTTTATTACAATAAAATGTAACATTTGCATTGAACATTAATTTTATTTAATTGCTTAGTTTAAAAGAATTATACCATTGTGCCTTCTAAAATAAAGAAAAATTAAAATTACATGTGTTTTGCTCGATCTGAAAAATTTCAAACACATTTTCTTGAGAATATTGCTTTGACTGGTAATCATTTTATACCCAGCCCCCCCCCCCCCCCCCCCCCTTAATGATGGAGGATGCAGTGCTCGTCTATTTCCGCTAGGTTGTTACTGCGCTGATTGTCCGCACGTGCATTTCTGTTCTACACAAAGTCTGTAAGTCTTTTTGTTATTTTTCCATAAATGTACACGAGATTAATGTTAATGTTGCATTAAACTCATTGATGTCGAAATTAGTGCAAATGCAAGATATCAATTCGGAGGTTTCGGCCCAGATGGATTCATGTCCGACTTCGCTGTTGGTGTTGCCTTTAATGTAAAAATTAATATATTATGTTAATATATTATTATTATTATTATATAAAAATGTATATATTATTAATATATCATCAAAATGAATATGTTATTATTAGTAAACACACAGACACAAAAATGTAATGCTATTAGATTTTTAAAAAGTATTCTTCCGCCAAGCAATGTAGTTCTCCAGAAAGCAAATGACGCAGTGGCGCAGTAATACTAATGTAATGCGGTCATTGTGGCGTATGTTTGTAGAGTGTAATGTATGTTTGTAGAGTGTAATGATGACGCATTTCGCAAATCCTGCAAAGTTTTTTATGTTTTCATTTTAAAAAGAATGTATGTACATTTATAACAGTATAATCTGTATTATATTACCTTTTCATCAAATTACAAAAAACTACAACGCTGTTGTGAGGCCATTTCTAATAAGTTAGCAAACGTGACAGTGGCTGTGAAGGTTAAGTTGACATTTTTCTCTTCCGAGTCTTTTATATATTTTTCTCTTGCCGTTATCAACAATCGCTCTCTTATTTGTTTTCCTCTTTTGAAAGTTGTGAAACACTACTATGGAGTTTTTCTTTTGCTATTTGAGCAAATGGGAACACAAAAAATATAGAAGTTTACCCGATTATGACGACTTCCTCTTCTGAGAAACATAAGGCATTTTATAATAACATAATTACACACCGACTGGCATACTTCAAACTTGAATTTTGTAGCCTTTTCAAGTGCAGCAAGTTGGTAAAAATGCCATGCAAGTGTATAAACAAACAATTCTGAAGTAGCCTACATCACAAAACATGTCGAAATATAAATGAAAAATGTGAATACTATTTATGATGCTTTTTGTGTCCTTTCAGGTCCTAGAAAAGAGCAGCTTGAACATTATTTTGTCCGTTTGTGCTCCACCGAAGAAATAAAGTCATATGGGTTATGAGCAAAGGTGAGTAAATTATCAATTACAACACTGATTATCCATTCAAAGTAGTAACCCAGATTGTATAATATTTATTTAGTTTATATATGAAGCTTTGTCCAGTGAGACACATTACAGTAAATTATGAGGCCAAGCGCTCTGTTGTACGTCTGAATGAATGGAGGCATTTGACAAAACAAAACTCTTTTATAGCATAGATTGTAAAAAAAGAAAAAGATATGAATGAGTATATTATTTGCAAGATCAACATTACTTCCATTGTTTATAAGAAAGCACATGTTGCTTCTGTTTAGTCAGCAATATATATGTTCAGTTGATAGTGTAGTTTTATGTTATATAACCTTTAAAATGAGTCATTTTTATTTTATTTTTTTGCTGAAATAATTTCAATAGTTTCAATCAGTCATAGGGTTCACTGAATCTCTCATTTTGATCATTTCTCTTTTATTAATGTAGAAAACAAAGTCGGACAAAGTCTTACAAAGTGGCACGAGTGCAAAAGCTAACAAAGATACAAACTGTACAATCAAACACTCAAAATGTATTTATAAAAACAATGAACAACAATCCAACCACTAATTCTGAACATTAAAATAAATACTTTTTATTGTCTTCATAAAATTATCATTCTGTTAATGCAGTTGTCTATAGAAAAATGCGTATCTCCAAAAATAAATTTTTCCATGGGAGTGTGTCAATATAGTTTCACAGTTCAGGCCAAGTTTTGTTAAACAGGTTTGTGTCCCGGATCTGAATAGAACTGAAATGAAAATGCTGATTTTGTTTATATCAGAAATGCGAAAAGAGCAACAAAGGTTTTCAGAATGTTAGTATACTTATCTAGTATACATAATATATTAATTCATATATTCCTCTGTATATAATTGACAATGTAAAATAGAATGCAATAATGAACGCTAATTTTTTTGCGCAGTATTGATTGTGGAAGAAATTTTCCCATTCATTTTCTCTATAGGATGAAAAGATGAACGTAAAAGAATTTGTGCTTAAATTATTTAATGAGGCAATAAACTACATTTCCCATAAGGCATTGCAAAAACAACTGTACAATATAAAACTATTGACTTACAGTCACTGATTATAAGACATTTTAGGTTTATATTTAAATAAAAATATTTTAAATATTTAAAAACAAATATTTAATACAATACAAATATTTAGATAAGTGTCAGTATGAGGAATGTAGAGAGGCCGACTCGATTAATTAATTTGCAATGCATCATGGGAGTGGGCGTATCTGGGACTTCTCTAATTGATCTCTTCTCAGAATTATGGGTAGTGTTTTTAAAATCACATTTACTTATACGGAAACATAAAGCAGCGCTTTACTCAGACGAGGACTCTTTTAAAAACTGAACATTATTGATAAGAATCTAATTCTTTATAGAGAAAATGATTGGTAGTTTTGCCTCCAGATCCCAACTGTGGTATTATATTGAGATACCCTAATAAATATAGGTTAAAAAAAAATAAATCTGTGGTATGTACTATTACCCATGACTGATGCCACAGTGTGTGCAAAATAATCAAACTCCTCAATGGGAAAGTTCTAGTAGGGATTTAACTCTGGCACTAGATGAGACTCTTCGCCTTCGACGTATGCGGTGAAACTGTTGTTCCTGGAGCTCCAGTCATAGCTGTCCGGCGTAACACTGTGAAAGAAGAGCCATAGGTAATCAATTAAACTGTTCTGGTCAAATGAACCCCTGGGCCGGTTTCACAAAGCTATTTTAGACCGGTCTATAGTGTTAGACAAGTCTAAAATTTGCTAATAGACTAGTCTAATGCAAGTTAGACTATTTCACAACAATAAAGACTGACTTAAAGAGATAGTTCACTTTGAAATAAATTTTTGGTATGTTTTAGCTTACCTCAAGGGCATCCAAGATGTAGGTGTCTTTGTTTCCGCAGTATTTCAATTTTCATATTTTTAGGTCAAACCGTTCTTGTCGTCATATAATGCAGGTCTATGGGTCACCTCAAAGAGCAGCACAGAGAAGTCCAATAAACATGATTTAATGACTCGAATGTATTACACGTTTAATGTTTCTATACGACGGTTAAACATCCGATAAGCGCAAATTATCCATTTAATTACCGTCTTACTTACAATCTCTGTTCTGTGTAAACAATGAGTACGTACATGCGGAGAGATCACTTCGGTGCTTCCGAAAAGAACGAAGCACCGGCGACCTCAGATCACTTGGACGTGGCTGTGTTTACAAGAGGTAAAAACGATATAAATACTGTTCGTTTTTTTACACAAACCGCTCATTTCGTGTCTTAGGCATCAATGTGTACTTACATTTAGGAGTCATTAATTCATGTTTAATTTGGACTTCTCTGTGTATGCTCTTTGAGGTGGACCCATAGACCTGCATTATATGACTGACAGACAAGAACGGTTTGACCTAAAAATATCAAAATTGAAAATACTGTGGACACAAAGACACCTACATCTTGGATGCCCTTGAGGTCAGCTAAAACATACCAACAATTAATTTTCCAAAGTTAAAAAAAATTAGACACCTTGGCCGGTTGCACCAGATGTGCGTAAGTTACAACTTAGCCTAGTTTTGACGTAAATAGGCACTAAGTTACACTACGCACTACTATATATTTTTGCGTTGCACCATTAAACTTACTTTAAACGTAACTCTAACGTTCCAACTAAATATTTACGCCAGCCTCCAATAAGGAGTAGCGAAGGACTAAAATAGCAGGCAGAAGCTCTTCTTTTACCTGACAGATTTCAATTATTTAGACATATATGATAATGCTGACATTTAAACTCGCTTACATTTTAAAAGAATGAACATTATGTGAATAGATGACTTTGTTAGCGGCTCGAACACAAACCCGCCCTAAACAGCGCCGCTGTGCATCTGTCCATCGGCCCGTGTTGTGCATGTCACATAAAATAAATCAGTCATAATCAATACATGTTATTTCTTGTGTTTTTTTTTGTATCATTACGTATTAATTTTGTTTCAAAACAGTTTCTGAATGTAAGTTACATATAAAATACTTATGTTATTCATGATTAAGTGTCGTATTTAATGAAAACGTATTTTTACTGTTAGTTAAGTGAGGTAAAAGAAGTTAGAATGAAGGATAAACTGAAATTCATAGCATTTAAAAACAACTTCTGCTCACGTTTTTGAAGGTTGCTATAGAGTGCCGAAGTTATGACGTCACTTTGTAGGACAACTCGGAAGTTAGCGGCGCAAGGGATCGAAAAGCTGTGCATTTTTCCCATAGACTTTCGCAAAAAATAAGATCTGTGTTCAACAAAGAGTTGTGACCCTTACACATTTTGTCTATCAAGATAATCTTTACAAGTTAATCCAAAATGTATACATTTTGAAGCCTAAATAAAGCCATCAGATATAAGATTAAGACACAATAAAGTTTAAAAAAACCACAAGCAGGTTATAACTGGTGTGTTTTATGTCATAGATCAAAACAGGAAAATATTTAGAGGCTTTGTTAACCACAGACCTTATTTCAGGCGATTTAGCAAAAACCCATTAAAAAACCCATAGACTTTAGGGCGAGGGAACCGGAAGTGCTAAAATGCTAACTCACTTCCGCGTTTTGGCCTACAAAGTGATGTCATAACTTTGGCACCCATCAAGACTAAACGTCATATTATGCGACTACGCATTACTTTATGGAGAGCTCACAACATACTAGCTACGTTCTGCCTTATGAATAAATAGTGCAACGGAATAAAGTACAGAATTAGTTACAAACTAGCTATCGATCCAATGAAGTTAAAATTTTAGAAAATCAAAACGTTAATTTTTTTTGTTCAAAAGTGATTGAAGAGCACCAATGGGTTAATTCATTAAATGTATGATGTTGTCTAAATTAGAGAAACACAATTTTCAATTGAATTCAAATTGTGTAATTTCAGATGGTTTTGAATCATTGACAATAAGACCAGAAATGTGCAGTTGGAAAGTGAATATTATGACCTGATTTTAAGTGCTTCATTAAAGACTGAACACCAAACTCGACTGGCATACCTGGCTTGAATGTTTTGTGGGATGATACTCCATGCGAGGTCATCATCGCTGTCATAACGGCGCGGGTTGTCAAAGAAATAAGCTCTAGATGAGAACATGTGCCGGGGATCACTGCTGCACTCTGCCGACCGGAGAGATGAGACGGTCATGATGAACATGTCTTTTATACACTCTCATTTATACCATTTAAAAAGTAAATAAATCTCGTACCCGATCCTGAGTTGGCTTACGGACTCTGAAAAAGTAGACCACCAGGGATGTGGGCAACAGCTCCCAAACAAACAAGATCACCCCAAAAACCACATAACCAGCATCGCCCAATGTCGACTTCAGATCTGCCTGTAGAAGAAGACAAATCAGCAATATTGCCAAATTCACAGAGACACATTAACCCTCTAAAGCCTGACATGTGAAATAATACTCAGAAAATATATAGATTTTAAAAGGAATAGTTTATTGAACTTTTAGATCAAATCTAACAAAAAGTTTGCACGTGTATTCATATTATACATCAGGCTTTTATGCCTTGTATAGTATAATATAGTGAGAATATGAAAGAAAAAAATCTCAGAGGCCAAAACTGAGCAGAAATGCCAATAATATGTCATACTAACATGATATTTAAGTGCTTAGTTTTATGATCAAAGCTCTAGTTTTGAAACATATAATGCAATAATTAAACCTATAATGAACATATTTGATACTTACATTTTTATAAAAAAATTATGCATGGATAATCAAGTAATCTGAAGCTGCTTTAGTCCAATATTACTAACAGTATCAAAGTTATTCGTGCGTTTACTTGATGAATTCAGTGCAGATTTGACGGCAGAAACATGAAGCTCGAGCTGAAGGAGGACGTTTGTACAATTATACTAAAAGACTTTTACTTGATAAAACAGTCTAAACTATCAATCATCCGGAGATTGTGTGCGAAAGCAAAGTTTTGATCATGTTTATCAATAAGAGGGCTTGGAAATGTGTGTATCAAACACGATACAGAATAGGGATAATATATCATCTGAAAACAAAAGTATTAAAGACCCTCTTGAACATACTTCCATTTTAAGTGCATTATTGTAACCACAATTTTTGTGCTTTTTTCTGGGCTAATTGGCATTTGATACAAAGTGATACAAGTATCTCGAGTCACTAGAGTTTAATTTGGATTGAACCTGGAACATTTTTTACCTTTCTGTCATGGGTATTTGGCACGTACTTGGTCTGATACGTTGTACCAGTCGTAGTCGAATGAGTTGATGCTCTTGATTTTTGTCAGTGCCAACACCACTAAGTTGTAGCACGCACGAGACGAGTACAGCAGGATCACCGTCACTCCGATTGCAGTCACCTGACACACAGATGACCCCTGGACAGACCAGATGAGACGTGACATTCACACTCAAATCTGGTACGAAACACCATCCAATTCATTTTACAAATGATAAAATCCACAGGTTTTCTTTTTTTTTAACAGGGACTCACATTCCAGGATTTTTCTCCATATAATGGACTTCAAATGGGACCCAAACGGTTCAAGGTCCAAATGAAGTTTCAGTGCAGCTTCAAAGGGCTTTAAACGACACCAGACGATGAATAAGGGTCTTATCTAGCGAAACCATCACTCATTTCAAAAATAAATAAAAAAGTTTAAGTTTTATAAGCACAAATGCTCGCCTTTTTCTGTTCTGTGATGTGCGTTTGTGACGTCACGTAATACGCAATTACGTTGAAAAGGTCTCACAGAACAGAGCAAGGCGAGCATTTGTGCTTATAAAACTTAAACTTTTTTTATTTATTTCTGAAATGAGCGATGGTTTGGCTAGATAAGACCCTTATTCATCGTCTGGTGTCGTTTAAAGCCCTTTGAAGCTGCACTGAAACTGTCATTTGGACCTTGAACGTTTGGGTCCCATTGAAGTCCATTATATGGAGAAAAATCCTGGAATGTTTTCATCAAAAACCTTAATTTCTTTTCGACTGAAGAAGAAAGATGGACATCTTGAAGACATGGGGGTGAGTACATTATCAGCAAATGTTTTTTTTAAAGTGAACTAATCCTTTAATTATCTATACTTAATTATCTTTATTTTAAATAAATAAAACAAAACCTCAGTTTAAAATGTTAAATAATGTTGTTATACTTGCACAATGACGTTGGAGAGAATGACATTGAAAATTAATCATTTTAAACTGGTTTGATGTTTGACAGTGTTTGTTTGCAACCCTGTATATAATGCCTTTGTCTGTTTTAACTGAGTAACGGAATATGCATCATATCAAAAAGTGTTAGGAGGGTTAAAAACTGCCCAAACGTCCAATTCATCTTCTTTAGATTGACATATAGTGGACTTGGAAAGACTGGCACATTTTCAAAGGACTACACGCTTTTTAAGACTGAAAATTAAACCAAGATAATGTATGGAAAATACACTGTAAATGCTTTTCCATACTATCTTTTTTTAAGAGACCGTTTCCTTCTGGTTAGCCCATTAAAATGCTTTGCCTGTTGAATTGGAT
The DNA here is from genome assembly GCA_036326025.1 of Chrosomus eos. Classification (NCBI taxonomy): domain Eukaryota; kingdom Metazoa; phylum Chordata; class Actinopteri; order Cypriniformes; family Leuciscidae; genus Chrosomus; species Chrosomus eos. The sequence goes on from CM070833.1 coordinate 2,997,141, forward strand.
CATTCGTTTGTGCTGAGATTCTAGGATTCAAAAACTTGCGACCCAGCTAACAGGGAACGTTCTCGGAACTTTAGTAAACTTTTTTAAAACGTTACTTCTTGTTTTAGAATGTTCAGAGAACTTTCAAAAGTAACATTCTCATAACGTTTGCAAAATGGAATGTTCAATTAATACTCGCATAACCAAGAAAAAAAACATTCAGAGAACATTCATAAATAACGTTTTTATAATTTAATGAGAATGTAAGCAAGATGTTGTAAAGTACTCGTCTTTTATAAACCATCTTCCTCTGATATATTGTAGTATTTTCATGTTGACTTTATTCTTGCTTTATACACAAATACTTGATTCTGATTGGTCAATCGCCCCATCCAGAAAACAGAAAACACAGGCTCATCCGGGTTACTGAAGTCAGCAGCGCTATACGCTTGCTAGGCACGCTTTTTCTTTTGGGAAGTTTTGCGTTTGGTGAGATAATAAAATATTAAATCAATATTTTGTGTGTAGTTATTTAATTATGCCATCCAGTATCGAGGACTCGCTCTCTCTTGTTTCATACAAACGCACCTGCTGCCATCTTGCGACTATTGTTTTGTACACTGTTGGATTAATAGATACAAACAAGTAGGATTTTAAAAGTTTCATCTCAAATCAATATATCTTATCCCCATAATTATTTATGTGGCGAAATGCTGTGAAATAAGTGGTATGAACGTACGGTATTTCCTAAATGTCCGTCTAGATTGAACTTCCCACACTATCAACTGCTCTCTCTCTGTGGAAGCTTTGCATTTAAAGACCTAATAAAATATTTAGACTGAATATTTTGTGTCTTAATTATTTACTTATGTGGCAAGTAGTGGCGTAATAAGCGGGATAATGTACATCAGCCGGATGTTATTATCACAGAATAAACCCCCTTCAGGCTAATGCAAGACCCTGATCCTGATCACCCTGTAATGATCAAGCGGCAACATTCTAATCTGAGAAATGAAGCCTACTCGGAAGTGCGAAAAACTGCATACATGTAAACTCCGCTAGGGGCCGGTCCCAAAAGTGAGCAAATGTCCATAGACCCCCATGTTAAAATGTCCGTTTTCACAGCATAAATTCATGTTTTTACAGGTTGGTCCCATGGACTTTTATTGTATTTTTCGATTGGTTCCGAGTGCCTGACAACTGTGAGGGGGGTGAATTTTTTTCTAACTCGTTAGTTTAGATCGTATTTAGATATAAAATGTATGACAAATAAGGGCGTGGTTAAATTTGATTGATTGACAGCTGATAACGGGCTGCGCCGAGTGGAATTCCTGAAATTGTGACGTCTCGGCCATGATCTGACCCAACACATCACACCACCTCTGTATCCTTTCTGAAAAGATTTTCCAAGATGCCGCCGCCCATAAACGGCCTCAAAACCGTTCTTCAGAAAGTCTATGGGTGACGTCACAGACGCTTTGTCCATATTTTTTACAGTCTATGGTAATAACCCTGATCATATCCTAATAACATAACATTATCCCTTACATATAACGTCTCACAGCTTTCATCTGTTTTGTTTTGTTTTGTCATTTGTGTATTTGTTTCATTACCTTGGACTCCAGGTAGATGTTGGCCAAAGACATCTTGGCGATCTTGTAGAGACACAGAGAGAGTGAGACGGCACAGAGGACAAACAGAGTAGTCATTGATGGCCACGCGCACCAGCACTACAGTCTCTGTGTCGGTCTTGGTCATCTTCACCAGCAGCGCGCACGTCACGTTCACCAGCAAGAAGATGATGCTGATGCACAAGAAGAGCAGGTACAGCGGCAGCCTGACCACACAACACATATATCATTAAAAATCATAAAGTACAGTACTTTTAGAAGTACAGAAGTTTCAGATGATGATTGTATGGATCCATATTCACCTGTATTTCTGAAGTTCTGGTGAATATTTAGACTTCGCCTTGAAAATTACCTGTCCCAGAAAACAAGTAAGTTAGTGTGAAATAAATAGCAGAAAAAAGCATTTTTAAGCCAATTCGGGATCATAACATTCAGGTCTCCACACACTTTGATCTTAACATAGACAAGATTGTTAAGCAAGTGTTTTTCGGGTTTACTGCTCGTCTCCATGATAAACATTGACATGTCAACTTGTTCTTATCATGCCAGATCTGATTTAGGCAGTTTGAGGGACTAAAGTGTTGTGATTATATACTGTGAAAAGAGAAAATGTACAGGTGCTACCTTAAAGGATTAGTTCACTTTAAAAAAAAAAAAACACTTTTACTCACCCCCATGTCATCCAAGATGTCCTTGTCTTTCTTTCTTCAGTCGAAAAGAAATTAAGGTTTTTGATGAAAGCATTCCAGGATTTTTCTCCATATAATGGACTTCAATGGGACCCAAACGGTTCAAGGTCCAAATGACAGTTTCAGTGCAGCTTCAAAGGGCTTTAAACGACACCAGACGATGAATAAGGGTCTTATCTAGCCAAACCATCACTCATTTCAAAAATAAATAAAAAAGTTTAAGTTTTATAAGCACAAATGCTCGCCTTGCTCTGTTCTGTGATGCGCGTTCGTGACGTCACGTAATACGCAATCACATTGAGACTCTCCTGTTCGAACTCGTTCATCAAAATGAACAAATCTTTTTTCGAGTCATTTCGTTCATTCAAGTGGCTTTAAACGTTATACTTCTAACCGCCAAATTCCCGAACACATCCACCTATGCAATCTTGATCATATTCTGAATAAAGAAATCATTATATTGCAGTCAAAAATAATTTACAGGGACATAAATAATTAATTTACCTTCCGATTCTTTCGTTCATTTGTCATGTGACAGACGCAATGAATGGATCGTTCATGAATGACTCATCACAGAACAGAGCAAGGTGAGCATTTGTGCTTATAAAACTTAAACTTTTTTATTTATTTTTGAAATGAGCGATGGTTTGGCTAGATAAGACCCTTATTCATCGTCTGGTGTCGTTTAAAGCCCTTTGAAGCTGCACTGAAACTGTCATTTGGACCTTGAACCGTTTGGGTCCCATTGAAGTCCATTATATGGAGAAAATCCTGGAATGTTTTCATCAAAAACCTTCATTTCTTTTCGACTGAAGAAAGAAAGACATGGACATCTTGGATGACATGGGGGTGAGTAAATTATCAGCAAAACTTTGTTTAAAAGTGAACTAATCCTTTAATGAGCTATTCCAAACTGATCTGACCCTTAAAAATTACAATGGTGTGAATTAAATTATTAATAAGATTATATTTTTTTTTACTTAACTTTTGACCTAAAACTAAAAAAAGTCCATTCTACACAGTAAAAGCTCTTTTATTATTATATACTAACAGGATAGTATTTTTCTGAACTGTTCTTACCCGTATATAAGTAAGTGAACATGTGCTCATTGAACATTTAAAATATATATTGTTGTGTTAAATCTAAATTAGCTGGTAGGTATGGTGTAAATAATTCACAGGGTTTTACTGCAGTGTTTTTTAGTGTAGTGTAAATGCATCAGACCGCAGTGAATGATTTCACTTCTCTTTTTTCTCATGTTGCACTCCCACACATATGATTCATTTGCAAGTGCAGCTTTAATCACAATAAAACAGGAAGAATAATTCTACACTGCAACATCATTTAAACAAAATCAATTGTGAGTTTATACAATACACATAAAACTGAATTTTAAGTGACACATAAGAGGCTGAATTGGACGTTTGAGCAGTTTTTAACCCTCCTTACACATTTTAATGTGATGCATATTCCATTAATCAATTTAAACAGATAAATGCATTACATACAGGGTTGCAAAGGCACATCTTAGGGCTGTGCAACGATTAATCGCATCCAAAATTAAAGTTTGCGTTTGCATAATGTGTACTGTTTATAATTATTTTATATAGATACACACACATGCATGTACATATATGAAAAATATTTGCATGTAAATACTGTATATAAATTTATAGAGATTTTAAATTATATGTAAATAACACTTTTTTTTACTATATACATGCATGTTTGTGTATTTATATATACTAAATAATTACACCCACATATATTATGTAAACACAAAGTTAATTTTGGATGCAATTAATCATTGCACAGCTCTAAATATAATACTAAAATAATACTGTGGGGTTTTTGAATAAATAAGGATTGATTTGAAGTCGTTTCAGTGTAAGTTAATACAACAGATAATTTCTCTTTAGAATGAATTATGCATAATCAAACCAGGAACAGTATGAAAATATATACATGATGTAAGCAATAGAATATCTTCTTTTGCTGTGCAAAATCCTTTTTTTGTGTGAGTGTGTTAATCCGCTCTCATAAACGTACATGTGACCTGCAGTCTTAAAACCAGATTGTACCATTTCCACAATGGCAAGGTTCAAAGGACGCGTGTGTGTATCTCACCTGTGCGAAGTAAAGATTCATGAGGCTGAGAGTGAAGAACTGCAGGCACACGGGGAAACAGTAGAGCAGCCAGAACGAGAAGGGTCCGAGTGTGTTTGCGGTCACACAGTTTCTGAAATAAAAGGAGAAGAGAAGCGCACGCAGAGCCGCCCACAGCAGACACAAGAACAGAAACACAGTCTGGTAGCTGAAGCGTTTGTGTCTGTATCTCAGCACCAGCCACAGCTGCGCGTACACGAACGCAAACAGCAGTGTGTAGAAGACAGTGTACGCCACTGTCAAGCCCAGCATCACGAACGGTGGCACGGCCGGGCTGAAGGTCGGCAGGGGAGAGAGAGACTCGTTCTCCATCTGTCTCTTTTCCTCGTGTTTCCGCCGGCTTCTTCAGCTCCTCCTTTAGACGCCTGTAGACGAGAGAACGAGAGCAGCGAGAGCGGCGCTGGGATTTAGGGGAAGGAAATGAGAATGAAAGAGGAAAAGAAAGCATGCAGCAGTTCCTCGTGCGCGAACCGCATTCAGCTGGAAGAAGGAGGGCGTATGATATTGTGCAGCGGACAGTGAAAGCTGGAGGGAGGGAGAGAACGAGGGAGGACGGACTCAATGACGTGTGTTGACGTGCTTTACTGTACCTTTAACCCTGTGCTCTCGCTTCCCACGGGATGCTTATGCTGCTTTCTCTTCCCAATACATGGTTTGCACACTCAGCTTCATTCAAGCGTTATTTTATTTACATAATGAAACCACTTTATACTGTACAAAACCAATTGCAACTACTTTATTTTATTTTTTTGCATTTTCCTTCAGTTGGACCTAAATCTCCATCTATTTTTTTTTCAACAATGTCTTTATTGATTTTTAGAAACATTTACATCAAAACATAATAAAAAAAAGCAATAACATCTATACTATACACGTCAAAACAATGGTACATTAATATCAGGACATGGTGCATGCTATGGCTGGTTACACAGAAGATAACCTATTACTATAACTACTATAAACTATTCAGCTTCCTTCAAAAATCCTATAAAGGGGTTCTGTTATCTCCAACTATTTTACTCAATTATATATAACAGTATAGAAAGTTGATTCTTGAGTTAAACTGAAAGATTGGCTGTTTACAGGTTTGCACGTTGCATTAGAGCAAAGCCTTTCTTATATACTTTACATAATGAGACACCTATTGCATATTTTTATAAGCAATTTTAGTATAAATATGGGGCAATTGCCTCTTTTTTGCATTTTCTTTAATGATTTAATAATTTTATATTATAAATATATTTAATATTATTATTATTATTGTTTAATATTATAATAATGATAATTACTATTAATTAATCATTCTTATTCAATTCTTATTTAATTTATTATTTAATTGTGAGTTATACAAATTTTATATATTGGAATTAGTGTAAATCATTTGTATTATATTTTTATTATAATCTAATAAATCAAATATTACATTTTATTTCATAGAATATTTTTTTCATCTTAATTTCAAATATGTAAATGATGTTGATATGTAAATGCTACAGTGTGATAATCTGTCATTATTTATTATTATTATTATTATTTTATACCATATTTTTTGGTGTTGAGAAATGTGAAATGATCATACTTTTCTGTTTCTTAGGCAGAGAGAACATTTTTCTGTGAAGTGTTATTTTATTATTAATTATATCTTTATTTATTAATTAATTGTAGTACAAATTATATGTATTAATATTTTGAGCAAGCTTTTATTTTATTTTTTAATTTTAAGTTTGAGAAATTTTTTATTAGCATTTTATTTAGCTTTTATTTTTATTTCAGTTATAGTTCTAGGTAGATCTTAAAAATATTTTATTTCAATTAAGTTCAAGGTATTCATAATTTTATATTATAGTTATATATTTATAACCTAATAAATCAAATATTATATTTTATTTTATTTCAGCTTAATTTAAAATATGTAAATTATTTTTTAATAGTTTTAGTTAACAATAACAGCACTGAATAAGTCTGACCTGTTTGTGTTGGAAGAAATGAAATGCATCACAATTGGCCCTTTTTTGTTTAAAAATTTTACTAAAATTGTTTCCAAACCTTTACTCTCGGCTTAACCCACGTCTTTATTTTCATTTACGATGCTGTATAGTTCTTTCTTGTGAATTTGCCAAAATCAAGCGACCTAGTTAATATTCAGACGTCGTTTTCTAGCCTCAAGACTCGTGTTTTACTGTAACCTCAGTACAGGCTGATTAAATCTCTGGTCTGAAAGATATATAACTTTTAACCGTCTGGTTTCTCCTCAAGCCGTGAGAACCTTCTCTGTGTCTGCGCCTCGACTTGGGACTATATTTGTGAATTATTGCTGATGTAGCGTGGGTTCTCCTTCAACATGGCAGCAATATAAGTCAACTTGGCCCAGATGTCAGAGGTCAAGTAAATCAATCAACAGAGTGACAAGTATTAGATTATCAGAGTGACCAATACATTATAAAAAATAAACGTCTATATTGAATGTAGAAAAGCATTTGCTGTGTTTTGAATGCTGGTCGATGGCACGGGTTGCTTCTTAAATTCGAGGTTGCGATAGTCTTTTCTTCCCTATTGTGACGGATATCCAAGTGAAAATGCTTCTCAAACTAGAACAAATGTAGGGCGGGACTTGATTTTGTTCAGTGGAAATTGATTGGGTCGTTGCTGTGATGAGTGACAGGTTGTCCAGTGCAGTAATAATCACATTAAGGTCATGTGATGTACTTGTAATGGGGAATAAAATGCATGCTTTCATGTTTCATATGTGTCTCAGATTATAATTTTTATCCAAATTTTGATATAAAAGTCAATATAACAGATAATAATATAATATAATAGACAGATAATATAATAATGTGTGGAATATCTGATGTGTAAAAATAGACTTAAAACTCCTTTTCATTTAAGGTGAAATATAACCTAATGTTGACCATAAATACTATAGTCTAGCAGGAGAAATATGTTCCCATGGACCCATTTGGCTTTTTTGTTCTGTTTTTTGGGGACTCTAGTGGTCTGGGAAGATAGTAAAGATGCCAAGCAATCTCCTGCAAATGGACCATTTCCAATTTAACATTCAACAGAAACCAAGCTGCCATTATAATATTCAATAATTTGACCCTCGTTACACACAACAGAAAGCAAATACAATTAAAGTTAGAGCTTCCCCCCCATTATAACCCGTTCTGCCAAAATAATTATATACATTACATACAAGTTAAGGCATTACATTACATACACTACCATACATTACATACAAGTTAAGGCAACAATAATAATAATAATAACAATAAAAAATAAAAATAAAATGCATATATATGCAATAAATGCAATAAAATGCATACATATTTTTTTATACATAAAAATAAAAGATATATACATGCATAGCCAATAATTAAATTGACATATTCGTGGTCCGTACATAATTATAAAACAAAACCCCAATTGGTGATCATATTTAACATGGATCAATAAGTGAGAGTCCTTATCTTCTCAAAATACGTAATCCTGGGTTGCCAAGTCTTATAAAAATTTTCGACAGATCTCCACCTACAGTTTTTAATGTTTTATCAGACAATAACTACTCAAGGTTTTGCTTTAGTATAATTTAACAGTTAGGGCCGGATTCGGGATTCGGGACAACAGCTTAGATTTCGGGACGTCTGGTCACCCTAGCAGAGCCTCATGAGTGAACTGGACCCTCTCCTCAATCAAAAGCTCCACCCGCTGCCGTGCTTCACAGTCGCTCTTGAGCCAGAACCGGGCCTTGGAGCACAATCCTCAGGCAGCCACTTGTGACCAGATGAGCCTCAAGTCTGGGAGGACTCGGGTGCTGGTACTGGTCCCTGAACTTCCAGTCAAGCGGCAGAGCCTTCATGCACACGGTGTTGATGGTATATCAAAAATCCTGTTTGCTAGCATTAGTCAAAGGAGCTAATCACCATGTCTCTACGATATATAGGTCTTGCTAAACGGTTGCTAGGGTACTGTTTGGTTGCTAGGGTGTGGCTTGATAGCTGCCAATGATGAGGCTGCTTGTCAGTATGAATGATATAAACCAACTGCAATCCCAAACATCAAAAATGCATAACTAGACACCATTAGGGTCCCAAAAAACAGGTCAAAACAGTCCGTGGGAACCTATATTTCCTGCTAGAGTAAGTGATATCATTTTTTATATACTTAGGGCTGTGAAACGATTACTCGCATCCAAAATAAAAGTTTGTGTTTACATAATATATGTGTGAGTACTGTGTATAATTATTTTGTATATATAAATACACACACATACATGTATATATTTAAGAAAAATGTGTTATTTATATATAAAATATTTATATATAATACAAATTATATATATATATATATAGTGTATATATAAGCAAATATTTCTTAAATACATGTATGTGTGTGTATTTATATATAAAAAATAATTATACACAGTACTCACACATATATTATGTAAACACAGCCCTAATATATATATATATATATATATATATATATATATATATATATATATATATATATATATATTTTAGATATTCTTGCATTATTGTTTAAATTGGAGTCATGCTGCTTTATTAAATTTCATGTTTTTGAATTGAGGAAAAAAAATCATAATTAAAAACTATTTTCCTTTAAATTTAAGAGTGTAAACTTAAATTTAATTGACCACAATTTAAATTAAATGACAGAAATGAGAATTAAAGATGTTAAACACAATCATACAACAGAGGGAACTAACACAGCAACTCAAATATTCAGATTATTCATGTGTTTTGTTCAAGGTTTCCATCTGGTGTCATTGAGAAATGATGATTGATGCATGCGTTCTTCCATAATGGTCTATAAAATGTATCTATATAGTTAAACATATTTATTAAATAAAATAAATACAGATGTCAAGGTGGAATTTCAAACATTCCTGGAAATGGCCCAAATGTTGTGTGCATATTAAAGTAATTAATTCAGAACAGTTGTATGTATTTTTTTTTACTTAATTTCATTTTAATATTATGTACTTAAAGTCAAATTTCAAATTCCAATTCTGCATTCAAATTTAGCAATCAGAATTAAATTCATTCTCACTTCATTTCTAAATGCGTGTAGAGATATGATTGACCAGTAGATGGCGGTGTTATTTAATATTTCACAGCACATGGTTTATTTGTTTTATCTTCCTGTTGTTTGATACTAACCCAATCCCCAATTAACTAAAGTACCCATCCAAATCAATTAGTTTACATTCATATTTATCACTTAACACTGAACGATCATCTGGAATGCTCTTGTGTCACTGTTGATTTGCACACAGTACAGTGAACTCGGGATATTATTGGCAATTATTGTGTGGTTTCAAAGGGAGTGTGATTGTGCCAGAAACAAGGCCGTGCTCTGATGCTCTTTTGGATGGTGTTCAATTATTATATCATCAAAAGATCAATCGCTGATGTGTCGTTTAATCTCTCTGCATTCATTATGCAACATTATGTTAATGAGTAGAACTACCTGATTTGTTGAGATAATAAGCGTTGTCATGAATATTCATTAGGTTATGTGACTGGACGCTCCATGAAAATAATTTAAAAAAATAATGTCATAATATTAATAGTCAAAAATAAAAAATCCATGAGCCAAGCATTTTCAATCATGACATGGAAAGAAAGCATTTTTCTTTTTTTGTGGAACAGCATATGAATATTTATATGTTCAAACTACACTTTTTCCTGACAATGTAAGTGTACACACACACACACACACACACACGCGCGCGCGCAATGTTGCATTAGAGAAAACATGTATGTGCAATAAATATATTATATTATTGTATGACACAACATAGTAGGACACACACACACACTATCATAATGGAGACCATACACCTTGCATTGATTTTCTGTCTCATTCACTAAAAAATGCTGGGTTGTTTCAACCCATGTTTGTCAAATATATATATAGACTTAACCAAATTTAACGGCTGAGTTTGTCCATATTTGACCGAAACATGGGTTGAAAAAAAACAGTATTTTTTTTATAGTGTACAAACATTTTTGTATGTATTGTTTATCCTCAATACATGATTTTGATTTCATATGTTTCTCTCTAAAACTTGGCTGTTTTAGATATATTTCCCACAATGACAACTTGCAAACAAAGATTAGTGTATGTAACTGACTTTAAGATGTAGCCTACTTTTTAAATGTTTGAGCTCATTAGAGTAAATTACTAAAATAGTGGGACAGCTAAACCCGGACTTTAGTACATGTACTGTACACGTGGTATATTAGTATTGCTCATTTTTTGTTAATACAGTAACACAAGCAATATAATCTGTAACTTTGTAAGCATTGTGCCGGACTCGTAACAGTTTCAGGGAGGAGCGCGCGCGGCTCTGGTTAAATCGGACACGCGCTTAATCTTCAGTCAGTCTCTCTCAGGCAGCTTCAGGTTCGGTTCGGGTCTGGAAATGGGTCGGCAGGGGCAGAGATGGTCAGTGTGGATCCTGTTATTCGGATTGTCAGTGTCTGTTAGCGGGATAACACGACAGGAACTTTTTCCTTTCGGGAGGGACGCAGGCGATCAGTCTCTCGATGAAGGGACCGATGAGACGCACGAGCTCACTCTGGAGAAGCACGTCACGTTTTACGACGGACAGTTCAACAAGATTTACGTGAGTGTTTCAGACATTAATCATATTTGCTTTTAATGTATTGCGATGCATATGATTCAGGAATAATATGACCCTAGAACAACATACTTTGATTGTAACTAAAGTAAAAATATAATTTAATTGTAATTTAATTGCCATATTAAATTTGACAAATATGGTAATCAAATTGCCCTTCAGGATGCAGTGTGTGTGTGTGTGTGTGTGTGTGTGTGTGTTTTGTGTAATACTGTATATACACACTCTAAAAAATGCTGGGTTGCAACCCACATTTTTGTCAAATACGGACAAACCCAACGGTTGGGTTAACAATAAGTAATTAAAAAAAATAATTAAACGGTTAGGTTTGTCCATATTTGGGTTGGGTTGCAACAACGCAGCATTTTTTGGAGTGTATGTACACACACACACACACACACACACACACACACACACACAGCTGTCCAGTGGCAACTGTTTGTAGATCAGTCAGGGTGTTAAACAGAAAAAAATCGTATAGATTCACAATGCAAACGCTTTGCTGTTTGTTTTTGCCATGTTTTCTTGCCTTCTGATTGTATTGACACAGTGCATTAAGAACATAGCAGCACATTTGGCAATGAAACAGGCAACACAGAAAACAGCTCATTATACTCCTCCTAAAATAGAAATGTGGTGTTCCAGTGCTAATTGAGTAATAGATCATTTAACAAGGTTTTGAAACAAGTAAGTTATTTCAGGTTTGCCTACTGAAAGCTGGTTTATTATCCAGTCGACTGATCTGCCACTATTAATATAGTATGTGTGGAGTGGGATTTATTGGATGTTTGGGCATTTTAATTTATACAGTATAGATGATATAGTATTTAGCAACATATTCAATGAGAACTAATTTGATTTTATTCAGTGTGAATTGAGTGATTGATTGCATTGATGAATCATTAACTACATTAACTAGTATGTTTATCATAAAAGTAAAGAGTCAGTTTTGCTTTGATGTAGTGAAATACTCCAGACACATTCCTGCATATCTGTGTATTGATCGGGTGGATTGACTCACGGACCGTTTTAGATGTTTTAAAATGTGGTTGGAGGACTCGTACATCTTTATGGAGAAGTTTCTCTGAGGATTTGACTAACAATAACATTCATAATTACAATCCCTTGAATCCTTCGTTTCCCACAGGTTTCCTTTGCCAATTTCCTTTCCAGGAGAAGCTTTTCTATTTGAGCTGTTGTGGTTCTTAACTCTTTATTTGAGGAGAATGCATTGCATCTTTTCATAACATAAGATAACATAACATTTCTGTTGATTTGTAGTTGACAAAACTCCATTGTTTTAAAGCATTTTATGAATGAATGGCAAAGTCACAAGAAGGAATGGGACGTTTCCTTCAGGATTTATAGGATCTCCTGCTGAATAAAAGTGCATGTGTTTGTAGCATTCTGACAACATCTGGAAATGCAGTCAAAGCATGCACATCTGTTTTAGTGAGGTGTGAACCAGTCGTTGTACAAACTTTAAAATGTGCATTGCATTCCTTATTAAAACGCTAATGCTTACATTCATTCTTCACTACAATCTGTACTTTGTTTTAAATGAATATGCCATTTCACAGTATAATCCAAGCTGAGTGTTAATCATCTGTTATGTTAAATTTTCTAATGTGCAGAGACGACTATAATTAATTTGCAGAAAACTTTAAATACCCGAATGTTGCCCTAGTATGTATTATGCATTTAGCAGACACTTTTATCCAAAGCAACTTGCAGTATGTGACCATATATTGCCGTACAGAGTATTCATGAAACAATACCAGGATGACCCAGCCGGAAACCTCTTTGAAAACAATCATTATGTTTGTAATTCTCTTGGGAGATGTTGTGGCACAGAAACGGCTGGATCAGTGAGTCTGGTCAAGATTAGGCCTTTGAATCTGTCTTGGTTTAGTTTGTCTGCTGAATAGGCTTTGAGGATTTTATCAGAGTTACAAAATATTTGACTTTATAGTCTGGATGTAGAGACACTAGAGACTTGTTCTATTATCTACAAAATAAGTCAGATCAGTTTGTTGTCATTTTGTTGTCATTTGTATTAAATCGCAAGTGTTGTTTTAGTTTAAAAAAAATATTTTCTGTGTTTTTACACTGTGTGTGTGTGTGTGTGTGTGTGTGTGTGTGTGTGTGTTGTGTGTGTGTGTGTGTGTGTGTGTGTGTGTGTGTGTGTGTGTGTGTGTGTGTGTGTGTGTGTATGTGGGTGTTTGGCAATGGACTTTATTCCCTAAACCATCACAAACACACAGTCAGTTTCTGTTGATTTTAGTGCACATTTGAGTATTTACTCTTTTAAATGTTACTTAATTTGTTTTGATATACGTTTTAAAGGTTATGGTAGCATGAGAAAAATAGGGAACTTATATAGCCCTTTTCTACACACCTAAATATGTATATTATTATTACTACTATTATCCTTCTTTTATTAAACAATTATTAAATCTATTATTTTATTATTATTATATTCATTATTGATTTTTATTTCTAAAAATTTTGTCCATAGTTTTATTTTATTCTACTTAATTTTCATCTTCTGTTTTCTCTTTCTTGACAGATACTGTAAACTATAGAGATCATAAGTTTGAAACTTCTCAAGGTTTTTCTGAGGTTCTTCTGAGGTTTTTGACTCTCTTGATTCTTGATGATTGCATAATACTTTCACACTATACATTTTTTTGCTGCAAGTAGTTATAACAACTTAAAATTTGTTGAGATAACTTAAATACCCAACTTAACTAACCTAAAGTTAACTAAACTTAATTTTTTAAGTCAAGTATGAACACTTACTTTTTAAAAGTTGAAACAAGTATATTTACAATTTACATTGTATTTTAGATGCGATTAATCGCGAAAAATTAATCAATTTGACAGCACTTGTTTAAAAACAATAACTGAACAAAACATCCTTGTGTTATGGTATTTTAGTTATGGTTATTGGTTCTTATCATCAGTATCTTCTTCTGAAATATTATTATTATTATTAATATTATATTTCACATCCAGATAAACACCAATGAATTTGCACGGGAATTGAAGATCGGATTTATATCCGTTTTGCGAAAACACAATTATGTGCCCAGGTGTAAAGGGAATCGTTTTGATAAATCTGATCAGTAAAAACGATGAAGTGACCAGGTGTAATCAGACCCTAAATGATGGTTATTAGGGCTGGGTGTCGATTAAATGTTCCAATTCGATTCGATTTCGATTAGCAAGCTCTCGATTCGATTACGATTCTCCATTCGATTTCCGATTTTAAATTCGATTTCGGTTCCCGATTCAATTTAATGAATATAGATTTAATACAAATCCTATATTTATAAAAAAGAACAGTGAACATAAGTTTACCAGTGGTTAATTAATAAAAATAAATTAAGAGCCACAACCCTGTATATTAAACTTGTTTTATTTTAGGTACACTTGGGTACATTAGCCAACTCTATATTTCAAATGCATACAATGAATAGACGCATGCATACATTGAATTCGCATGCCTTGATTAAACAGGATCAGGTTATTTTATGTTTAAGATAAAACAAACATAAAATCTCACAGCATTAGCTGTAACAGGGAGGCTTACAGTGTAAGCTAATGCTGACTTTTGGGTGATATGTATGGAATAAATATGGAAAAAAATCGATTCGTGGCTTTTGAGAATCGATTTTTTAATCGACCACATTTTAAAAAGCGATTAATCAAAAACTCGATTTTTTTTGCCCAGCACTAATGGTTTTTGATTCCCATCATCAGAATCTTCTCTTATTAATATTACTATTATATCTCACATCTAGATCAACACTAATGGCTTTGCTGCCCTGGAGAAGCCTACAGGAGAGTCCGAGTACCTGGGCAACATGCCGGCCAGTTTTAAGATGATCGCGGCTCTACAAGGCGACCTGGACACCAGCGACGGCGTAGGAAAGGTGTTCTTCCGCCAGGACTCGAGTCCTGCTCTTCTCAAACGGGCGGCCGATCACATCAACGGAGCCTTTCCTGAGGATGATACAGTGAATCCCATCCACATGCTGGTGGTCACATGGGTGGATGTGGCCTATCATCGGGCTGAGAGCCGAGGAGACGGCCTGGAACACACCGGAAGAGTGAGGTTCAGTTTATTTGTGGGCCGTTACAGTCATTTTATCATGCATTTTTTAAATTGTGATCCTGGATCACAAAACCAGTCACAAGTCGCACGGGTGGCAATAGCCAAAACAATATTAAAGGGTTAGTTCACCCAAAAATTACAATTCTGTCAGTAATGAATTACTCTCCCTCATGTTGTTCAACCCCCTAAGACTTTCGTTAATCTTCTGAACACAAATGAAGATATTTGTGATTAAATCTGAGAGCTGGGTCACTCCTCCATAGGCTTCTAAGGGATTGAAACTTGCCAACCCAGAAAAGTTATTAAAAAGACATCTTTAAAATACGAGAATACTTTTTGAGCGCAAAAAAAACAAAATAACGACTTTATTCAACTATTAATTTCCTTCTCTGTCGGCCTCGAGTGAATTCACGTAGTGTAACAGTGCAGCGCTTCTGTGTTGTACGTCACACACACACACACACACACACACACACACACATACACACACACACACACACACACGACCAGCGTCGGCCAATAGTGAGCCGACGTGTGACGTACAACACAGAAGCGCTGCGCTGTGAAACTCACTTGAGGCCGACAGAGAAGGAATTTAGTACTTGAATAAAGTCGTTTTTTGCGCACAAAAAGTATTCTCGTCGCTTGATAAACTTAAGATTGAGCACTGTAGTCACTTGGACTCTTTTAACAATTTCTTTAATAACTTTTCTGGGTCGGCAAGTTTCAATCCCTTAGAAGCCTATGGAGGAGTGATCCAGCTCTCAGATTTAATCACAAATATCTTCATTTGTGTTCAGAAGATGAGCGAAAGTCTTACGGGGTTGAACAACATGAGGGAGAGTAATTACTGACAGAGTTTACATTTTTGGGTGAACTATCCCTTTAAGTAAAGATCATGTTCCATAAGATATTTTCTAAATTTCCTACCGTAAATATATAAAACATTTATTTTTGTGAATGAAGCACAATCGCGAACAAATGGACAACTTTAAAGGCGATTTTCCCAATGTTTTTTCTATTTCTGTGCACCCTCAGATTCCAGATTTTCAAATAGGCCTATACTCACAAACCATACATCAATGGAAAGCTTATTTATTCAGCTTTCAGATGATGTATAAATCTCAAATAAAAAAAAATGTTCCCCTTTTTTTGGTCCAGGGTCACAATTAAGGTATAGTTGGTCGTTCCTCTCCTTGTGTTTTTGTTAGGCTATAACACATCCTTGCGTAGAGTATGTTTTGAGCATAAGAATTATGCATCATATTATGACTATCAATGCATGTATCAAACTCGCTCGCATTGCAAGGATCACATTTCTATTCCTTATTTTGCAGTTTAAATGTCTAAAAATTTAAGTTGCAGTAAATGCACTTTAAGCCACAATTAAAGCATAATTGCATAATATTTTAAGGCTTCATATAGTAGATTGTATTTTGAATATAAATGGCTGAACTCTTTCACTTATTTTTAATATAAAGAGTTAAAAACAAGTGGAAAAACTCCTGTTACTTTGGTGTGATTAATATACTAAGTGTTTAATCGCAATTAATCGCATCTAACATAAAAGTTTTGACTTTATTCCCTAAACCATCACAAACTTCAACTCAGTTTCTGATGATTTTAGTGCACATTTGACTGAGTATTTACTCTTTTTATATAAAGGTTTCAGTAGCATGAAAAAAATATGAAATTACTGGAGCCCTTTTCTACACTAGAGTGTGTATTTTTAAAATGAATCTAATATTATAAAAAATAAGAATAATATATTTATTATTATTTGATTTTAACAATTTTGTACAATAGTTTTATTTTAATGTTATGAATATATATATATATATATATGTATCAGTTTTTTTTTTTTTTTTTAATTATTTTATGTTTTTTTAAATTTCTCTTTAATTTTTTTATATATTTATATGTATAATTATTTTTTATTTTTAGTAATTTTATTTTAGCACTTCAACGTAATCTAAATGAAGATGAGAAAGGTTACAATAAAATATTTTTTTTATCAAATCATTGACTGTAATTGAAAACGAATGACTTCTGCCGCCTTTGTCATTGCAGATTGCTGTACGTGTGAATTACAACAGAGTCATGGCTTCAATTGATAGTATAAAAAATGCATTAATAAATCATGTTGTTTAACCTCATAGCGAAATACATTTCAACTGGTGATTGCTTCTGTGGAGACGATGTCGTACGCGATACTTCTCTTCCCGAGAGAGTCTCTGCAGTTCCTGAGCACAGGCGACAGCTTCACCATGCACTCCGGCTTCAGCAAAGGACAGGAGACATACTTACTCTTCTCCAAGAAACAAGGGCCGTACTATCGCATCACAGACGACACCGAGGCATCGGTCAGGAACTTAGCGGAGTAAGTGCGGTTGCTGTTTGTGTTGGTCTCATACGGAGAGTTTACCATAAATATTGCCATCATAAGCCAAGTTTCCATCCACTCGTCAATCGAATTATCTGAAGTTCGGTAAAAAAAAATAAAGCTGGTGAAAGTGTGTTTCCATCAAACGGCTTTAAAGCGAATAAAAACCTGTGTGTGTTGACGTCACATGCTGTTTTGCCATCAAATTGGTATATCGAATTGATTTGAGACATTTTAAGGCGTTTCCATTCATTTTCGCACAACATTCAAGCTAACATTTGCGAACAAAGTTTTGCTAGACAAAATGGATCGCGCCATAATAACGTTTCCATCAGCGTTTATCGCATAAGCCGTATATCCATCAAGATAAAATCCCATGAGACCGAACGCATTTGAGTCGATATTCATGAAATTCAATCGAATTTGACTGTTTCCATAAGGCATTTTTCGTGTGGATGGAAACACAGCTATTTACTCTCGTTCATGATCCAAATCTTTCTTCTGTGAAAATGAAAAACAGACATTTTTATCCCCATACAATTAAGATTATATTGACCACGTCTCAGGCTCCAAAAATGACCAGGAAACACCATAATTCTTCTTAACTTTACACAGTTATTGAACTGAACTGAATCAACACTGAACTTATTTCAGCTGAATAATAATGACTAGAGCTGCTTTACATTAGAATTTAATTCTGTTAGCATTGTTCATCATCATTATATTCCTGTTTATCAATGTAAAGCTGTATTGTATAAAGGGCTTTATAAGTTGACTTGGCTTAAGCTAATCATAAAAGTAGTCCATCTGTGTAGAATGAGATTTGACTGGAATGATGTCTATTCCTCACATAAAACTTTATATGCCTTGCAGTTTAGAGTTTGAGTCGTATCAACTGCAAGAAAATTAATTTCTTTATCAGATTTTTTTGTCTTGTTTTCCAGTACAAATATGCAAGATACATTTACTTGAGATGCAAAATGATTTCAGATATTAAAGCTGCCGTCGCGGCAACATTTTTTTGATCATATTCAGTGAATTCGACACTATAATCCGACAGAACAACATAAATAAAGTGGTTTTAGAAAAAAAACCCGAGTTTCTAACTCCACCTGGAGCGTGTTATTTGTTTTGCAAAAATCCACAGCTCCCTGTTCATCGGGTCCAATCAGCGCAGGGGGGTGTGAGAATCTGACTGTCAATCACAGATCGGGCACACGCCACCCCTCGCGCATGTTACAATCACATGCACACGCCTGAAGTTCGCAGTAGCGAAGAGTGATGGCGGATGTATCTCACTTTCAAAACACTAACAGATCAAGTAAGCTCATTTAGAGTATAAATGACGTTAGCAATTGCAATCTATCGGTAGATTAGCCAAGGCAGCATACCTGCAAATACTCCATGGTGTTGATGGATCCTGATGAGACGGGCGCGTTCACAGAAAACCTGCACACGCACTGAACTCGGTGAGTCGGTGGGAGGGTATCCGTTGATGGTGGGGGAGGGCATGAGAGTTGTAAACATTCAAAATTTTGCCTAAGTCCACTCAATCTGCCAGACTTGCCGACTGGAGCTTTAAGTCTTGTTTTTTTGTGTGTGAAAAATGTATCAAAATTAAGGGAGTTTATGCTTAAAGTCCCCATGTAGTCAATAATGACATATTTAAACGTTTCTTCCTTGAAAAAAAAAAAACTTCATGCCTTAAAATATCTTGCATGTAACTCGACACCCTTGCCTCATTTAGTATGCGTGGTTCTATGAATATGCAAATGAGCCCCGCCTCCACTCACTCACTCACTCAGAGATCCACTGGTTGACGATCACACGTTGATCTGATTGGTTACAAGGTCTTTTGTGACGTCAGAAACACCAGCGATTTCAAACCGCGGCTGTCTTTGGTTCACTGCAGTTTTAAGGAGAAAATACTCAGCAATGCTGTCGACATATATTATATATATATTATATAGCATATTAAAAAACACCACATAGACATATAAACAACATTAAAAGCTTAATTTTTTTTTACCACGGGAAACTTTAATACAAGAATAAGTGAAAAATAATCCTAATTCTTGTTTTAAGCTTTTTCAGAAAGCAAGACTTAACATCTGAAGTAAATATAGCTTGATTTAAGAATTTTTTTATATTTATTATGGAAAACAAGACTAAGAAAATCTATTTTATTTTATTTTTGCAGTGTGCTTATATTCTTAGTCTTATGGTAGTTTTTGCACTTTTTGGAGCTTGACAGAAAAGAGCTATATGAAGATTTCTCCATTTATATTCCACAGAAAATTAATAAAAGTGTTAATACGAACACTTTCTTTTCTATTCTATAGAATTCTATATTCAATTTTTTATTTTTTATACATGTACTGTTTTCTATTTTATAAAAGACAGAAAGATTAGAAAGAAAGAAGAGATTTAAAAAGCCTTTTTTAGTCTAAAAATCTTTTTAATAAAAAATATTAATTTTCTATTCTATAGAATTCTATATTAAAACATTTGATGCACAATTAAAACAGACTGGGAAGGGTCATAGCATGTGCATATTGTTAGTTTGACTGCTTCTGTTCCCCTCATTTGTAAGTTGCTTTGGATAAAAGCGTCTGCTAAATGATTAAATGTAAATAATGACTGTTTTATTTTTTATTTTCTGTTTATTTTGATCATTCATTTGAGTACAATAATATAATATATTTCAAGTTACATATAGTGTTCAATACAATCACAAAGTGTCTTTACAAATACAGGTATGTACGATTACCTAATGTGTTTTAAATATAAATTGGACTCCGGGTGAGATCAATTGTTTCAAAGTATAACTTTTTTTCCTCTTTTTTTACAACAGAAAATAAAAATAAATAAAGAAATAAGGGCACCAAAAAAAAAAAGAAAGGGTGGATTTAAATTTTTAGGTGATTTAAAATGTTTTTGTGGCTTGTCCACTGTTTAGCAGTGTCAATGTACTGTGAGCACGTTTTCCCATACTGGTGTTGAATGTCTTTTCCAGGCAGACTAACTCCGGGAAGCGCGGCGTGTGGGTGTATGAGATCGGGACGTTCCCTCACTTCACGAACATCGCCCCGGGAGAAGTGCCAGATTTTCCCTCGGATTCACACACATTCAGGACTGCGGGAACACACAACCAGCAGCTCCAGGTCTATCCCGATATCCAACAGGAGAACCTTGGTGGAGTTTACCATCGTCCAGAACACCCTCCTCCTATTCAAGTGCACACGGTTCAGTTCACTCCTCAAGCTCCCAAAGTCGTGGTAGTCCAGAGTGAGGATAACTTCGAGGTGGACGGTCAGCATGAATGCTTTATTTACTAGAATAATGAACAACATTGTACTTTT
This sequence comes from Chrosomus eos, assembly GCA_036326025.1. Taxonomy (NCBI): domain Eukaryota; kingdom Metazoa; phylum Chordata; class Actinopteri; order Cypriniformes; family Leuciscidae; genus Chrosomus; species Chrosomus eos. The sequence continues at coordinate 3,018,142 of CM070833.1, forward strand.
CTTGAGCCCAAATGACTCTTAAAGGATTAGTTCACTTTTAAAACAACTTTTGCTGATAATTTACTCACCCCCATGTCATCCAAGATGTCCATGTCTTTCTTTCTTCAGTCGAAAAGAAATTAAGGTTTTTGATGAAAACATTCCAGGATTTTTCTCCATATAATGGACTTCAATGGGACCCAAACGGTTCAAGGTCCAAAAGACAGTTTCAGTGCAGCTTCAAAGGGCTTTAAACGACACCAGACGATGAATAAGGGTCTTATCTAGCCAAACCATCGCTCATTTCAAAAATAAATAAAAAAGTTTAAGTTTTATAAGCACAAATGCTCACCTTACTCTGTTCTGTGATGCGCGTTCGTGACCTTTTCAACGTAATTGCGTATCACGGGACGTCACATGAACGCGCATCACAGAACAGCATTTGTGCTTATAAAACTTAAAGTTTTTTATTTATTTTTGAAATGAGCGATGGTTTGGCTAGATAAGACCCTTATTCATCGTCTGGTGTCGTTTAAAGCCCTTTGAAGCTGCACTGAAACTGTCTTTTGGACCTTGAACCGTTTGGGTCCCATTGAAGTCCATTATATGGAGAAAAATCCTGGAATGTTTTCATCAAAAACCTTAATTTCTTTTCGACTGAAGAAAGAAAGACATGGACATCTTGGATGACATGGGGGTGTCAATTATCAGCAAAAGTTTTTTTTAAAAAGTGAACTAATACTTTAATTCTTTGTGTACAGTATTTACATACAACTCTGGGGAATGTGGCGATCACAGATGCTCCAAATTTGGTGAATGTAGGAATTATCCGAGTGGAAGATGCTGCCAGTGTAAGCCTGGATACCTCGGCAATGGGATTCAATGCGTATCTGATGGTAATGTGTCTCTCTAATGGACTTACAGTTATTATTGCTTTCATTTCTATTATAGAATTGTTTTCATATGATGGGTTGTGATCACTGACAGTCTGTGCAAATGTTAATATATGAAGTACATTTAGGACAGCAAAATTAATTAGACTAGAACTGAAAAAATGTTGTTAACTGAATCCCTTTGAGATAAAATATTTTAACTCCCTGTGAGATTTTTTAAGTTAATATTTAAATAATTTAATAACACATTTATGTTCACAGGCAGTTTTATTTTAGTATCTTAATATTTTGAAAAGGTTTTTATTTATATATTTTCCGGTTTCATTTGAATTTGAGTTATTTGTAATAATTTTGCTGAATGTTTTTGTCATTTTTAATAGTTAAAATAGTTTATATAGTTTTATATATATATATTTATTTATTTATTAATTTCAGCTTTAGTTTTAGTTATTTTAGTACATAAAGTTAAACCAAATAAAAATAAGAAATCTTGCTTAATCAACTAGCTGAAATACAAGTTTTTATATTTTATTTCAGTTAACAATCCTTTTAATATAATAATATATAACAATAATAATATAATAATAATAATCCTGGTTCACAGTTTTTTGATCATTTGGTTAATGGTCACATGACGTGAGATGAACAAAAAAAAGTTAATAATTTTAATTTAAAGATATTTATTTTTATTTTACATGTTCATATTTTTTAAATATTTTTTTATTACCCTTTTTTTATAAACAGTCAAGTTACTATTACATAACAACACTTACATTTAAAAATAAGAATAATTATATGATGATGATAAAATAAAATAGCCAAACAACAACAACAAAAACGGTTTGTGAAATCCTGGATTAGAATATACAATGTTTCAGATGTAAAGTTGCTAATATCAAAGTCTGTGTCCTATTTTGGGATTTTGAATACAATATGACTAAAACTAATACAATATTAACGATGCCCATTCCATTTACAGTAATATTAATAGATTTAATGTTTGAAATGTCTGACATATTTGTTACTTTTATACAGATTTAAACAGATTTTGGTTGTTTTATTGTTGAGTCCTGAGAAAAGCCTCGGTCATATTGAGATCTGACGATCTTTCACAGGGGTTCCTCAGAGGATGAACGGTAAAGTGAGCGGCAGGGTGTTCGTGGGAAACTCGCCGGTGCCTGTGGACTTCGCTAGCAACGATCTGCACTCGTATGTGGTGGTTAATGACGGCAGAGCCTATGTGGCCATCAGCGCCATCCCAGCCATCGTGGGCTTCTCTCTTCAGCCGCTGTCGTCCGTCGGGGGGTCATCGGATGGGCGTTTGCACTTCAGCAGCCGGGCTTTAAGAACGGCTTCAGCATCATTGGTGAGATTTTTTTATATTGAGAGACGGAAGTCATTGGCGGTGGTTGAGGAGATTTCCACTTCCATATGTTAAGCTCGCTGAGTACAGAGAAATGTGCTGTATAAATGTAACCATTATTAAGTCGTTAATAAAATCCATCTCACTTCAATGGTAGTGTTATATCAAATGAAAAGAAAATTTTACGTTATTTAGATCAGGGGTTTTTCTATGGAAGCTTGTTTCCATCCGAATAAAAAAAGCAGAAAGGTAATTGTGACTTTTTATCTCGCAGTCCTGACATTTTTTATGTGCCACAATTCGCAATTGCGAGTTTATATCTCAAAATTCTAAGAAAAAAAGCCGTTTTCTGACTTTTTTCCTGTGTGAAATGAAGTTATAAAGTCAGAATCTTGAGATAAAATGTTGAAAATACCTTTTTTATTTTTTATTCCATGGCGGAAACAAGCTTTTTCAGTTCTAAGGGGGTACATGGAAAAGTTTGGGGTACAGAAGAAAAAGTATGTAAAAACTAAATAAATAATAATAAAAAAACAAGATTAAATAAATATATTTTTAACATCTAACAGAACGGTACTATAGTGAATAGAAAAAAAATCATAGCATTATGTAATATGAACTAAATATTTTCTAAATTATATATAAAAACAAAAAATATATATATATATATATATAAACTAAATAGCTGTATTAAAATTTTTTGATTTGGGGTCCATGGCATCTAAAAGATTTAAAACCCCAGATTTAAATAAATAATTAGATGTATTTCTTTCATAGAGATTCCTCATAGGTAATCCTCTTATTTTCTATTATGAAATATGCATATGAAAATGTGTATCTGCCATATCTGCATATCTAAGTATAAATAACATCTAACGACTATTTTCACTATGCACTATAGCGTATTGAGAGCGTGCAGAAAAATCAAGATCAGTTTCAGTTCAAGCCGGAATACAGCAAATATTTCTTACGACACACTGCCCGGTTTAAACTGATTAATTCAGCAAACTCTAGTGTGTAAACACTCTTTGCTTTGACACATGGGTTTGAGTTGAAATGTTTGATCCAGCCTCACACTCCCATCTCTCAGGCGGAGAGTTCAAGCGCCGGGCCGACGTGACCTTCCAGCCGGGCGGAGAGAGGTTGATCATATCTCAGGAGTTCAAGGGCATCGATGAGCACGACCACCTGATGGTCGACACCCGACTCGAAGGAAAGATTCCCGATGTTCCTCAGGGAGCCAAGGTTCAGATCGACCCCTACACCGAGATCTACCAGTACAGCAGCAACTGTGAGTCAAACATGCAGGATTTCCCATCATTCACAGCTCGAGAATGATACAATAGACAGATATAACTGTGTATTTGTTCGGAAGTGAGAAAGAGAAAAAGACATGCATGCATTTCTATTTGTAGTACCGTTCAAAAGTTTGGGTTCAGAAAGATTTATTTTCAGCAAAGATGCATTAGATTGACAGTAAAGACATTTATAATGTTACTACTAAATATTCTATTTCAAATAAATGCTGTTCTTTTGAACTTTCTATTCATCAAATAATCCTGAAAAATAAAATGCATCACTGTTTTCTGTTTTCAACACTGATATTAATCATAAATGTTTCTTGATCATCAAATCATCATATTATAGTGATTTCTGAAGGATCATGTGACACTGAAGACTGGAGTAATGATGCTGAAAATTCAGCTTTGATCACAGGAATAAATGACATTTTATAATATATTCACGTAGAAAACAGCTGTTTTACATGGTAATAATTTTATTACAATGTTTTTGATCAAATAAATCCAGCCTCGGTGAGCAGAAGAGACGCACATTAAAACATTAAAAAATGTCACCAACCAAAAATACAAGTGATTATTATATCATATTTTTCCTTTATTCAAGTCCTTTTGTCTCTTCCTGTCAGTGATCTCCTCTTCATCGACACGGGAGTATGTGATCAATCTACAGGACGGTTCGACCCAGAGCAAGAGCTACACCTTCAGAGAAACCATCACGTTTCAGGGCTGCCAGTTTGATGAACCCGTCCGAGCGACCGCACAGATGCTCAGCGTCGACCAGGTGTTCGTCATGTACGATATGGGAGAACAGATCTTGCGTTATGCCATGAGTAACAAGATTGGAGACGTCAACGGTGAGGGATGATCTGTGACAATATTTACCAACATGCAAAAACAATTGAGATTTTAGGCTATTTGGCTTTCAATAAAGTGTTGTTTCTGACTAGTTTAAAGGGGAACTCAGCAACTCTAGCCATTTCTTCGCTGATTTTCACTTTTGTTGTGGCATGTTTTCCCCACAAGCTCCCCTACAGCTGTGTGGCGTATATTTCACAACACTGTCGTAAAAAAACTCACTTCTCCCCTTTTCTATCGCTGCTCATGTGCGTTTGTTATTATCGGAGCCGGCTAAATTGACCGTGTGGAGATATGTCTACCGAGGTGGGTACTACATCATACACATTGAGGGCGGCGTGTGTGTTTATGTCGAATTGCTGTAAAGCAGTTCTCGCTTCTCACGAGACTTCCTAATTCCAGCTTACCGGGACGTTAGTTCCCATGTTGCAAGGTTGGTTTTCTATGGAATTATATTTGTTTCAAAAGAGACACGGAGTGGCATCATCTTCCTCCTCCGCTTGTCCTTCAAGGCAGCTTGAAGTAAGTTTGTGTTACTGAAGTAACCAATAACATCGATAAAAGTTTTATTCATGTACAGTGTGCAACAGTTCTGGCTTTATTTTACACAGTGCATTGCAAACGTGTGAATGACAATAATAACCCACAATGAACTGTTGCACACTGTAAATGAATAAAACTTTTATCAATGTTATTGGTTACTTCACTAACACGAACTTACTTCAAGCTGCCTTGAAGGACAAGCGGAGGAGGAAGATGATGCCACTCCGTGTCTCTCCTGAGAGCTCATCTTTTACAGACTGAGATGATCGAAGGTCAAATATTGTTTACATATTTAATAATACAAAGCATGACGTACTGTATTGTAATCATATCACCGCGAGAGCTTTCCAATATGCGCAGTGCGCACCACTGAGTGACGTCTGTACTTCCAGGTCAGACAGCACCTGTCCATCAAAAGCTCACTATCCAATCAGAGGAGATCACTGTTAAGCCCACCCCCACGAAAGGTTTGTCTCAAAACAGCAAACGAAAAACTGTGAAGCATAAGCGAAATCCACGTATCCGCGAAATGCATTCAGAATCCACGGTTTGCGAAAACGAATCTTTAAAAAACATTAACAAAGATTGAAGCATATGTTAAATTTGTGCGACTGAGTTAATTTTTTTCATTTTCATTGTGTTTTTCTTCTTTTGTAATGGCATATTTTTTATAGTTTCTGAAAAAGTTACGTTCAGTTTTATAAAGTTATGTTAATTTCTTTTGAAACAAATATAATTAAATAGTTGGGGGGAGCGAGGAAAGTCACCATTCTCACCAGAACAGGTTATTAAACCTTCCAAATGATTTCTAAATGGTTTTATTAAGTTGAAATAGTTCCCCTTTAAAGAAAACTTTCAAAATACACTTTTAAATGTTTATTTTATTGCACTTTTGTCTATTTGCGTCTGTAGATTTTACAATCCATATCAGTTTGAGTCAGAAATCTCCTTCTCAGCAGCTTCACACACACCAAGCTTTACAGTTTTATTCACATCTATAATCTGAAGTTTTTTACGAGCTGTGATAAAAAGAGATGTAGAAACCTTTAATATATCAACAAAATCAAAGAAGAATTTTGAAGCTGGCTTTATATTGAGATGGTTTTTGGTACTTATACCGCAAATATATATTCTTAAAGGATTAGTTCACTTTTAAAAAAACTTTTACTGATAATTTACTCACCCCATGTCATCCAAGATGTCCATGTCTTTCTTTCTTCAGTCGAAAAGAAATGAAGGTTTTTGATGAAAAAATTCCAGGATTTTTCTCCATATAATGGACTTCAATGGGACCCAAACGGTTCAAGGTCCAAATGACAGTTTCAGTGCAGCTTCAAAGGGCTTTAAACGACACCAGACGATGAATAAGGGTCTTATCTAGCCAAACCATCGCTCATTTCAAAAATAAATAAAAAAGTTTAAGTTTTATAAGCACAAATGCTCGCCTTGCTCTGTTTGTGATGACTCTGTTCTAGTGATGTCTCTCGTCTGTCATGTGACAAATGAACGAAAGACTCAGAAGGTAAATTAATTATTTATGTTCCCTGTAAATTATTTTTGACTGCATTATAATGATTTCTTTATTCAGAATATGATCAAGATTGCACAGGTGGATGTGTTCGGGGAATGTGACAATTAGAAGTATAACGTTTAAAGCCACTTGAGTTAACAAAATGACTCGAAAAAAGATTCGTTCATTTTGAGTTCGAACATGAGAGTCTCAACATAATTGCATATTACGTGACGTCACATGAACGCGCATCACAGAACAGAGCAAGGCGATCATTTGTGCTTATAAAACTTAAACGTTTTTATTTATTTTTGAAATGAGCGATGGTTTGGCTAGATAAGACCTTTATTCATCGTCCGGTGTCGTTTAAAGCCCTTTGAAGCTGCACTGAAACTGTCATTTGGACCTTCAACCGTTTGGGTCCCATTGAAGTCCATTATATGGAGAAAAATCCTGGAATGTTTTCATCAAAAACCTTAATTTCTTTTCGACTGAAGAAAGAAAGACATAAACATCTTGGATGACATGCGGGTGAGTAAATTATCAGCAAAAGTTTTTTTTAAAAGTGAACTAATCCTTTAAGGACATCAACACCTAAAATAAAACTCCAGAAAGGTGTACAATATAGGACATTTGATGTATATTCACAATAGTTGATTCTTATATAAAATCCACAGGTGGACAGAAGGAAGAGAACGCCTGCTTCACCGGGAGACACGGCTGCGATACAAACGCCGTATGCAGACCCGGACAAGGAAACCAGTTCACATGCGACTGTTCCGCGGGCTTTACTGGAGACGGACGCACTTGCATTGGTACGGTGCTGTGGGATAATCTGAGATTTTACCTCAATTACATCTATCCTCAGTGTATCGTTTCAATTAAAACCATTTCCTATTTCATTTCCCCCCAAAAACGGCCACTAATCTTCTTCCTTCAGAAGGGAAATCGATTTTCTTCATGAAAGTAGAGCTCAGCTTCCTAAGGAGGTCGTTTCCTAAGCAATCTTCTAATCAGACGTCAAAATTGTCTCCGTGTCTAAATAAATATTCTCCCAGACCTCTAAGGATGTGACCCATCCCTTGATGCTTAGAGGAAATTACACAAAAACGGGACAGATGTTATCTTAAAAAGATGCAATTATGAGAGCCGATGGTATCATCGTTAGTGATCCGTGGGAATGTGACTATAAGGAAGTCTATTGTTTGTGATAGCATTAAAGCTGTCGTGGAAATACTCGGTCTGGCAAGTTTAGTCTGCTTTCCTTTTCTCATTAGACATCGACGAATGCAGGGAAACCCCTCAGATCTGTGGGCCGAACGCCGTCTGCAACAACCAGCCGGGAACGTTTCGCTGCGAGTGTCAGGACGGCTTCCAGTTCGGGAGTGACGGACAGACATGTGTTGGTATGTGAGTCAGTAGATGTTTATGTCTGTTTGTGTTCATCATCATCATTGTTGGTTGACAAAATGCCCCTCCATAAAGCTAAATTTAGGCGATTTGCATCAGAAAATTTCCACATTGTAAAACATCTAAAGTAATGGTCCAAACATAATCTAAAGAAAACATGGACTGGTTTCAAAGCCAGGATTAGGCCTTAGTTTAATTAGAGCATTTAAATATCCTTTATAATCGTGCCTTAGAAAAAACATGACTTTTGCATTTTAGTCTGGGACGAGACTTAAGCTTTGTCATGGCAAAAATTAAACAAATCGCATTTGTTTTTCCAAGACAAGATTGAGATTAAATGGAAAGCAAATGGAGATTTCTCATTATTTCAGCCTGGAGCTCTTCAAAAATTACAAAGAACCAAAGTAATTTAAAATACTTTATTGACATGATTGTAATAACAAGAAAAAGGAATATATAATAATAACAATAAATTGTGTTACAATAAGGTGCTAAGTAATAAATAAAATATGCTGCTTTATATTTTTGTGTAAACTGTTTTAACAGTGTAAACCATTTTTTTCAGGATTCATTTGTTAAATATCCAAACTTGTACACTACTGTTCAAAATTTATATAAACATTTGAATCAGCACTGTTTTCAACATTGATAATAATCATAAATGTTTTTTGAGCATCAAATCATCATATTATAGTGATTTCTGAAGGATCATGTGACACTGAAGACTGGAGTAATGATGCTGAAAATTCAGATTTGATCACAGGAATAAATTACACTTTACTATATATTCACATAGAAAACAGCTTTTTAAATGGTAATAATATTTCACTGTTTTTACTGTATTTTGGGTCAAATAAATGCAGTCTTGGTGAGCAGAAGAGACTTCAAAACCAACTGTAGTGTATGTATATATAAAAGAAAAAGAAAATGGATGTCTCATTGATTTTAAAATGTATGTGAACACAATAGCAAAATCAAATCAAAATCAAATCCCTTTTATTGTCACGCAACCATATACACAAGTGCATCAGTAGGTGAAATTCTTAGGTGCAATTCCGAGCAACATAGCAGTCATGACACGATGGGACGTATAACAATTACAGAAGACAATCAGATTTACATATCTAAAGTGCGCACACTTACTAACATTATCGTATACAGTAACAAAACAATAAATAATATACAATGTACAATAACAACAATATACAATATCCAGAAGGAGGTATTTATACATACAATAGATACACGTGAGGTGAAAATATAAATATATATATATATATATGTAATGTGCGGTAGGTTGTGTTGTGCTGAGTTGACAGTTAGACGGTTTATGGTTATTGATCATGAGGGATCAAGAGTTTAGGAATCTGATTGCTTGTGGGAAGAAGCTGTCATGGAGTCGGCTGGTGTGTGTCCTGATGCTGCGGTACCGCCTGCCTGATGGTAGCAGTGAGAGCAGCCCATGGCTCGGGTGGCTAGAGTCTCTGATGATCCTCCGAGCTTTCTTCACACACCGCCTGGTATATATATCCTGGAGGGAGGGAAGCTCACCTCCGACGATACGGCTGGCAGTGCGCACCACCCTTTGCAGGGCTTTGCGGTTACGGCTGGTAGTATTGCCATACCAGGCAGTGATGCAGCCAGTCAGGATGCTCTCGACAGTGCTGGTGTAGAACCGTGTGAGGATGTGGCGGTTCATTCCAAACTTCCTCAGCCGTCTCAGGAAGAAGAGGCGCTGATGAGCCTTCTTCACGACGGCCTCAGTGTGGACGGACCATGTGAGTTCCTCTGTGATGTGGACACCGAGGAACTTGAAGCTGCTGACTCTCTCCACCGGAGCTCCATTTATGGTGATGGGGCTGTGATCTCTGTCGTTCCTCCTGAAGTCGACCACTAGCTCCTTTGTTTTGCTGATGTTGAGGGAGAGGTTGTTCTCCTGACACCAGTGTGTCAGAGTGAGCACCTCCTCTCTGTAGGCCGTTTCATCATTATCGGTGATCAGACCTACCACCGTCGTGTCATCAGCAAACTTGATGATGGAATTGGAGCTGTGAGTTGCCACGCAGTCATTTGTGTACAAGGAGTACAAGAGTGGGCTGAGAACACAGCCCTGTGGGGCTCCGGTGTTGAGAGTCAGTGATGAGGAGATGTTGCTGCCAATTCTAACCACCTGGCGTCTGTTTGACAGGAAATCCAGGATCCAGCTGCACAGCAAGCTGTTTAAGCCCAGAGCCCGGAGTTTCACATCAAGCACGGAGGGCACTATGGTGTTGAATGCTGAGCTGTAGTCTACAAACAGCATTCTCACATATGTGTTCCTCTTTTCTAGGTGGGAGAGAGCAGTGTGTATTGTAGATGCAATAGCATCATCAGTGGATCGGTTATTGCGGTATGCAAACTGCAGTGGGTCCAGTGAAGGAGGTAGAACAGAGCAGATGTAATCTCTGACTAGTCTCTCAAAGCATTTACTGATGATGGGGGTCAGAGCAACAGGACGCCAGTCATTTAAGCAGGTGATATTGGTTTGCTTTGGTACAGGTACAATAATGGACGTTTTGAAGCAAGTGGGGACTATAGACAAGGAAAGGGACCGATTGAAAATGTCCGTAAAAACACCAGCCAGTTGATTCGCGCACTTCTTGATGACGCGGCCCGGAATGCCATCTGGGCCCGCGGCTTTACGGATGTTCACCCGTCGGAAAGATCGGGTTACATCCGCTACAGAGACGGAGAGTGTACTAACCTCTGTAGCTTCCGCCGCGAGAGCTCTTCCCGCGAGGGGGGTGTTAGTTCCCTCAAAACGAGCATAAAAAGTGTTTAGTTCATCTGGGAGAGAGGCGGCGTTGTTCACTGTGGAGTTTCTGTTTCCTTTGTAGTCCGTAATGATATTAATTCCCTGCCACATGCTACTAGAGTCGGTGGTGTTGAACTGTCCTTCAATCTTTTCCCTGTACTGGAGTTTTGCTGCTCTGATAGTTTTTCGGAGGGCATAACTTGCTTGTTTTTGCCCCTCTTTACTCCCGGAATTAAAAGCGGAGGTCCGCACACTGAGAGCTGCACGAACATCGCTGTTAATCCAGGGTTTCTGGTTCGGGTAAATCCGTATTGTTTTGGTCGGAACAACGTCTTCTACGCACTTCCTGATGAAACATGTTACGCTGTCAGCGTAAGCATCGATGTCTTCGTCAGAGGCCGACCGGAACATCTCCCAGTCCGCGTGATCAAAACAGTCCTGTAGCATAGAGTCTGATTGGTCCGACCAGCACTGGATCGATCTGAGGCGGGTGTTTCCTGTTTCAGTTTCTGCCTGTAAGCGGGCAGAAGAAGAACGGAGGAGTGATCCGATTTGCCAAAAGGTGGGCGGGGGAGGGATTTGTAGCCATCCCGGAAAGGGGAGTAGCAATGATCCAGAACCCGGTCTCCTCGTGTGTTACAGTTTATGTGTTGGTGGTATTTTGGTGCTATTTTCTTGAAGTTGGCTTTGTTAAAGTCCCCGGACACAATAAACGCGGCCTCAGGGTGTGCGGTTTCCTGCTCGCTTATTACACCATACAATTCCTTTAGTGCCCGGTCTGTATCGGCTTGTGGGGGGATGTACACAGCTGCGATAATGACCGCTGTGAATTCCCTCGGTAGCCAGAATGGTCGACACAGAAGCATGAGAAATTCCAGATCAGGAGAGCAGAAAGTCTTGATAGAATGTACTTTCCTCTGGTCACACCAGGATTTGTTAATCATAAAACATACACCCCCGCCTCTACTTTTACCTGAGAGGTCTTTAGCTCTGTCCGCTCGATACACGGAGAACCCCGCGATTTCGGTGGCCGAATCTGGAATCTCAGCAGACATCCAAGTTTCTGTAAGGCAGATAATGCAGCAGTCCCTCGTCTCCCGTTGGAAAGAGAAGCAGCTCAGATCCTTTAATGAGAAATGTTTGGGTTAAGATTGAGATCTGTGACTATTGATTAGACTTTAAGACATTTTTGAGAGATCTCTAAAGAAACTGCATGTGAGATTACTAAACTCTTTATCTCTAAAACATCTAAGAAGCAGAAAACTTCAGCAAAAGTTTCTCCAATCTCACTGCAGTCTAGGAGAATTAAGACTGAGATATTTAAGAGATCGCTTGTATGGTTTCTGTGGAGATATTCAGACTCTCCCGTTTCAAAATGTGCCTAAAACGTGATTGAACTTTCTGAATTAGATTAAAATAAGTCCGTTGTCTTGTGTTGTCCTGTAGAAGTGTACCGTCCCGTGGACCCGTGCCGCAGCGGCACTCATGACTGTGACGTCCCTGAGCGCTCTCGCTGTAGTTACACCGGCGGATCCTCCTACATCTGCTCCTGCTTGCCGGGGTTCATGGGAGATGGACGGAGCTGTCAGGGTGAGTTACTACTCTTCTCTTCCAGCTGTCTATGCCTCTCTATTCCAGAGACACTTTCATTCATAAGACTAGAAGAATGCACACCATTTAATGCGAAACAGTCCTAGTTGACTAATGAGTTTCATATGCATTTACAGGTGCATTCATCTGTGCAGTGATCATGTTTAGCAAACTGCTGTAAATTAGCGATATATTAATGTGTTTCTATTTTTCAGCAGATATTTGGACATTATTGGCTGATAAACTTGATCGATCAGTCCGGTTCGATTGATCTATTGATTTATTCTGCCTAACCATGTCTGGTCAAGGGATAGTGAACATTTTCTTTTTTTAAATATTTGTAATATTTATATAATTTTTTTGATCTTAATATTTTTATTTCATTTTAATTGAGCAATTTTGTCTTAAAAACTTGCCGTTATATATTCTGCATATCCGTCTATATATTCGTTCCATTAATATCTCTAAATCTTCATTGGTTGTTAGAGAAATGTAAAAAGTTTCTATAAATCAGTGTCATGTTTTATTTTTGCTCCTGATAAGTTCATTATAGATATGGTTGAGCACTTTATGTTAAGTATAAATGACTTGACATGATGTGAATGCATTTGACCTCGGTGTGATTATTAGCTGAGAGGGAAAACATGAGAGGAAAGAGACTTGCTTTACTTTTACATTAAACTCTATCAACATTTAATTTGGTGTATTATTTCAATAAAATACATTTATTTAATATGTAAACTTTTTATAAATTGTATTTAATATTTAAATGTAATAAATAATATCAATGTATTAAATATATTATTTATGTATTAATTATTTATACTAGAGGAGGGTTGAATCTGTATTTTCAGGGAAACGCACGGCTAAAGTAGTTCCGGCAGGTTTTGACCGCATTACAGCTCCATATCACTGCGCCAAATGATTTCAGTTATTTCAAAGATCCTTACAGATTACAACAGCAAAAGAACCAAAACCCACTACGACACTGAGCAAGCATAAATATAGTAAACAATAGGATAAAAACGAGAAAAAAATTCCAGTCACTTTTGTTGTATAAAAACGTCTGCAAAATGAATACATTTTTGTCAGTGCTGCTCTGACGATTTAATCAGTAAAATGTAGTTGTAGATGTAGTCCATGAAAATAACTTGGCAACTTTAAAGCAACATGACATTTCTCACCATCGATGTAATAACGTCGCTGTTCTTGGAGCAGATAAACTTACAGTTTCACTATTATCAGAGACGCAGCTGCCAAACATTGTTGAGACGCCCAGACTAGAGAGAGAAGAGAGAGAGAGAGAGAGAGAGAGAGAGAGAGAGAGAGAGAGAGAGAGAAGAGAGAGAGAGAGAGAGAGAGAGAGATTAAGCATGTGTGAATTACTCTCTCTCTCTCTCTCTCTCTCTTTCTCTAATAACTGCATTAATAACTGCATTAGTATTGAATCAGTGGCTCAAGCCTCCGTTTCTAGCTCTAAAATGTTGTTTTGGAATCAGCAACAGAGGCTTGGGATGAGATGTGTAAGAAGTTAGTCCTTCATGCAAGAGCATTTTAAGGATAAAAACCTGACAGATGTCTTGAAATACAACATCTGAACAATGTCTTGAGGTGCGGTAACCGTATATAAGCAGAATAATCTGCTCCGCTTCACGTCGTGGTGACATGACCACCTCAGTTGTGCGTTATTTTCTAATAATTCAATGGACCGTTTGTTCTTGAAACAACTTAAACATTTAACTGTGCTTATCTGTCATGCAAATGAATCTTAATGGTCCTAAAAATGGGTGTTTCTTTCTTTCTTTCTTTCAGACATAGACGAGTGTCAGGTGAGCCAGTGTCATGAGAATGCGGTTTGCTTCAACACACCTGGATCTTTCACCTGTCAATGTAACGCTGGGTTTTATGGCGACGGATTCCGCTGCTCTACAGGTACAGTCTACAATCCAGCTTTAAATGAAGATCTTCTATCTTTGGTTTTTATCACATGAGTCTAAGTGTTCTTCATTCTTTTCATTCACTCATACAAAGCCAAAGTGTTTATTACTGGCATATTTAGCGAAAATTCATTAGGTTTTTGCATGTTGTGGTTTGTACATTAGGCTTAAAAGAGTAGTTCACTTCAGAAAAATAAAAATTCCTGATTAATTTACTCACGTCATCCAGGACTTTGACGTCTTTCATTCTTCAGTCGAAAAGAAATTAGAAAAAAGCATTTGTGGTTAATAAGTATATAAATGTTTATTTTTGTTATAAAATGACTGATGGTTTCTCTAGATTAGACTCTTATTCCTCGGCTGGATCGTGTCGAGACTTTGAAGCTGCACTGAAACTCACATTTGGACCTTTGACCCGTTGAACCCCATTGAAGTCACTATATGGAGAAAATCCTGGAATGTTTTCCTGAAAAACCTTAATTTTTTCGACTGAAGAAAGAAAGACATGAATATCTTAGATGACGCAGGGGAGAGTAAATTATCAGTGAATTTTATTTCTGAAGTGAACTACTCCTTTAAACATCCAGCCTTGAGCAACATTACAGTATCACAAAGTTTCAATAGGTGCTTTTCCATTACAGATTTGGGCAAAACTTTTGCGATCTTTTCTAAATGTCGACAAAAAACGAATGCAAAATGACGGCGTTTCCATTAACCGATGTTATGCGACTAAAACTTCCACTCGCGATAATCACTCCAAACATCACGGCAGCGGACGTTGGTTGGTTAATGTATATCTCAGCCACCGCACTGGCCATTAATTATAATCAAAGGAGACGGTGTGTGTGTTGTGTGTGTGTGTGTGTTATCCAAGCATTAATGGTAAGGAAAGACTCTTATACTTAAGAGCGGCTCATATGAGGAGTTTCTGTGTGTTTTTCCCTAATTTATGCTTCAACTCTTGATTGTGGCATTTCTTTGAGGTTTAGAATCCAGTATTCCTGTAATTATTTTGTATTTTATTAATTTAATAAAGAGCTCTGTCTCGTATTCTGCCCAAACACACACGTAATCTACGTCAGGAGACTGTAAATGTGCAAAAACTGTTTCCATTGTAGTTTTGCAAAATATTTATTTTTCGAATTGTCTGAAAAAACTCCTCATGCAAGCGTAAAAAAATGTTTGCGATAAATTGGAGTTTTTGCGCAATTGACGCGTTTCCATTGGCTGTATTTTCAATTCGCATTTCAATTTGCGCAATTTTGAAGGGTAATGGAAACGCGGCTATGGTCTCAAGCGAAAAGGAAGCTGAGAGCTGTTTTTACCCACAGTTCAAACCACAAACCTTATCAGTCGTTCTAATGACAGACGACCCTCAACTCTTTAAATATTACAACATGACCTGACCTCTTGACCTCTGAGTTAGAGGTTAAACCCCGCCGTCACGAATATCAGCTCGGCAGCTGCATGTCTGCTGGGAACTGGCCAGTTGCTTTGGTTTCTCAGAGTTTTAAGACCCAATGAAATCAATATCGTTGAGTTTTGTGACTTTTAGTCCATGTTTCTGAGCTGCAAGGTCACAGTATACTCCTAAAAATTGTCAGAATAAACATAATGCAGAAATATACAGTATCGTTCAAAAATTTTTTGTAATGTTCTTGAAAGTAGTCTCTTCTGCTCACCAAGACTGCGTTAATTTAATCAAAAATAGTGTAAAAACTGTGAAATATTATTACAATGACTGTTTTCGAATGTGAATATATTGTAAAATGTAATTTATTCAAAGCTAAACTTTCAGCATCAGTGTTCAGTGTCACATGATCCTTCAGGGTTAAGTGTGTGTGTTTTGTTCAGATCGTGAGAAGACGCGTTGCGAGCTGCATAGGGAGAGCATTCTGGGCTCTGGGTTTGAGCCTCGTGGTCCTCGTCCTATGCCCGGTCAGTATGTGCCGTCCTGTGATGCCCAGGGCGAATACGACCCCATGCAGTGTCACGCCAGCATTAGGCAGTGCTGGTGTGTGGATCGTGACGGACAGGAGATCTCTGGCACTCGAATGGGACCCGGACGCTTTCCTGAGTGTGAGTCCTCCACATGCTTTACGTATAGGCCCTTTTAACTCCTGGTATTAACCCCTTAAGTGTCACCCCCCCCCCCCCCACCATTTTTTGAATAGACATGAAAATGCATATTCTGAACTTAAATGGTTGTTATTCAAGAATTAGTTGGAATATAGACGTAAGGTATTGGTAGACGAATTGGTCTTGATTTAAAAAAGACATTTGGTAGATTTTTGTAGAAGTGAAATAAATTAAGAAAGTGAAGTTATAGAGTTTATGAAAATGAAAATTTTATATAAAATATATATATTTTCAAAACATGTTGGACTCTAAAACTGCAAAAAAAAAAATCAAAGCCAAAAATCTGAACAAGTTGTGTTTCAAATTTTAGGTTGATATCTCAAAAAATGTAGCCTGGCTAACGCCAGACCCAATTCTCGTTGAGACTTGGGTCTGGGAACCACATGTACATTTTCTCGTATTTGAGGCGTGGTTTACGAATGCCCGGCGCTGTTTATTGGGTGCTAAGAATGTCTATCAAATGCTCATAGCCAACATATGTCGTCATCGTCTTGCTGTTCCCTCCCCGTTCTGTGATCCCGTTCTGTGATTGGTTCCCTAAATGAGGCGAAAAATCTGGCCATGGTATCCAGACTGCCTTTCAGCGTGAATTGAATCGCGCTGCGGTAAGGCAGTATGGGGAAACCCAGGCTACAAAAAATGAGCTTTCAGTGAGATTTTGTTTGGGCGCAGTACCAAACTCTTCCACTAGCTGAACGCCAGACTCCATTACTGCCCATATAAGGGCATTTCCATATGTGTTTTGAGTGATCCGAACCATTATTTACACAATTTTTATACAATATTTATGAAGTAGACATCCTATTCAGAAGTAGTATTGGAAGATAGGCAGATTTTGACCTCTAAGAAACGTAAAAAGAGCACATATGTGCATTATAGCTCGCTGCCACATCACAAATGGTGAATCTAT
The DNA here is from genome assembly GCA_036326025.1 of Chrosomus eos. Taxonomy (NCBI): domain Eukaryota; kingdom Metazoa; phylum Chordata; class Actinopteri; order Cypriniformes; family Leuciscidae; genus Chrosomus; species Chrosomus eos. The sequence continues at coordinate 3,035,366 of CM070833.1, forward strand.
TATTTTTTTCTTTATATTTAAAACATTTTCAGACCTTTTTTTCTTTTGAACTCTTGGCATGAAAACAAACTGAGGTTTCTACCATTCTTTCATGATTTTTCATGTTCATCGCTATTTCAAAATAAAGGTCTGAACACATCTTAGGAGTATGAAAATATTCTCGTTGCAAATTGTTAAATTACGGCCCTCTTAATTACTTTGAAAATCAGTCAACAAATATAAAAACTAGACTTTGTCTTTCTTACACTTTGTAAACTCTTTTACTTCCCAAAAATTTTAATTCTCACAAATAGCAATTTATATTAAAATATTATTAAACTATTATTAAAATATTTTAGAGCTTGACAATAAAAATGATAATAAAGTTAATAAAATATAAAACCATGTCTTCTTAAGATTTTATTCGTTTCCATGGTCTATAAATCACACTTAAAATTCCCCTTACACCTTCATTTTTTCAGCTTATACCCTTTTTTTTTTAAACAATTTGTTTATTTTAAAGCTTGTTTGTCATTTTAAATCATTTTTAGCCATCTTGTGTCCCGCTTGGAAGTGTGTTAAGGCCCTTTGGTTGAGAACCACTGGGAAAATACCTACATAAGCAGCTCTTTAGGTTTTGGAACAAAGCTAATGTTTTTATTGCCACATTGACGATTTTCTGTACATGTAGGCAGTGAATTCCCAAAGTCATTTTATATTAATCTTCGGTTCCTCAGGTCCCGGTGATTTCCCCGGCCCGATTAGACCAACACCCAACCCCAACATTATTCCTTTGCCTCCCGGCAGTCACGTCCTCTTCACCCAGAGCGGGAAGATTGAGTACGTTCCTCTGGAAGGTCATGACCTGAAGAAGAATGAAGCCAAGACTGCACTGCACCTCCCGGTAAAGCTTTAACCCAGCGTGTTGTTAGAGTAATGTGGAAGACGAGAGTTTACAATGTGATGAGAGAAATAAAGCTTTTCGAAACTTTAAATCAAATGCTTTGCAAAACGATTCACTGTTTCAAAGCGTTTAAAACGCCAGGTGACGCCTGCTGGTCAGAACGGGGTAAAAACAGGCATAAAAACAATTTTGCAAGTTGAAAGTGTAATCTATCATATTAAATGTAATCAACAAATGTGTTAATTTATTAATTTATAGAGATTGCTTTGTTTGTTTTAATGGAGAGCTTGGTTAATCAGGCCAATAAGTTCTATTTTATTATACAAATGTAAATATAAAAAACCATATAGACACTGTTACGAACTAAAGCGTATGAGCGTACATCGGTTGTACACACGTTATTGTGGTGCATTGTGGGATTGAATGAGTGCACTTGATATCGTCCACCATGCTTTGGACACCACTACAAATGGCTGTATCATCAAATAGTGCCTTAAAAGGTTATAGGGGGCGTTTTAAGACACAGCCAGTGTTTCCAAAGTGCCTATTACTAGTTTAGAGTGCAACAAGTACTCGTGTTGGTCATGAAATGCGGTTTGGTACATTTTGAAATGCTTTGGATCCGCGAAAACGAGTAAAAATGCTGTGTTATGCAGGCCAGACAAGTAATTTTGGCGGTGTCAATTTGTAAAGAAAGACTACGCGTCTGGCACATATATATTCAAACGCACATACCTATAAAGTCCCTCCAGAAAAACGGGATTATGCGATCGCATGACTCAATGCATAATCAGCCAAAGTCTGCGGGGCATTTTTTCAAATACGCCGCACTTTCGCCGCATAAATTTCCGATTTGCGCGCAAAATATGCGGGGCTTGCATGATTTCATAATCGCCGCATTTTCATTGCAAAAAAGTCACATATATCTTAGCAGAAAGTTGAAAAATGTTGCGTTTGCTTCACACAAGAGCCGTCGTTTCCCGTTATGAAGTGACGTAATTACGCGACGTGAACATCATCGATGTTGTCGGGAAGGATTTTTCTGGAAGGACTGCCTATAGACTAAACACATAATATGCATGTGCACGCCGTCACCGTTTTCACAGATTCACGTTTTGAATTTTGCACAGAGATGATAACGTTTTTCAAACATTTTCAAAACTTGCACTTTGGCACTTATATCAAACTTTGCGTTCTCAAAAACCAAACACGTGTAAATGAACGGCCAAACTCATTAAAAGTTTTCTGTTTTCAGTTAAAGCGTGTCGTGTAAGCGGCCTCTAAGTTAATAACTAATGATCTTTGCGATGGAAGTGAATCAATCAAAAACTAACTTTATCTGGACAATAACTTTATTCTAGAGCTGCTGTAAAGCCCAAACATTACATTAATTTCCTATTATCACTGTAAAGCTGCTTTAAAACAATCTATTTTGTTAAAAGCGCTGTATAAACGAAGCTGACTAGGCTGAATGCACATTCACAAAACTGTTTTGCTCTGTGTATTCCTCCAGAAGTCTTTACCCTGGTTCATTCCCTGCTGCGTCGAGGCTCTGGTATGCATTAGTGCAAAGCCTGTTTAGGGATGTTAGCAACTTAGAGTGAACGTGTCGCTGTGGTTTGTGTTCTGCTCGTAGTTTGTCTCCCCCGGCTGAGTTGTTGATAACACGGAGCCAGAGAACTGCTGTGGGGGATCGCTGGGGAATTTTAGGATTGCTTAACTCTATTTTTCTTGGAAATGTTCGTATGAGAGAAATTGTGTTTATCGGAGCCATATGCTGCCTCTGCTGATTACATAACCTCCATCGGCATTTATCCGTATGAATGTGAGGAGAGATTCCAGGAGAAACTGACCAGACTATTTACAAAAGAAAATGATGTTAGCATGCATGTTTTCTGCAGACACTGTAAAAATAATGTACATTACAGTTCAAAAGAGTGGGGAAAAGAACAGCATTTATTTGAAGTAAATATCATGTAATGCTTCCTAGCTGAATAAAAGGAATCATTTCTTTCCAAAAAAAATCTTTTTTTAAACGATAATGTATTATTAAAGTATAAATATTAGTATAAACAAATTGAGAAATCGGCCTGTGCTGATGATATTATATTCAATTTTCCTGCTTGTTTCTAACATGTTAAAAACTGTGTGCCTCTTCTCACATAATCTATTTTTTAATCTATTAATTCATAATTATGCAAGTCACTTGCTTTTTTGTACGTTTACTATATATCTTTGCTAGTTTGCCGTATCTTTCAACTCTAATAGTGAAGCACACTCAGCTCTATTTAACATATTTTGATGGTTAATAATGATAAGCATATTACATTTCAGATAATATTGGGTCTATTAGTGTATATTAAAATCATCTTCCCAAAGGTAACCGGTCAGCTAGCTATACCAAAGACTTTATATATAGGAAGATGGTGCACTTTTATTTATTTATGAATGGGAGAAAGTGCAATCTGCAATGGCAGAATAAGTCCCGCCTTCTAAATAAAAGAGCCAATCAGAGAGAGATAAAGTCAGTGCATCACTGCTGCTGCTGTTAGATTTTTTAACACTTTTTGAGCATAAGAAACAGCATTTATGGGACTGGTCATGTCAGATTTTGTTGCTGATTTGAAATATGTTATTTAATTGTGAGTTTGGCAAGCTGTTTTTGAGATTTCAGGATTCCCCCATTCAAATTAATAAGACTTGGTCATGAATGAAATGGACGCTGAGTGAACAGACTTTCCCTGAAATGGACTTTGATATACAGTACATTTATAAGGAATTTCAGCACTCGTGGACAGTGCTTCAAACTCTCCAAACAGTTGTGTAAACATGCTAGGGATGGGACGATACACTTAAACTCACGATACGATGCACCTCGATATGCCAGGGTCACGATACGATACGTCACGATACGATATCAAAAAAGGAAAAAAAAAAGAAAATAATATAACAGACATCCAAGTCTCCTTGAAGTTCCGGGAGTCTCCCGCATATTGATAGCGTCTCCCTGATGCCCGCAAATTAGTTCAAATCTCCCGGAACCTATAACGCGCGTGCGAGACAGAACATACTGCGCGCACAAACATAGGCGCGCGCGCGCACGCACGGCAAAAAAAAGGGAGAGCGAGTATGGGGTTAGATTTCAATCACAATTCTGCGCGCGCAAGATCACATTTTGAGCGCGCAAAAGGGCATTTCGCACGCGCGTGAACTGAGTTTTGCGCAGAAATGTTCGTCTCGCAGATAAGAAAATATTTCGAGCGAACGAAAATCATTTTTGCATTTAAATTAAGTATTTTGGATGTGCGCAGACGTTCTCTTTCACATGTGCAAAGTTGTACTTTCTTGCTCATTTCATACCAGCCCTGAGCGCTCTCTAAGCGCAGACGCTCGCTTGCTCAACACATCTCAGCGTTACAATATGCCATAATTCCAGCCAATCAGAGATGAGACTGCCAAATTCTGATTGGCTGGCTTGACAACCAATCACAAGACTCCCTGCATCACCGAAAGTGGAAGAGGAAAAATACATGGTGGAAGATGTTTATATTATTATGTATATATTTGATTTGTTTAATGACTTGATCACTTCACTTCAATTTAAGTTCAAATGTCTAATCAAGTCGTATTATTACTGTACATAATGTCCCAGTGTTTCCTACACCTCAAATGGTAGTTCTAAGTTCTTTCTGAACTGCAAGTTATGTAATTAACATTGGATATGAATGTGACCGAGCTGGGGTCGATGTTACACGTTTTCAGAAATGAAGATGGACAGACTTTTCTCCTTTTAGTGAGATAAGTGTGAAAAACCGGTACATCACTTGTATCAGAATAAAAAAAATAAAAAAAACATCATGTAAACGTAGAAATGCAATGTAATAACGTTAAAATAACAATTTACTTATCCTTGGAATTATTTAAACAAAAACATTCACAGCAGAGATTTTCTGTAAAAACCGTATTAAATAAATATACTGTATATTCTTAAATACTATTTAGGATGGATATGTGCACATTGGGATGCAGGCTTGTTCCCCTCACTGCAAAAAAAAAATCTAATAATGCGAGTAATTATATAGATTTTTTTTATATATAGATATAGATTTTCACTTACAGTTATATTTACATGTTTGCATTGTTACCCACATGTCCCACCCACATTTTGCAGTGAGGGGAACAAGCCTGCATCCCAATGTGCACATATCCATCCTAAATAGTATATAAGAATATACAGTATATTTATTTAATACGGTTTTTACAGAACATCTCTGCTGTGAATGTTTTTGTTTAAATAATTCCAAGGATAAGTAAATTGTTATTTTAACGTTATTACATTGCATTTCTACGTTTACATGATGTTTTTTTTATTTTTTTTATTCTGATACAAGTGATGTACCGGTTTTACACACTTATCTCACTAAAAGGAGAAAAGTCTGTCCATCTTCATTTCTGAAAACGTGTAACATCGACCCCAGCTCGGTCACATTCATATCCAATGTTAATTACATAACTTGCAGTTCAGAAAGAACTTAGAACTACCATTTGAGGTGTAGGAAACACTGGGACATTATGTGCAGTAATAATACTACATGATTAGACATTTGAACTTAAATTGAAGCGATCAAGTCATTAAACAAATCAAATATATACATACACATAAACATCTTCCACCATGTATTTTTCCTCTTCCACTTTCGGTGATGCAGGGAGTCTTGTGATTGGTTGTCCAGCCAGCCAATCAGAATTTAGCAGCCTAATCTCTGATTGGCTGGAATTATGGCATATTGTAACGCTGGGTTGTGTGTGTTGAGCAAGCGAGCGTCTAAACTTTGCACATGTGAAAGAGAACGTCTGCGCACATCCAAAATACTTAATTTAAATGCAAAAATGATTTTCGTTCGCTCGAAATATTTTCTTATCTGCGAGACGAACATTTCTGCGCAAAACTCAGTTCACGCGCGTGCGAAATGCCCTTTTGCGCGCTCAAAATGTGATCTTGCGCGCGCAGAATTGTGATTGAAATCTAACCCCATAAGCGAGAGACCTTGCGAGTGTGTCTCGCGCTCTCTCCCGTGCGCTCGCTATGTATGCGCGCAGTATAGCCAGCCGGGTCTCGCATCTCTTTCAGGACACGCACGCGCGCGCGCTCACATAGACACACACCGGCAAGTTGCGTCCTCAATTTCGACCTCATTTGACTCCATGGTCGGCTGTTTGGGAGCAAGGCAGTTGGTGCTAATGCTAATATTTGTTAGCTCGCTGTAGACTGCAGTGTTGTTGTTGCAACATGCGCTTTCTTGACGTGATGACGTACCGCACCGTTCCCGGATATCTTTTTTTTTTCCATTTAGTTTTACCCTGCTTGATCAGCAGATGGTGCTGCCAGCCTGCCACCATAGACTGTATGTCTGTCCCATCATACACACACACATATAATACACTAAATTATTTATATACTACGCAAATCATGCAGCAGTGCCATCTATCTTTATTTCGCGATCCATTTTTTTCGACCTCGATGCGTTTCGTCACGTTTTGTATCGCGATATTTCGTCAAACGATATTTCGTCCCATGCCTAAAACATGCACAACCATAAAGATGATGGTTTTTCACTATTCCTGATTATTTTGCCAATTGATTTTGTTTAGCTAGACATTTGGCTTATGCACAAGGTTTATATTTTCATCTCTTAACTCCTGAAAATCAATTTTTATGGGTTATTGTGTAGAGGACTGTGAATCTGAATGAATCTTCATTCCCATCTGCTCTCATTTATTCCTCACATGTTAACATTTACTGTAACGACTAACATCAGTGAAGCTTATTAAACAAGGGGAAATTCAACCATGCGTTATAAACAAAACTGGCCCGAGAGTCATTTGACTCATGTTTTGTCTAGACAGCAGTTCACAGACTGAATGCCCGAGGGCAACTTTAGTGCCGTGTTGACATCTAAACACTTCCATGCATGTTTGTGAGATATTTTCATTGTTTTTGCAGGAGAAAGTGGTGATTGGGATTGCGTATGACTGCTTGGAGAAGATGGTGTATTGGACAGACATCAGCACACCTGCTATCAGCAAAGCTAATCTACAAGGAGGAGAGCCCGTCCATCTCATTAAATCAGGTTTGCACTCGTCATAATGTCTTACAAACCTGCGTGATGCTTGGGACATTTTGATTTCATGGGACACTGGTTAAATTCATCTCAATATATAGAGGTGGGCGATATTTCAATGCGATATTTTATTGCCAGTATCACAATCTACAATCTTTTTCATGTTGGTTTTTTAAGACTAGTTGTTTTTTTATTAGTTACTGAGCAGTACATTAGGAAATTTGTTTCCGCTTTGTTTTTATTCCGAAATTTGTTTTTATCTCACAATTCTGATATTTATAACTCACAGTGGCAAGTTTATATCCCACAATTCTGAGATTTTTCTTGCAATGGCGAGTTTGTGTCTAGCAAATAAATGCACAATTGCAAGTTATAAAGTCCAAATTTCAGGATATAAACTTATATACACCACCGTTCAAAAGTTTGGGGTCAATACGATTTTTTTTTTTTAAAGAAATTAATACTTTTCTTCAGGACGCATTAAATTGATCAAAAGTGACAGTAAAGACATTTATTCTAATGCAAAATATTTATTTTTTAATTAAATGCTTTTCTCTTGAACTTTCAAAGAATCCTGAAAAAAATGAAACATGGTTTGCACAAAAATATGAAGCAGCAAAACTGTTTTCAACTGTGATAATAATCATAAATGTTTCTTGAGCATCATATTATAGTGATTTCCGAAGGATCATGTGACACTGAAGACTGGAGTAATGATGCTGAAAATTCAGCTTTGATCACAGGAATAAATTACACTTTACTATATATTCACATAGAAAACAGCTTGAAATAATATTTCACAATATTACTGGGTTTGTTTTGTATTTTGAATCAAATAAATGCAGCCTTGGTGAGCAGAAGAAACTTCTTTTAAAAACATAAAAAATATTACCGAGCCCAAACTTTTGAACAGCAGTGTATATATAAAATCTTATTTTTACTTTAATTATTTGATCATTGTTGTTAAAAATAAGAACAATAATGCACATTACAAAAAATAGGACTAATATAATATAAGGAAGTTTCAAATTAAATAAACTTTTGAATGTTCTCTGAACATTGTGAAACATTCCATAATGATAAAACAAAATATTCCCTAAATATTTCTGTTAGCTGGGATTGAACTGCAACTGATAGACTGTTCACTGTTACAAAATACGGACATCTCTCTATAAAGGCAGATCGTGGAGACATTTTAATAATTCCCAATCTAATATTGTCATATCGCACACCACTATCTCAAACCGTCTCTTGTTTCAGATCTCGGCAGTCCTGAGGGCATCGCTATTGACCATCTGGGCAGAAACATGTTCTGGACAGACTCCATGAAGGACAGAATTGAAGTTTCCTCGTTAGACGGATCCCAGAGACGAGTCTTGGTTAACACAGACCTGGTTAACCCGAGAGCCATCCTCACCGACCCAACCAATGGGTGTGTTACTGACTAGGAGCAACTAGTGGCCAGTTGCATAAATTGCTTATAGAGTAGTCTTAGTCTTTGTTTTTATTTTTTACTTTATACTGGCCAACTGGGCATAAAAACTTAGATTGTTCTAATTTGAATCAGAAAAGTAAGACTACTTCTTAAGACACAGTCTCGATACAGTTTCTGCAACTGGCCACAGGGTCTAAAATTAACACTTAAATCCAAGTAAAGAAAATGTAACTTTCCTCCCGGATAGAAATGCAACGTAATACATGGTTAAACCAAATTTTAAGAAGGATAATCTGAGCCTTGTGAGAGATTTAATAATGTTTAATAATAAAGGCTTTTTTACACAGTAGAGTTACTATGCCTGCTCAAATATTCTGTGTAAAGACATCATGCTGCATAAAAGCAAGACCAAATTATGACCAACCTCTCACTGCAAAAAATGCTTTTCTCACTTAGTATTTTTGTCTTGTTTCCAGTCCAAATATCCAAAAAAATCTTAAATCAAGATGCATTTACTAAAGTAGTAAAATGCTATTAGATATTATGATATTATGTATTGTTTTCTGGGGAAATAAATAAAAATTAAGTGAGCTTTTGCTTAAAAAAAAAAAAATAATAATTATCTGCCAAAAGGGGTGAGAAAAATAATCCTGTTTCTGTTTGAATTAAGATTATTTGTTTTACCCCATTGGCAGATAATTTGTCCTTTTTTAAGTAACAACTCACTTAATTTAGATTAATTCCCACAGAAAACAAGACATCAAATCTTATGTCATTTCACTTATCTAGTAAATGCATCTTGATTTAAGAATTTTTTGATATTTGGACTGGAAACAAGACAAAAATACTAATTAAGAAATGTATTTTTTGTAGTGCGGTGTCTAGTATCAAAGTATACAGTCGAATTTGTTGTGTAAATGCCACTTCATTAAACAGTCTATGTAAAGACAGCCACATTTGGCATAATAATATTATTATTTTATTAAAAATAATTAAAAATATGTTTTCATGGCTGAAATATTTATTGCAGGTGAATTTACATATTTCACCTATGCAAGTTTAGTCAGTTTTACAATAAGCTTCCATTTGTTAAATAATAAACTACATTACTTAGTTAACATGAACTAACAAATAAAAATACCTCCAAAGCATGTATTAATCTTTGTTAATGTTAATTTCAAGATTTATTATGGATTTAATGGACCTGAGCTAACAGGAATAAACTAACAGTCATCAACATTAACAATGATTAATAAATAGTGTAACAAATGTATTGCTCATTGCGAGTTAATGTTAGTTAATGCATGGCTTTATTGTAAAGTGTCACCGTTTTATTTATATACTTATTATACCTTGGTTTTATGAATTTGAGTGATTCCCAAACTACCGCTAATTAATTTCTGCAGTGAAATAGTTATTGGGAAGTGTTTTAAATGTCTGTTTCTCCATCAGCTACATCTACTGGGCCGACTGGAACAGGGACTCCCCTAAAATTGAGATGGCTTACATGGACGGCACACATCGGCGGGTCCTGGTCAAGGATGACCTGAGCCTCCCCAACGGTTTAACCCACGACCCCCGGACGTCTCTGCTGTGCTGGGCGGATGCCGGTACGGCTCTAGTTCAGAGAAACATAAGCGGCTTTCACACCGGAAGAACCTTTTCATAGATCCTACTGTAGATCTTTTTGGGGACGTTCCCGGTTTTTGGCGCGTTCACACCGCAGGAACTAGTAACGATTTTAGTTCTAGCAACTCTTTTGGAGGAACTGATTTAACTCCTACTTTAGAGTCGGTCTAAACTTAACCAGCACTATATAAGGCTAAGCCCCGCCCCTCCGCTTCCGGCTCATGGGACCTTATTTCGGAAAAAATATGTATGGTAGTTGATGGCGAGAGACAACTTATCTTTTTATTTCGTCTGAACTGTGCCCTGAATTACACATATGATGTTTGTCAATTTAAAAGATAATTATGAAAGTCAAGAAAGTCACAGTTTGTCTTAAAACAGAAGAGTAACATTTAGTTTTATGTGAAAATCGCTCAATGAACTACATCTCTCGTCTCACACTATGTACGTCACCAAGCTCGTGTGTGTGTGTGTGTGTGTGTGTGTGTGTGTGTGTGTGGTTTGTGTGTGTGTGTGTGTGTGTGGGACAAAACACACAGGCATGACGGCGTAACGTTACGATTATAACGTTAGACTAGAGAAAATGACAGACATTAGCTTCAGTAAAATTAGCCTTAGTAAAGTTAGCTTCAGTAAAGTTAGCCTCAGTAAAGTTAGCTTCAGTAAAGTTAGCTTCAGTAAAGTTAGCTTCAGTAAAGTTAGCATCAGTAAAGTTAGCTTCAGTAAAGTTAGCATCAGTAAAGTTAGCTTCAGTAAAGTTAGCTTCAGTAAAGTTAGCATCAGTAAAGTTAGCCTCAGTAAAGTTAGCTTCAGTAAAGTCAGCTTCAGTAAAGTTAGCTTCAGTAAAGTTAGCTTCAGTAAAGTTAGCATCAGTAAAGTTAGCTTCAGTAAAGTTAGCATCAGTAAAGTTAGCTTCAGTAAAGTTAGCTTCAGTAAAGTTAGCATCAGTAAAGTTAGCATCAGTAAAGTTAGCTTCAGTAAAGTTAGCATCAGTAAAGTTAGCTTCAGTAAAGTTAGCTTCAGTAAAGTTAGCCTCAGTAAAGTCAGCATCAGTAAAGTCAGCTTCAGTAAAGTTAGCTTCAGTAAAGTTAGCCTCAGTAAAGTTAGCTTCAGTAAAGTTAGCTTCAGTAAAGTTAGCTTCAGTAAAGTTAGCATCAGTAAAGTTAGCTTCAGTAAAGTTAGCATCAGTAAAGTTAGCTTCAGTAAAGTTAGCCTCAGTAAAGTTAGCTTCAGTAAAGTCAGCTTCAGTAAAGTTAGCCTCAGTAAAGTTAGCTTCAGTCAAGTTAGCTTCAGTAAAGTTAGTGTCAGTAAAGTCAGCTTCAGTAAAGTTAGCTTCAGTAAAGTCAGCTTCAGTAAAGTTAGCTTCAGTAAGGTTAGCCTCAGTAAAGTTAGCCTCAGTAAAGTTAGCTTCAGTAAAGTTAGCCTCAGTAAAGTTAGCTTCAGTAAAGTTAGCCTCAGTAAAGTTAGCCTCAGTAAAGTTAGCTTCAGTAAAGTTAGCCTCAGTAAAGTTAGCTTCAGTAAAGTTAGCCTCAGTAAAGTTAGCTTCAGTAAAGTTAGCCTCAGTAAAGTTAGCTTCAGTAAAGTCAGCTTCAGTAAAGTTAGCTTCAGTAAAGTTAGCCTCAGTAATGTAAAGTTAGCTTCAGTAAAGTTAGCTTCAGTAAAGTTAGCCTCTGTAAAGTTAGCTTCAGTAAAGTTAGCTTCAGTAAAGTTAGCCTCAGTAAAGTTAGCTTCAGTAAAGTTAGCTTCAGTAAAGTTAGCCTCAGTAAAGTTAGCTTCAGTAAAGTTAGCCTCAGTAAAGTTAGCTTCAGTAAAGTTAGCCTCAGTAAAGTTAGCTTCAGTAAAGTCAGCTTCAGTAAAGTTAGCTTCAGTAAAGTTAGCCTCAGTAATGTAAAGTTAGCTTCAGTAAAGTTAGCTTCAGTAAAGTTAGCCTCTGTAAAGTTAGCTTCAGTAAAGTTAGCTTCAGTAAAGTTAGCTTCATTCATTAAGAGAAAAGGTATGGCTTCACATGCGCGCCTTTTGGGTTTGTAGTCTTTGTAATTACGTATTTTCACAGTCTTATACCGCAACAGTTTTACATCAAACTGCGACTTTCTTGACTTTAAAATTTGTCTTTTGTGTAATTCAGGGCACAATTCAAATCCAAATACTTGTTGTCTCTCGCCATTGACTACCATACAATATTTTTCCCGAAATAAGGTCCCATGGTGGTCGACCGGAAGGGGAGGGACTTAGGCTCTGGGAACTATCCATGACTTAATTGTACACGGATTGGCCGAACGCACGTGAAACACCAGCACCCGCCATTTTTAAAAAGGCTGTGTAAACACACCCATTATATCCTATATATTTACTCCAGAAACTAACTCTATGAACAAACCTCTTAAACTTTACGCTGAGGAGAAAATCCAACGCAACTTTAAGGGGACCAAGCCAAACATGATCATGTATTTCTGCTCAGCTAGCAACCATGGCATACGCTAAAACCTTTTCATTACTGTCTACTTCTATGCATAACAATTCAAACTAATAACGTATTAGACAGGACTGTTTGACAGATCGTAAACTAATAAACACAGAGAATGCGAGCACCGTTTGCTCAGGCTCTGGTGTTCTCAGCGCCGTCAAAATAAAAGTCACAACAACAAGCGTGGTTTACGTCACTTCAGAATTCCTACTTTCTCCAGAAAACGTTCCTAGGGGAACCATTAGTTCTCTGGTGGTTAGTTCCTATAACTATCCTGTGCGAAACCCCCTTTTTACTAGTGCAATAAAGTCACAGCTTGTTTGAGACTCTCGGCTGGAAAACAACTTATTTTGATCTTTTGTTTAGCTTTGTTAAAGCCACAAGCTCCATAAAATGTAGGGGTGTAACGATTCCCTCATGTCACGATTCAATACATATCACGATACTGAACTCACAAGACCATATTATTGCGATACTCCAAGACATATGAGAAAAGGTGAACAAAAAATTTACTTTTGATTAAAAAATGTATGCTAAATTTGGTTTTACATTGTGTGTGTAAATGAATAGACTTGGAGCTGGAAACCCAATGCACAGAACAATAGAGACACCAGAATAACAATATTCATGATTCTGAAGCTGAAAATACAGAATTATTTTAGACAAATATGCTTCTATTCTGTTAATATACTGACTATATATATTTACTGACTAGATATATTTAAAGGCCACTTTGTACTGGTAACATCAGACATTTGGCATTATCAGGAGCCACAAATATTCCCCTATTTGCACTATTTTACATTATATTCAACATCATATATAGTTGTTTAATGTAGTAGAGACACTAGAACTCTGTAAGCTCGGTAATTTTTATTTTGGGTGAACTATCCAGAATAAATATTGTCACTATCCACGATACATATTTTTTCGTTTTTGTATTGCAATATATTGTGACACGATATATTGTTACACCCCTAAAAAAATGCTTTACTTGGTTGAAACTTTTGCATTGATGGCATAGACTGTAAAAGATTGATGGTGATGTTTGGTGTTTTTGATGCAGGTACACATAAAGTGGAGTGCATGAATCCGCAGCAGGGCAGTCGGACGCTGCTTATGGAGGGAATCAAGTATCCCTTCGGATTGACTACTGATGGAAAGAACCTCTACTACACTGACTGGATGAGGTGAACCCTCCTTTTAACAGCTTCATGCTTTTGTGAGAAAATAAAATCCCTCTGTAGTCAATCATTGTATCCCTTAAAACTTAATTTGATCACCAAAATGACAATTAAATGTTTTTTCCTTGAAAAATTCATCATGCCTTAAAACAGCTTGACTGTAACTCGACACCCTTGCCTCATTTAGTATACGAGGTTCTATGAATATGCAAATGAGCCCCGCCTCCACTCACTCACTCAGAGATCCACTGGTTGACGATCACACGTTGATCTGATTGGTTACAAGGTAGTTTGTGACGTCAGAAACACCAGCGATTTCAAACCGTGTTTTTGAAACACATGATGTGTCTTAAAGCATATTAAAAACACCTTATAGACATATAAACAACATTAAAAGCTTAATTTTCTACTACTTAATTTAACCTTTACAAACACTGTTTTCTATGTAAATATAATATATGATGTAATTTATCATCATTACTCCAGTCTTCAGTGTCACATGATCCTTCAGAAATCATTCTAATATGATGATTTGGTGCTCAAGAAACATTTATGATTACTATCAATGTTGAAAACAGTTCATATTTTTGTGGAAACTGATACATTTTATTTTTCAGGATTATTTGATGAATAGAAAGTTCCAAACAACAGCATTTATTTGAAATAGAATCTTTTGTAATATACTTTTGATCAAATTAATGCATCCTTGCTGAATACAAATATTAATTTCTGAAAAGCGACTTACTGACCCCAAACCTTTGAATGGTAGTGTGTTATAAGAGAGAATAATAGGAATAATGTGATTTGCTCTGGGCTTGATGGTGGTGTTTGTTTGTGGTTCAGAAAGCAAGGTCAAGGTTCAGGTCACTAAACCTGTGAGCTCAACAGCTCTCTGTTCTTCTCAGGCCTTGATGTGTGTGTTCGCGAGCACAGATTCCCTCAACAGCAGCGGACACAGATCTGCGCTTTAACCCTGACAGTGTTTGCTATGCTGAGGTCGGGTCAAGAGGCCTGTTTCAAGGCTAGCTGCAGCTGTGTGCAATTTCGCGGCCCGTCCTGTGGCCTCTCTCTGATCTTCCTCTCTGTCATTATTAAAGCAGTTCAGAACAATGAGCAGAACGAAAATAACTCGGCAGAGAATTTGGGAGGAAAATGTCTTTATCACAGTCTGCATGATGTCACATCCTGCTCCAATTAGTAGCATACACTAAGGAATTTGTTTATGCATTATTATCAATGGACTGATGACAGATTTGAGAAGAAAATTAAACTAATTTAGTTTAGCTTAAAGTAAAGTGGTGAAAATCTAGCTTTTAATGTTGTTTATATGTCTATGTGGTGTTTTTAATATGCTTTAAGACAAATTATGTGTAAATTCATAAGTCGACAGCATTGCTGAGTATTTTCTGCTTAAATCTGCAGTGAACCAAAGACAGTCTCAAAAACACGCTTTGAAATCGCTGGTGTTTCTGACGTCACAAACTACCTTGACCAATCAGATCAACGTGTGATCGTCAACGAGTTGATAATTTAATCTTAATTATTTTATATAAAATACAGTAAAAAATTGGAAAAAATTTTACAATTCAAAATAACTGTTTTCTATGTGAATATATAGTAAAGTGTAATTTATTCCTGTGATCAAAGTTGAATTTTCAGCATCATTACTCCAGTCTTCAGTGTCACATGATCCTTCAGAAATCACTATAATATGATGCTCAAGAAACATTTATGATTATTATGAATGTTGAAAACAGTTGTGCTGCTTCAGAAACCGTGATATACTACCATTCAAAAAGTTTGGGGAAAGTAAAATATTAATTATTCATATATACTGTATATTCATATGTATCATGAGAATAATGAGTTGTGTGTGTGTGTGTGTGTGTGTGTGTGTGTGTGTGTGTGTGCGTGCGTGTGTGTGCGTGCGTGTGTGTGTGTGTGTGTGTGTGTGTGTGTGTGTGTGTGTTGGATCAGGGGTTCTGTAGTCGTGGTGGATCGCTACTCTAGAAATGAGGTCGATGAGTTTCATCCCCAGAAACTCACACGTCTGTACGGGATCACCACGGCTCACGCCTCCTGCGCCTCTGGTACGAATCCTCTTCCTCATGTGTCTTTCACTTCTTTTTTTGTGATCACAATTTGTATTTTATTTTATTTACATTACCAGGAACATATCAAAGCTCACATGAACTATACACAGCCAGATGCCATGAAAACTGTCCACATATAAACAGAGAAGAAACTAAACAAAACCAAAAAAAAGATAGAGGGGATATGTAGAATAATGGGGGGAAGGAAAAGAGAGAGAGGAAAATGTAGGATGTCATAATCTCAGCTTGTCTAACAAATTATCCGCGATTTATGTCCAGCTCTGAATAGTCTTGTCCTTTGTGCCATTGACCTTGGCAGCAATACACGGTTACAGACTACGTTTACATGCAGCCAATAACCCGCTCAAAACCGGGATATTAGCAATAACCCGGTCGCGCACGGCCATGTAAACACCGGCAAAAACCCGAATATGCTCATATCCCGGATTTTAAAAACCTGGATATGATACCTGGGGTACCCCTTTTCTAACCCGAATTTTTGGTCATGTAAACGCGTATCGGGATATCCCCATAGTGATTTGTGTTCTGCGCATGTTGTATTCGCAAGGAATCTTGGTCTTTTGAGTAGAGGAACTTCTCTGCGCATCCACAAACCCCGCGTGCAGTAAAGCAGAAGTAAACATGGCGAGACGCAGCACAGCAAACTTCTGGAGCGAGGTCAGTAACGTTACCAGCATCAAAGCGCAAACAAAGGCGATCGCTATCTGCCCGAACTATTCATTATCCGCCCTGAACTATTCATTATCCGCGTGCTGCTGTTGTTGTCGTCTTTGGATACAGGAAGAAGAATCGGAAATGAGCATATTGCGTCTTAAGGTTGTCCGTACGTCCAGACGCTAACCGTGCGTCGCTGTTTACATCGGGATATTGCCAATTGATTACAAATTCCATCTATACAGGAGAAACTCAGTATGTAAACGGGTTATTCCGAAAAGTTTCAGAAACCCAAATAGTGACCTTAACCCGACCATAACCTGAATATTGGCTGCATGTAAACGTAGTCAATGTCTCTAAAATAAGTTGTAGGTATGCTTGGTTCTATTCATAGTGTGTTTCTTTTTAACAACCATAACTATAACCAGAACAATATTAGCATCACACCAGCAGACGATATCGTTCTGTTTATTCACTGTCTCTTTAAATGCTCCAGCTCTAAAAGCAGGATTGATTCTGATTGGCTGTCAAGGTTTTTATCATTCATCAGCTGGAAAAAAATCGCTTGGAAACTGACTCCAATGATATAGTTTCTCTGTGGCGTTATCGTGATAGTTGTGGTGTGGATTCTGCTAGTCTTTTATATTTAGAACAATTTTTAGAAGTCACCTTTATTTCTATGAAAAGAGGAAAATAATGCATTTTGTGTTTTTGATGCTCTAAAAAACACATGCATCCATCATAAAAGTAATCCATATGGATCCCGTGGGTTAATGAATGCCTTCTGAAGCAAAAATATCCATATTTATAACTTTAGAAACTATAATAACTGCTTCCGGGAACTTTGACCCGACGTAGGATTTGGTGAGAACTGATGAACGGATTTATTATTATTATTATTTTTTATTATTCAGAAGGCATTTATTAACCATGTGGAGTCGCATGGATTATTTTTATGATGGATGGATGCACTTTTTGGAGCTTTAAAAAACTCACTATTTAATGCCATTATAAAGCTTGTAAGAACCAGGATATTTTTTTAAATAACGGCTGAAAGAAGAAAGTCATGAGGATGAGTAAATTATGGGATAATTTTCATTTTTGTGTCGACTAACCCTTTAATGTAACTCAGGACTAGAACAACAAAGTTTCAGACAGGGTGTCCAACGCTTTAGAAACAGTAAATAACTGGTTTAAGTAGATTTCAGGCTATTATAACGTGAAACAGGTGTTGCTTTCTATATATTAATCTGAACCTCTAAAACAAAGGTTGAAATGATTGTAATACCCACAACGGAACACATTTGTACCATCATCAGGGTTCGTTCAAGGTGCTTGAAGTACTTGAATTTGACTTTTTGAAATTGAAGTCCTGGAAAACCTTTGAAAACAGCCATATTTACAAAGAGGTACTTGAAAAGTGCTTGACTTATTTAAATACAATATATATAAAATTACATTTTTCAGAAAAAACACAAATGCAATCTTTTCAACCAAAATGAACTGTGCAATTTGTAAAGAAAGACTACACCCCTGCGCACAATCGCATATATATATTCAAATGCACTACCTATAGACTAAACGTAATACGCATGTGCACGCCGTCAGCGTTTTCACAGATTCACGTTTTTGAAGTTTATGCGGAGATGATAAAGTTTTTCACAATTTTTCATCGCTTGCACCTTGGAACCTGTTTCAAGGTTTGGGTTTTCGAGCCGCCGAACACAGTTGTAGTGCAAATGAACAGGTCAGATCGCATTAAGGTTTTCTGTTAGAACGGTGCCGTGTTAGCTCAAGTTAATAACTAATGATCTTTGCAATTGAAGTAAATCAATTAAAACAAACTTTGGCTGGAAAATAACTTTATTCTAGAGCTGCTGTAAAGCCTAACCAATCTCTGTTACTGTAATTTCCTATATCACTGTAAAGCTGCTTTGAAACACTCTATATTCAGGTTATATAAGGTTTTTCCCAAGACGCACATGTGCTCCTATAAATGAAAAAATTTAGGAGCACAGAAAGAAATTTTGGAGCGCAGTGAAAAATGTTCAAGTAACACAGAGTTTAACAAACTATTTATTATATACATATATATAGTACGTGTGTGCTCCTTCTCTTTGTGTTCAATTATGTGTGAAACCATTGGAGGACTATGGAAGCGATGACTCTTGTATCTGCACACTTAGCATTGGCCTTAAGTTTGTCGAAGTATTTAAATACTGAAACAGATGTTTTGAAAATATTAAAAATTAAAAACAGCTTTTAAAACACTGATCACTCATCACAAAAAACTTTACTGTGATTAGTGCTTATGTAGTTTTTGAACACGTAAATAATTTTTCCAGGTTTGCACGTATCGATTTTTAGGGGCATATGCGAGCAAAATGGTTGCACTGTAGAGCCCTGATATTGGTAAAAGCGCTATATAAATGACTTGACTGACATGAGATGGTCAATGTTTCCCATCAGGTCAAAACTACTGCTCGACCAATAACGGCGGCTGCACACACTTATGTCTGGCGACTCCTGCTGGCCGATCATGCAGATGTCCCGACAACGCTGTCGGACTGGGGTGTGTGGAGCGGGACGGCACGAACTGAAGAAGATTCAGTCACACGACCCTTCATCTGAATCTGGTGTGAAGCTCCGTCCTTCATGATCAACTGAAACATGCAATAAAGCCACACTCTCTATTATAGATGTTGAAATGCATCCTTGCCTTAAACATGCTCATGGTGCTTTAAAGAGAAAACACGTGCTAAATAATGAGGTCATTGTGAATATCTCTAACAACTAACATTATTACCCCATACTGAGAGTATCCTTTCTAAACAAATAATGATACAAGTGTGACATAACCTGACATAAATAAATGTTTACACATACAACTGTTCAATAAAATCATATTTTGTTTATTTAGCTTTGTCATATTTTTATATATTGTTCAAGTGCGTGTTTACTGATTAAAACAGTTGCTGTTTACTCACGATCATTGTCCAAACTCTCATGCTGAGTGTGATAAAGGAAACACAGGTAAATAAAGCGCTTCTGCACAGGAATGACCAGCAGAGGGCAACAGCAGACTACACATCTGATGGAAATATTGTCCCTCCTTTAGCAAACCATTGATAATCTGGTTATCTTTTCTTGTTATCTATTGCAGAAAGAACAGGTAACCAACATAGCATACAATATTACAAAACAAGGAGAAACATTAATTGGTAGCAGTTGAACCAAAAATGATATCAAAGTATTTTACACATGTTAATGACTTTTTTTTTTTTTTTTTTTTTTTTTTTTTTTACAATTTCAGAGAGGATATGAAGCAATCAAATTCTACTTCAAACATCTTAAATATTGGGGATGAATTTTTGCTTATGGATATGAACTTTTGCCAACAGTATAAATACATTAACAATGTATTCAAGACCTTTGTTAACATTGTTTTAATAATACACAATAATATCCTTTAAATTAAAATAGTATTTAATTTTTACTAAATTAAAGATAAATTCGACCAATTCCTTCCAGGAATTTTGGATAATTTTGCATTCAAAAAACAAATGAGCAACACCTCTTTCCCACTTTTACAAAAGGAACATAAGTCCTCAATATCAGAGTATCTTGCAATTAATGATTTAACAGGATAAATGCTATGCAAAATTTTAAATGTATTTCTTTTTTTTATGTATTTCTTTGTTTTTTTAAAATGTATTTCTTTGTTTTTTATTCTTATCTCTGACTGTTCAGATCGTTAAATACGTCATGGCATTCTATTATTATTTAACATTGCACAATTATGTTATCAAGTGTCGCCACTGAAAAAATCATGAATTATATCTGACTTATGATAACTAGAAATATAATAGAAGTGATAAAATATATTGGACACCATTTAAAAAAATAAACAAGCTCTCAAACTCCCCTTCTGTGACGATAATGGAATTAATAATGAAAAGTCTGGAAAATAAACAAAAACATTTTGAGATAAAAAAAAATAATAGTCATGTATTTAAGTGTGTATATATATATATATATATATATATATATATATATATATATATATATGTGTGTGTGTGTGTGTGTGCGTTTATATAATGTGTAAGTAAGTATATATATATATATATATATACATACATATATTACACACTCACATTTATATATATATCAACTTTCATGTTAGATGCGATAAATCGATTTGATGCTAATACAAATATTTTTCATTATAAGATTAAATACATGCACATACTATTCATAATATTAGACATTGATGTTATGGATAGCTAAAGTGTGTCCTATAGCTATAAGGGAAAATGTCTGACTCGAACACTTAAATAATGAATGAATCTGTACAAAAGAATAGTGACATCATGGAAAAGTGGCTCAAATCTGATCCAACTTAAAATACGTCTGAATAATGAACTGTTTCGGGCTTTTAAAACACTCCCGCAAACATTCTCTTATTCGGACAATAAAGAGGAAAATAAAGAGATGCTCTGTGAACATTATTATGACTGGAGCTCCTGGAGCCACTGCGCAATTGCGTCATCACGTCAGCCCCGCCCACAACAAGAGACGCACGCGCGTAAGCCCCGCCCCCTCAGGGGAGACACGATTGGCGTCATCAGCATGACTGGTGAGAGGCAGCGTCCTCAGAGGCCGCAGATTTGATTGACAGGATGTTAGCATCTATTCAACCAATGTCCACTCGGGATTCTGTTTTGTGGGCGTTATTTCCTGTACTGTTTTGCATGTCATTTTTTTGTCTTCTAAATTGCTTGTGTATATGTTGGAAGGAAGACTGGAGACGAGGTACGTAAATTGTAATTCTGTTTAACATGTCTTAAACGGTACGTTCAGATGAATAATACGGCTACAGTGATTAAAATGGCTGGTTGGAAATGTGCAACCTCGTAATAGAAAGAAGTAAATCGATGAGTGTTAGCCTAAGCTGTGCTGCGGGATATTCTGCGTCTGCTGTTGCGTGAAATGATCCAGATACACGCAAACATGAGTTCCTGTCTGCAGAGACGAACCAAACAATCTTTATTTGTTCTGGTTAATGTCTTTTTTACTGGTTAATTCACGCTAATGTAAACACCGAAGCTAATATAAGTCCCAACTTGTATTCAACAGAAAACAGTGTACTCTAATATTACTGTTTCATTTGTCTGCTCGCACTGTAACTTGACAGCAACTGTCAGCTAGATGTAATAAACTGACTGGAATAACGTACTTTTTACGTCATTGAATACGAACTGTAATTTGCTGATGAATGGTGCAGTGCAGAGCTCAATTCGCGCCAGTCATACATTTAAAAGTTCTATTTCATTTCTGTAGGTAACGTTAGTAACGGATTTAACGGACTTTACATCTCTTAATCTGGATGGAACCCTAATGAAATGATACGGCGTTCCCGCGCATGCTGTTCAAATTTCCCCGCGGGATTTTAGAGCTTCTGTTCTGTCGCTGGTGTGGATGAACCGGAGCCGGTGGCGCTCACCTGGACATGGCCAGCTCACACCTGGCTGATCTGTCCCAGGCCTGGGACAACTACATGGACTGCCGTGCACAGGGCGCAGATCTGCAGGTGAGCGCTAGTAGACGACAAACGTTGTTTGTGGAGCTTGTAAAATACTTGCTTGATAAAGCATTTAAGTTTGAAAGTTATGCAGTTTAAACAGAGATGTGAAGTTTCAAGGCTTTGTGGTTGCTAGGGTGTATTAGACAGAAATTTCAAGTGGATTTTTTTAACATCTTGAATTATTGTTTTTAGGAAACAACCATCCACCCCTTTAAAAGAAGCACTGTGATGCTATGACAGTGTGGTTCAATGCAGGGTATTCATTATTTTAGATGCCACACAGACCCCCAAATAATATGATCATCATCATTCGAGGGACCCCAAAAGACAGCTAGCCTATATATTTTAATGTATAAAGACCATAACAATGTATATTATGAATATGTGTAAAATATTACTTGGAAAATATTTAGTTTGTTTAAATTTTCGAAAATGAAAATTCTGTTATTTATTACTCACCCTCATGTAGTTCCAAACCTGTAAGACTTCCATTCATCTGACATCTACTCAACTACCATTTTGATCCTTCAAAAAGTCACAACCTTTGATCAGCGAACATAAATGGAAGCTTAAACGAACCTGCTTGATGCGCGAGAACAAACCTTTAGCGGAAGCTCAAATGTGATGCGTTACACGAGAATGAACCTCATTGGTTCTTGCTGAAGCTGAAACGTGATGCGTAACACGAGAATGAACCTCATTGGTTCTTGCTGAAGCTCAAACGTGCAGCGTAACACGAGAATGAACCTCATTGGTTCTTGCAGAAGCTCAAACGTGATGCGTAACACGAGAATGAACCTCATTGGTTCTTGCTGAAGCTCAAACGTGATGCGTTACACGAGAATGAACCTCATTGGTTCTTGCTGAAGCTCAAACGTGATGCGTTACACGAGAATGAACCTCATTGGTTCTTGCTGAAGCTCAAACGTGCAGCGTAACACGAGAATGAACCTTATTGGTTCTTGCTGAAGCTCAAACGTGATGCGTTACACGAGAATGAACCTCATTGGTTCTTGCTGAAGCTCAAACGTGATGCGTTACACGAGAATGAACCTCATTGGTTCTTGCTGAAGCTCAAACGTGATGCGTAACATGAGAATGAACCTCATTGGTTCTTGCTGAAGCTCAAACGTGCTGCGTTACACGAGAATGAACCTCATTGGTTCTTGCTGAAGCTCAAACGTGCAGCGTAACACGAGAATGAACCTCATTGGTTCTTGCTGAAGCTCAAACGTGATGCGTAACACGAGAATGAACCTCATTGGTTCTTGCTGAAGCTCAAACGTGATGCGTAACACGAGAATGAACCTCATTGGTTCTTGCTGAAGCTCAAACGTGATGCGTAACACGAAAATGAACCTCATTGGTTCTTGCTGAAGCTCAAACGTGATGCGTAACACGAGAATGAACCTCATTGGTTCTTGCTGAAGCTCAAACGTGATGCGTAACATGAGAATGAACCTCATTGGTTCTTGCTGAAGCTCAAACGTGATGCGTAACATGAGAATGAACCTCATTGGTTCTTGCTGAAGCTCAAACGTGATGCGTAACACGAGAATGAACCTCATTGGTTCTTGCTGAAGCTCAAACGTTATGCGTAACACGAGAATGAACCTCATTGGTTCTTGCTGAAGCTCAAACGTGATGCGTAACACGAGAATGAACCTCATTGGTTCTTGCTGAAGCTCAAACGTGATGCGTAACATGAGAATGAACCTCATTGGTTCTTGCTGAAGCTCAAACGTGATGCGTTACACGAGAATGAACCTCATTGGTTCTCGCTGAAGCTCAAACGTGCAGCGTAACACGAGAATGAACCTCATTGGTTCTTGCTGAAGCTCAAACGTGATGCGTAACACGAGAATGACCCTCATTGGTTCTTGCTGAAGCTCAAACGTGATGCGTAACACGAGAATGAACCTCATTGGTTCTTGCTGAAGCTCAAACGTGCAGCGTAACACGAGAATGAACCTCATTGGTTCTTGCTGAAGCTCAAACGTGATGCGTAACACGAGAATGACCCTCATTGGTTCTTGCTGAAGCTCAAACGTGATGCGTAACACGAGAATGAACCTCATTGGTTCTCGCTGAAGCTCAAACGTGCAGCGTAACACGAGAATGAACCTCATTGGTTCTCGTTACACGAGAATGAACCTCATTGGTTCTTGCTGAAGCTCATACGTGATGCGTAACACGAGAATGAACCTCATTGGTTCTCGCTGAAGCTCAAACGTGATGCGTAACACGAGAATGAACCTCATTGGTTCTCGCTGAAGCTCAAACGTGATGCGTAACACGAGAATGAACCTCATTGGTTCTCGCACGTCAAGTGAGCATGCTTCGGCTTCCGTTTAACACAAGTTATACAACTGATGTATGTGTTGATGAATGTTTATATGTAAATAAAATCCTTAAAATAAATCTCATCATAAAAAGTGATCGTCTCTTCAGAAAATTTAGACTAAACCGCTAAATACAAATGGATTAGTTTTACGATCTCTTTATGAACTTTTTAAAGCATCGATCAAAGTGGTAGTTGCGTAGCTGTCAATGGAGGGACAGAAATCGCTCAGATATTATTAAAAAATATCTTCATTTGTGTTCCGAAGATGATCGAAAGACCATTGGGATTTTCGTGGTATTCCATGATAATTACAAATATTTCTATGGTATAAACCAGAGCCATGGAGAGAAAGAGTTCCGACACGTGCATAGACTGCCATAGTAACTCAGGAATGCGGAAGTATGCGTGTCGTGGAGCAGCGATTAGTTCCAAAACACTGATAGTTCCAGCATTGAACCCCATTCATTTTCAGTGCTTCCGAAGTACGCTCGCTCTGTAAATTAATGAAATTAGTATTTTTTTTACTTTTACACACATTAGCCAACCTCTCGTGAATCTAGTCTGTAGTTATATGTTATGTAGCCAGGTTTAGTAAATGTTTATTGGAAGATAATAGGTTATTTGCAGCGATAGCTTACGTGACTAACACTTCACTAACGTAGCTAACTTACGGTAACCTGATGTAAATAATATATAATATTTTTAATAATATTTTAGTGTTTCCCCTAGGATTTTTTTCAGGGGGGGGGGGGGGTCGATCCCCCGAAACTAGTGTCGCGAGCGGGCGTGTTACGGATACTTGGTGTACATTTTTTAGTAATCAAAAATCATGTCTAATTAATTGAAATCCTAAAACTTTTATTATAAACAATTATTAAACTTATACAATCTTTTTTTTTTTAAATCTATTAAATGTTTTGTTTTTTTTCCACACAAATTCTGTTGTTTTTTCTGGTAACCAAATTAAGACAAAACATTAATTACATTTCTTTTAATCATATGAAATTGAACAAACTTTTTTGTCAAACAACGTGCTGCACAATGAGCTTTACTGTTAAAATTAAAACATGGAAGAAAAATGTGTTATTCCTTAAAAAATAAAGTTGAGATCATAATTTATTTGTATTAGTGTTAGTATTATTATTACATTGAGATGCATCTAAATTCTACTGTACAACAGTAATATATTTCTGTCAAGTTAAACCGAACTTTTATTTTGACGGGTTGCCGTGAAGACCTTTTGAGTTTCTGTTTATGACATGACGATAGATTTCTCAAATGAAGAGGTTAAATGCTCACGGAGTTACTTTAAGAGCGGATCTAGAGTCTGGAGAGGAAGTTTATGCATTTGTGTCCTCATATAGCAAAAACAACCTTTTACTGTCAATGAAACAACAGGTCGATCGTCACGCTGCGTGTGTGTATGTGCACCAGCTCGAGCGTGTGTGTGTGTGTAATGAAACTGCGCGTCTTCTGCAGTTCATTCATTCACACAGTGATTCATATTTAAATTAGTATTTTAGCCGTTTAATATTCACACACTAGTCTGTCGTGATTTGATTCAAGTGTACTAAACTGCTCTATCGCGAAAAGCATAGCCGCTAAAGTTACTACATGGAGCTCTTGCGTCCATTTTTTTTTTCTCGGGTATATTTTCATTCAGGGGGGCGGGGGCAGTTTTGAGGGGCGGGCCGCCCCCCCAAAACAATGTAGGGGAAACACTGGTATATATACACACACATATATATATATATATATTATATATATATATATATATATATATATATAATATATATATATATATATACAGTGGTGCTCAGAATTAATGGCACCCCTGGTAAAAATGATAAAAAATGGCTATAAAAAATAAATCTGCATCGTTTATCCTTTTGATCTTTCATTCAAAAAATTGGTAAAATTCTAACCTTTCATTGAAGTAAAAGAATTGAAAGTGGGGGGGAAATCAAATTATAAAATAAATATTTTTCTCCAAAACACGTTGGCCACAATTATTCATACCCCTAGAATTTTTTATGAATAAAATATCTATGAAGTATATTCCCATTAATATTTACCTTTTTTAGCACACCAGGGTGACTAGGAACATGAAATTGTCCAGCTATGACTTCTTGTGTTACAGGAGTTTAAATATGAGGAAGCACAAAGGCCAAATTCCCTTAATCATACATCACAATGAATAAAACCACAGAACATGGTTCTGATGTGCATCTAAAGATTGTTGAGCATCACAAAATAGAAAGTGGATGTAAGAAAATAGCTAAAGAATTGAAAAATCCCATTTTGACCATCAGGGCAATAATTAAGAAGTTATAATCAACTAAAGATGTTACGATTCTGCCAGGAAGAGGACGTGTGTCTATATTTTCTTAATGGACGGTGAGGATGAAAGTTTGAGTGGCCAAAGACTCTCAACGATCACAGATGGAGAATTGCAGAGATTAGTTGAGTCTTGGGGTCAGAAAGCCTATTAAAAAAATCAAACAACCCCTACATCACCACATGTTGTTTGGGAGGGTTTAAGAAAAATGCTCCTCGCTCCTCCAAATACAAACTCCAGCATATTCAGTGGTCAGACACGACTGGATCTTCAAACGGCACAGGCTTCTGTGGTCAGATTAAACTAAAAAAATAGCTTTTTGGCAGCAAACACGCTAGATGGGTTTGGTGCACACAAGGATAAAAAGTATCCCATGTGTACAATTTAATATACCGTTGGATCTTTAATGTTGTGGGCCTATTTTTCTGCTGCAGGTCCTGGACTTCTTATTCAGATACATGGCATTGTGGATTCTATCAAATACAAACAGATAAAAAATCAAAACCTGCCGCCTTCTGCTAGAAATCTTATAATGGGCCGTGGTTGAATCTTCCATCAGGACAGCGATCCAAAACAAACATCAAAATCAACACAAAAATGTGTTAGGGAGCACAAAATGAAGCTTCTGCCATGACCGTCCCAGTTCCCTGACCTGAACCATATAGAAAATGTGTGGCTGAACTGAAGAGGAGAAGCACCAATATGGATCTGGGAATCTGCAGGATCTGGAGAGATTCTGTATGGAGGAATGGTCTCTGATCTCTTGTCAGGTGTTCTCCAAACTCATCAGGCATTATATGAGAAAACTCAGAGCTGTTATCTTGGCAAAAGGAGATTGCAAAAAGGTATTTAATAAAAGGGTATGAATAATTGTGGCCAACGTGTTTTGGGGAAAAACATTTATTTTAAATTGTGATTTCCCCCCCACTTTTAAATCTTTTACTTCAATGAAAGGTTAGGATTTTGCCAATTTTTTGAATGAAAGATCAAAAGGATAAACGATGCAGATTTATTTTTTATAGCCATTTTTTATCATTTTTACCAGGGGTACCATTAATTCTGAGCACCACTGTATATATATATATATATATATATATATATATATATATATATATATATATATATAATATATATATATATATATATATAATATATAAATATATATAATATAATATTATATAAATACATGCATATATATATATATATATATATATATATATATATATATATATATATATATATATATAATGTACACTCATATATATATAGTATATATGGTGTGTTATATATATATATATGTACATTAATTCATGATATGTATATATATACACACACATATATATATTATATATATATACTATGCTACTATATATATATTATACACACATTATAAATAAATAAATATAAATGTACACACAACACACACATATTATATATATATATATATATAATATATATAAATTTATATATATAAATGTACAACAATGTATGTATGTTTTATACACACACACTCATATTAATGGTGGTTAGCATATATGTGTTGTGTAAATATGTACATAACACAGATTCATTTAATATTGTGTGTGTGTGTGTGTGTGTGTGTGGGTTAGGGTTAGTTATGTGTGATTGAAACATGTGTACTGTACACAGTACGTACATGTATTTGTGTGTTTTCTGATGAATGGTAGTCTAAGATTAGGGTAGGATGAAGGGGTACATTAGCCATACTGAATTATATAGGTAATTCACTCATTAACTATCTCTCCGGTTTCAATTTTATGAAGTTAATATTTACCGAACATTGCTGTAAATATAGTCGTTGCTTTCTACGTTATGGGAGCAGTCTATTTCCCTCCTAAATCATTAATTTGTACATACACAGTGTAATTATATTTTATGCTGGTTGGAATTCTGCACAGATTGCAGACCTCTTTGCGTGATCACGAAGGTAGGCTATAATGGCTGAATCGGAATTTATACGCAATATCACGGGAATCAATAGCAACTCTCTCTATATACGACTCTGGTATAAACATAGTACATGTCCAAAAAACACTTGCATTAAATGCTTTTATCAAAAGAAACGTACAACAGAGAGAAAAAACCACATGGTACTACAGTGGATGGTATATAGGCTATTTGTTTATGCAGTCATAAGCTTTTTAACATCATACAGCAAGAAAACATGCAGATATTACTTTCATAATTACTTTAATACTTGCAGAGGTATCCTGCTTAAGCGCTTCTTAAACAGATTTGCCGTATGCGTATCTGTTGACAGCAGCTGTCGTGGAGCGACGGCCAGGAATATTTCGGATTATATAGACTGTTGATTTAATTCTCCCTGTACTTTGCTAGTCGGGGCGTATGACGCAGAACTACCGTGAATTCAGGTGTGGTTTTTATCATAAGATTTACAAGCAAAGTGTCAGAAAATGATCAGTCTGAGAGACATCAGTGCATTTAGGCTGAGATCAACGTGTCCTAATTTTGATTAACAGCAGCTAAAACACGTCCAGATTGACCCATCTGGGTGTTTGGGTGGAGTTAGATTAAGTTGTTAAAGGCATGTTGGCCTAATGCACTTTGTGTCAACTGACTTAACTAGCTTTTTGAGATTGAACTGTGGAGGTATTTGTTTTTACTTTCTCTTTACTGAACGCTGAACTTTAGCATGAGACATCCGAGGAAGAGTATTTATGTTCTGATGTGGGTTTTGGGTGTGATTTCTGCAGGTTTTGGGTGTAATTTTTGAAGATTTTGGGTGTAATAATTTCTGCAGGTTATAGTTGTAATAATTTCTGTAGGTTATAGTTGTAATAATTTCTGCAGTTGTAATAATTTCTGCAGGTTAGGCCTAGTTGTAATTTCTGAAGGTTTTGGGTGAAATAATTTCTGCAGGTTATAGTTGTAATTTCTGAAGGTTTTGGGTGTAATAATTTCTGCAGGTAATAGTTGTGATTTCTGAAGATTTTTGGTGTAATAATTTCTGCAAGGTACCAGGTGTTCAGACAGACGGATGTTCATCTCACTATAAGCCACTGTACAGGGTCTGCTTGTCTTGATATTTATGTAAGCGAGCGGGTGTTTGTTCACGTGTGTTTGTGGCTGTGCGCTTTACCCTTTCAGTTTCCTGCCGTATGGTTTCACCACATGACAGTTCTTGTCAACGCTAAACGCTGACACCGTATGACTCGAAACCTAGTGTGACTGAAGACTGTGCCTCCTTCTGTTGTGATGCTGTCTCTGTTTATTTATCCAGTTGGTTTTGAATGATTTATTGTCATCCATCAGGTAAACTGTTTATGCTTGTATGGAGTTGGCATTATTTAGGAGACTAAAACTAAATGAACTCTATGCATATAGCAGACTCGTATACCTACACTTACTATTGGTCTTGTATAAAGTATGCACTGTATAGGGCTGGAAGATTAATCGAAATCCTAATCGTTTCCTTCAATTATCATAAAATCACAAAGATAAGAAATGCACACTTTCATTAGGAAAAAATAATAGTTTAGCATATTTACAGTACAAATCTTGTCAGTGAACTATGAGGACAAAAAAAGTGCACTAATCATAATCAAGGTAAAATGTTCAATCAATCGAGATTTTGATTTTAGGTCATATCGCCCAGCCCTAATATGCATGCATGTGCATTTTCTCTAGAATACACAGTTTATCAATATGTGTATAACCAAAACACTCCATTAGATACTATATCCCACGATACAATGTACCTGACATTTCATTTCCAGAGTAAAACATTAAAAATCAACCTGTTTGAGCCATTCTGTAGCGAATTAAGATAAGTTATGTTTATAATAAACTATTGTTGTGCCGTTATGTAGTTTTCCACATTGTGCTGTTATTATTGATTTAGCTGTGGTGTGGCCTTCCCTATTCTTATTTAAAATTATTAACTTTTTAGTTGAAGTCTATTTTTGGTCATAGTTATTGTTCTTGGTGTGTGAACATGCCTTTAGATGTGAAAGTTCAGGTTTGAACCATGTTGAGTGTGCTGTGAAAATGCGGTTGGTTAAAGTGAACGCTGGAGAAAAAGGTCATCCGTTAACTAAACACACACTTTTCCATTGCACTACAGGCTGTTATTTCATTGGAAGAGACTTTCAACATTTCAGTGTTGCTTTAAATCAGTTGTGGTTTGCGTGAGATGTTTTTAAGATGAGATTTGATAACGGAGATGTAGTTCGCTGACAGGATGCATGCTGGTCTCACTTCTTGTTGCTTTTCATGTCTATACAAGTAGCGTTTCATTTGTACACTTTAGGAGAGAGTATTTTTCTCTACACACTGAATTGATTGATTGTGGGTGAGTTTGTCGTTTTCATTCTCATTTGTAGTGGTTCAAATGTTTCATGTGAGTGTCTAATGTTAATGTGAGAGTCCTGATTCCTGATGAAATAACGGTTTTGATGACTTGTATTCTCTTGTATTTTGTCTAGCTGTGATTGAGAAGTCTCTGGTAGTTTAATCAGGTTTCCCTGTCGAGTCTGTCCATCAATCTAGATACACTCTTATTGAGCTTTAAATGAACAGTTCAACCATCTCTACATTTATGTTGTTGCAAAAAATTATTTTAGGACGCAAAACTATCCAGATTGGAGTTAATGGGTGGAGATTACAGCGATAATCTGATTTTCTGATTGGTCAATACTTTAGATCAGGTGTGCCCAACCCTGCTCCTGGCGATCGACTGTCCTGCGCAGTTCATCTCCAACCCTAATCAAACACACCTGAAGGTCTTCAATTAAGGTCTTAACAACCATTTAAGGTCTTCAGGATTACTTGAAAATTAAAGGCAGGTGCGTTTGATCAGGGTTAGAGATAAACTGTGCAGGACAGTCGATCGCCAGGAGCAGGTTGGGCACACCTGCTTTAGATCTTTACTTTGGCAACATTTGGTTGGTTGACGTGACTTTTGTGAAGTTTTCATGTTTTGTTGTGTGACCGGCAGTGAAACTCCACATCTCAGTTCATCAGAGTTAATCAGAAACATGAGTTCTTAATATTTGCATCAACTGATCGATCTCATCAGATCTTTCTCTGAAACGGCACCAGTCAAATGTTTAGACACAGCGACTTCTTTAGATCAAAAGATTTTTAAGGCTGCATGTGACTTGAGAGAATCATAGATTTTTTGTTTGAACCTGGTAGTGTTTTTTTCATGCAACTGTATTGCTCTTCGCATGTGTTTTAAATCAACATCTGCAGTGATAAATATGAGAGTTCATTCTTTAACCCTTAAAGTCCTCCTGTAGTCAGAAATTGTATCCCTTAAAACTCATCTTTGATTAAGATGACCAAAATTACATATTTAAATGTTTTTTCCTTGAAGAAAAAATCTTCATGTTTTAAAATACTTTGAATTAGTGATGCGCGGATGGGCTATTATTTCATCCGCAACCACATCACAAAACTAATCATCCGTCCGCCATCCATCCGCACCAACGTTTTTGACCAATTTTCAAAACCGCACCCGCCCGCCATCCGCTGATTGGGCGATACAAGGCGCTGCTGATGACAGCCGGGAGACTAGAAAGCTATCAGAATATCAGCAGAGAACTCTGTCTCCGATCGGCACGTAGGGACAAAAATAAATAAATAAATAGGCTAAATTAAACGCACTTCGGCAAACCTGACCTTATCTGATAGGCTACTGTACAATATGTTCATTGTAGCCTAATAGAAAACGCATTTTGGCACAAAATTTCAACTTGCTCCCTGCTATTGTATGGGGTGCCGTTTGTAAAGCGGCTCAGGCTGAAAATAACAGCAACATTTTGTCACATTCAGCTTCAAACAATGTTTAAAAAACTGTTATGAATTATTTTTGATTCCTGTGGTACTCTATGGGGATCTCGACGGACGAAACTTGTCAAGGTGTTCGTGGAGGTTTGAGGTTTAGCAGCACACTTGTGATGCATCATATTAGACGTACCCGTCTTGTGGCTGTCATGAACAAACTGCTTCACAGGTTTTGCAAATTACATAGCCTGCACTGGTGTCATCCTGATTTACCACTTTGTAAAACTTATTCCAGGCAACACTCTTCTGACCTTCTATTTCCTTTGTTTTTAATTCTCCTTTTTTGAGTTTGTCACGTACCTCCTTCGCCGGCGTTGCCATCTCTGATAATAACAAGGAGTCTCTGCATAGACTCGACTGGCTGCCTGATGAACATTTGACTATTTCAAAGTGTGCTCGATTTTTTTTTTTGGATGTAGGTATAGCCAGATAACAATAGTTAACAATGTATACATATATTTTTCAATTGATTGGTTCAACCGCCCTCCACCCGCCCGAATTTAATAAAATTAAAAAAAATTCGTCCAGTCATCCGCCGATCAGCGGGTTTATCCGCGGCTGTAACCGCCAAACGCGCATCTCTACTTTGAATGTAACTCGACACCCTTGCCTCATTTAGTATACGTGGTTCTATGAATATTTTGATCATTGACAGCTTCTTCTCCAGATCCACTATAATGGACACTAATATTTGATTGCGTTCAGTACTTGTTCTGCAGTAAATCACTGAGCCATTTTAAGTTTTGCTGATGATACTTCCTATTCTTTTGTTTTCTGCCTGCGGTAACTATGAGTGAAACGTCAATTCATCAGTGTATTATTTCTTCTGGAATAAAGGTGAATTCTGAATTGCACTTATTCAGTCATCAAAGATTCAATTATTGTTGACCAGAAAAAAATACACTTAACTCCGTTACACCTAGGCTATACTAATTTTACAAAAATTGCATGGAAAAAACGTCGTTCTTTTATATATTTTTTATTTTTTTCCTCATTATATTGTTTATAATGAATTAATTGAGTAATACTAAGAAAGTTGATGAATTACTTTAAAAAATGAATGAGGAGGTGGGTAGTGAATGACTTCCCGGGTCACAGGCATTTCTAAATCACGTTTAAGCAATCGTCTGATTCAACATCCTGAGTTTCTGCTTTTGAAAAACTCTAAACGTCTGTCCTCTCTGTCGACGCCCCACTTTCTGCCAGTTTGCACATTTTGCTCAGTGGATGGATAGTTAATTGACTCAGCGCTTGAATAATTAATCTCTCTTTGGTGAGTCACTTTTCTACCGCTGTCTTACTGGCTGTGATGTCATAGATGCACGTTGCAACTGTTGTACGATTACTAGGGGTGGAACGGTACACATAAGTCACGGTTCGGTTCATACCTCGGTTCAGACGTCACGGTTCGGTACGATTTCGGTACAGTGGAGTGAAAAGCAAAACAAAAATGCAGAAGGCATTTTTATAAATGTCTTAAGCCTTGTATTTTTTAAATAAGTTTTATTAATAAAGGCATAGAACCAGTTTACTTGTAGTGCACTGACAGGAGTTTTATATTAGTTTATTTATTAAATTATTAAAAAGATGAAAAGACCTTGAGATATGTTTGGTAATTGTACCTGAATGAATTTAAAATTAATTTGCTCTTTCAGATCAATATATTTGTTTTCCTTCATTTTTAGTTAACCCTAACTTTATTCTCATCTGAATTATAAATAATTGATTTCCGTATAAAATAATACTACCTTTAAAAACTTTTGTTAACATTTGTAGGTTACAGTTTGACAAGAGTTTAGAGTGTGACAAAAGCACAATGTTGTGTTTTATTGCAAGTGTACACAAAAGTAAACAGTAAACACTTTGCAGTTTTAATGATGTCCTGTATGAAAAAATGACGGAGTATGTTTCCACTGTTGGATCGCGCACGAGAGATCTCTCTCGCACGCGTGCAAACACACACACAGACACACTGACTGTTCATCGCGCCTCTCTCTCGCACACGCGCGCGCAGACACACACAATGTTCATCGCGTCTCTCTCTCTCTCTCTCTCTCTCTCTCTCTCTCTCTCTCTCTCTCTCTCTCTCTCTCTCTCTCTCTCTCTCTCTGTTTTTGTACCGTGTATTCTACGTGCAAATTCGTGCACCGAACCGTGACGCCCGTTTCGGTTCGATACGAATACATGTACCGTTCCACCCCTAACGATTACTCATTTTACTAGTCAACTATGTGTTTAGGAAAGTCCTTGGCTCATTGGTG
Organism: Chrosomus eos; assembly: GCA_036326025.1. NCBI lineage: Eukaryota > Metazoa > Chordata > Actinopteri > Cypriniformes > Leuciscidae > Chrosomus > Chrosomus eos. Next base: position 3,070,207 of record CM070833.1, read on the forward strand.
GCTCAATGTTTACATCATACTCATAAAAAATAGTGTTCTTTTTGGGCAAAATTGATGGATCCATGAAGAACTTTTAACGTCCATGGAATTGCAGAAAAGGTTTTTTATAGTTGAGTAAAGGTTCTTTAGGATTTTTAAATGTTCGTCACACTAAGAAAAAAACGGCATTGCTATGAAACCCCCTTTTTTTGGAGGGTCTTTAAGAGTCTATGTAGATTTTTGTGTTCGGTTTCAGCAGCATTTGCTGATAACTTGATTAGTTTCCACAGTCCAAATATGCTCAGGTCATCTCAGATGTCTACATTATCTGCAAGTTTTTGAACACAAATTCAAGTTCACTTTATTTTAATGCATAATTACAAATACGTGACCCTGGAACACAAAACCAGTCATAAGTCGCACGGGTATATTTGTAGCAATAGCCAACAATACATTGTATGGGTCAAAATTATCGATTTTTCTTTTATGCCAAAAATCCTCTAATTAGGATATTATGTAAAGATCATGTTTCATGAAGATATTTTGTAAATTTCCTACTGTAAGAATATAATTTTTTATAATATATATTTATATATGATTATATACAAATCTCAATTTAAAAAAATGACCCTTATAACTGGTTTTGTAGTCCAGGGTCACATATATTTGACCATTACAAGTTTGCTATATAAGGTAATGTCACACAGCCTCACTTGTGGTCAGAGGAACTGATTGTGGTACAACTACGCCACACTGTACTGTAGTACCTCATACTGCACATCTTCAAGTCAATGAAAGTCACGTACAGGCACGTAAAGCGACAGGCTTCTCCGAGTTGTTCTCACTTCTGCATTTCTATCCTGGTTCCCGGAGGAATGTACAACTCAAAATTATCCTCATGATGCTTATCATAAAAGCAAAGACCAAATTAGATCAGTCACTAATTATGACCGGAAAAAACATTACACAACAGTCATGCTCTGTAAGAACAGGGTCATATGGCACAAATGAACTGGATTTAGAAATATATTGAGCTTGAGAAGTAGATCCACTTCAAAAGGACAATTTCTCCAACTTTTCAGATCACATATCACATATGCAGAGTGCATACTTCTTGTTAGTACAAAAATATGTTCACAACTCTGTTTTACTGTAGTGTTTACGACGTTGTGTGTGAATAAACATTAATTTTAAATTGCAAGTAATAATAGTGTGCGGGAGTTCCTTATCTGCTAAAACGACGAGCTTGTCTGGTCCTATTATCCGACGCACCTATCACCTGCAGGTGTGCGATGGAGTTTGTTCACTGTAGTGTTGGGGAAAGTTACTTTAAAAGTCATGGATAATAATATTGCGTTACTCCCTGAAAATATTATAATCCTAATTACATCACTTTTTGCATTACCTTTTTCTCATCTTGACTGGACCTGGCGTTCTATTTATAGAAAAAAACGTTCTATTTTGGCAAATGTAAAGGCACTTTCACAACAAAAATTATATGAATAATTTCACAAAATGCAAATTCACACCTGACGTTGCTTCATAAGTATTTGTATTCTTTAAAGTCCCCCTGTGGTGAAAATCAAGCTTGTAATGTTGTTTATATGTCTATCTGGTGTTTTTAATATGCTTTAACCCTTTAGAACCTGAAGCTAAAATAGGTGTTTTTCACATATTTGATTTTTTGACTGTAAAATTCTAAAACAATGTGCTATCTTCAACTGCAATGTCATCTTTTTCAGAAAAAGATTAGCTTTCAACAAATTACAGTTATTGACCATTATTGTGTGTGGTGAGTTCGTAAATAGTATTTAAATAGACAAAAAAAAAAAAAAAACGAGAATACATTTTCTGATTTTTATTTAGAAAAAAACTGAAAAATCACGAACGAAAGAAACTAACACTTTAGGTTGAAAAATGAAGTATAATGCATCTATACAAGTCTTTTTTTGTGACATTGGGTTGCTCAGTTTACATTTAGGACACGTTTTGTTCATACACGCACACATACAAATGCGTCCATTCATAGGCACGCACACATACACACGCATACACCACATGTAAAGATACGTGAAAGAATAACGGCCATCCGCCTCCCAAGTTTCATTAAAAACCATCCCAATCCCCTCTTCTGCTGTCTACCACTTCTTTCGCGATGTATTTGTTCGTTTCTTTTATCATTTTATGCAATCCAAAACACTCTAACCTGCCACGCTTTGTATCTCTCTGTTCAAATCCTTCCTTCCCGCTCCGCCAGAAAGCTGCTGCAGTGTTTCCCACAGAATTAGATTCTATGTGTGGTGGTGTGGGGTTTTTTTTTGGGGGGGGGGGGGGGGGGGGGGAGGAGGAGGGGAGGGGTTGACACATAATGTCAGATAACTTAAAGACATTGCTATTGCTATGCCATTGCTACACTTCTATGACTGCTCCACAGACTTCTTGTTGCATATTTTGCACCCTTTGTTTGAACATTTTATTTTACGGGCCTTTCTGAAAAAAATATTCCAATGCCCCATCATATGGGCTTGTTTGTGTGATAGACTACAGGCCCTGTACTAAATGTAACAATTATTAAACACTATATTAAATTTAAATAACAAATTAGATTTATAAATAACCAGCTTTTCAAAACAACAATTGCAATGTGAATTTTAACAAATTATACAAATATTTTAAACTATTTGTGCTAAAAAGTGCAAAACATAACAACTGAAACAACAACAACTGAATTTTAACAAACACTTTACAACTATAAAACAATGAAGTGCAAAATAAAGTGCAAAACAACATTGTCAAAATGCAAAGGTGCGAATTTACAAAATGAAAAGCAGGCTACTTTTGCCATGATGACTGAATGTTAATAATCCCTAAAAAGCTGACATCATCGCTATCTCAAACATCTCTGTTATTATCAATGAAGCTGAATGCACAATGAATATTTCACAATATCTACACTTTGTTTGTTATAATTAGAGGATTTGCCAGCATGCAGAATTCAGCACTGAACAAAAAGTCAGTTTTGAGCGGTGATGGGAGTCTATCTTAAATGCTTCTGATTGGCCGTTGTGTTTAAGAAATCAACACATATGTCTGTGATTGGCTACATCGCTCACGCTGGAAACATGTTACAAATAGAAACTCTGGCCAGTAAATCGTTTCAATTGTGTTTAGTTGTTCTTTCTGCAATAGATTAATAACAATTTATTAGTTTTTATATGTTTTATTCATTGATATTTATAATTTGCGGGAGTCCTGTGAATCGTTTTATTCTCCCACAGCCCGCGCACACAGAGTGAGTGCATTACCACCCGCGCTCGCACTCGGCCATCAAATCTAGTCCACGTCTCTAGATCAAGGGCCCGGCCCGAGGATGGCGGCGAGAAATATTGGCCCAAGTTCTGCCCCCGGCAGAGAATTTAAGCTATAAACAGGACAGAGTAACAAGGCAGGCTTCGCTCATACATTTTTTGACGACGTAACGTTAGTTAAGACGTGTGTTGCTTTTAGGCGGCCGCCTTAGTTACAAAGTGCTTCGGGAAACCCTGAATCTAATGGAAACGCGACAGCGTTTAACATAGAATAACTTATCAGAGTTGTTTTGCAGCAGTGTTCATTACAACCATTCAACTCCGGATTGATTCTGGAATATTCGCTGGGAAAATAAGCTCCGCAGTGACCGCAACAATCCGTCCTCCAACGCATGCTCATGTTGTTTTGAGACTGTGCTCGAAGAGGAGGCGGGGCTATTCGTGCGCGCCTCCGTTGTCAGTTTGTGTGTGAGAGAGAGGGGGGGAGCAAGCTGCGCGCAGCTCTACAATAAAATACAATTTTACCCATATTAAATAGTTTAAAAATCTGAAAATCAATCCGTGGCGGTCAGCGTTGATATTGTGGCGGCCCGCCACAAATTAATGAATGTATGGGAAACCCTGTGCTGTCATTTGCTGATGGAAGGCATGAAATTACTGTAATAAGCCGTATATTGCTGAAAAGCGCATGTTGTCTACTGTCAGGGGCAATTTGAATGGTCATGATCGTGCAAACGGTTGAAGAGTTACGGTACAATGAATACAGCTTGCTGGTCTGTGTCGGCGACGACACAGCCGGTTCTAAAGGGTTAACACAAAGCATGTGTAAATTCATAAGTCGACAGCATTGCTGAGTATTTTCTGCTTAAAACTGCAGTGAACCAAAGACAGTCTCAAAAACACGGTTTGAAATCGCTGGTGTTTCTGACGTCACAAACGACCTTGTGACCAATCAGATCAATGTGTGATCGTCAACCAGTGGATCTCTGAGTGAGTGAGTGGAGGCGGGGCTCATTTGCATATTCATAGTACCACACATACTAAATGAGGCAAGGGTGTCGAGTCAAGTCAAGTCAAGTCATCCTCATTTATATAGCGCTTTTAACAATGTAGATTGTTTCAAAGCAGCTTTACAGAGACAAACATATAATTTAAGGTAACAAAGAATGGTTTGGTTTTATAGCGGTTCTTGAATATGTTGTTTCCAGCTAAAGTTAGTTTTGATTGATTCACTTCCGTCGAAATGATCATTTGTTATTAAATTAGGGGCCGCTAAGACGACGCCGTTCTCTCCAAATAGACTTTAAACGCGAACCTATGATAAACGCTGATGGCGTTTACAAGCGCGTTAAGAATTGATTCTATAGTTATGTGCGTTTGAATATATGTGTGCGCAGGTTCGTAATTCGCTACAAACCATGCCTAAACAAACTACTTGTCTTGCCTATAAATTTTGACGCAGAATTTTATTTTATCAATTCGGCGTAGGAACGCGAAACCGGAATTTCATAGCGCTTTATCTGTATAGTGGATTAGGGATCCTCCATAGGGAGAGGCTAGTTGGCACTTCAGCACTGCGTTGTCATCGGGTCCAGGCGAAGGTCCTTCGTCAGATCTGGAAACGGCCTGGATCCGGCAGGCTGCAGGAAAACCTCGGGATAAACAAAGACACTAAATTAGCGTAGATGCCATTCTTCTTATGATGTAACAAGTACATCAGGATTTGAGGGAAGTGTTCCCGGTTCCGGCTGGCCTAATCTATGCAGCCTAACAATTAATTATCGAAGTCTATAATGTATTATGTAAATGCTAGGTCAAAGAGATGTGTTAGTCTAGTTTTAAACTGACAGAGTGTGTCTGCTTCCCGGACAATGGATTGTTCCAAAGTTTTGGTGCTAATAGGAAAAGGATCTACCGCCAGCAGTCGATTTTGATATTCTAGGTATTATCAACTGGCCAGAATTTTGAGATCGCAATAGACGTGCAGAACTATAATGCGTTAAGAGCTCGCTCAAGTACTGGGGAGCTAAACCATTTAGTGCTTTGTAAGTAATCAGCAATATTTTAAAATTTATACGATGTTTAATAGGCAGCCAATGCAGTGTTGACAGAACCGGGCTAATATGGTCATACTTCCTGGTTCTGGTAAGAACTCTAGCGGCTGCGTTTTGAACCAGCTGTAGTTTGTTCAATAAGCGTGCAGGGCAACCACCCAGTAGAGCATTACAATAATCTAGCCTTGAGGTCATGAACGCATGAACTAATTGTTCCGCATTTGTCCGTGAGAGCATATGACGTAATTTAGGTATATTTTTAAGATGGAAAAAGGCTGTTGTACAGATACTAGACACGTGACTTTCAAATGAAAGATTGGTATCAAAGAGCACACCCAGGTTCCTAACTGACGTCGAAGACTTAACAGAGCAGCCATCAAGTGTTAGACAGTATTCTAGGTTATTACGTGAGGAAGTTTTTTGTCCAATAATTAGAATCTCTGTTTTATCAGAATTTAGTAGTAGGAAATTACTAGTCATCCAATTTTTTATATTAGCTATGCATTCCGTTAATTTTGTGAGTTGGTAAGTTTTGTTAGGTTTTGAAGAAATATACAGCTGAGTATCATCAGCATAACAGTGAAAGCTAATTCCATGTTTCCTAATGATATCTTCTTATGGTAACATGTACAGAAAGCAGCGGTCCTAGTACTGAGCCTTGTGGTACGCCATACTGAACTTGTGATCGATAAGACATCTCTTCATTTACTGCTACAAACTGAAAACGGTCAGATAAATATGATTTAAACCATGCTAGTGCAATTCCACTAATGCCAACATAGTTTTCTAGTCTGTTTAAAAGAATGTTGTGGAATGTCGAGTTACATTCAAGCTGTTTTGAGGGATGAGACATTTTTTTTCAAAGAAAAAACATTTAAATATGTCATTCTGGTGATCAAAGATCAGTTTAATAGATAAAATGATTGACTACATGGGGACTCATATTTAATTATTCCAGATTTGCGTAATATTCTGAGTTTACATTTCACTGTTTTTTTTTTTTGGCTGAATCAGTTTTTTGCAAGTGAGATGAGTAAATGCATTAAGTGTAGAACTACAATAAGCCATCATGTTCACACAACACCACTGCACTTTCTCACGATTTCTCTCCACATGGTGACAGGAGAGCTGTCAGTCAAAAAATGAGAAAATAAAGTAACTTTACTCATTTGAAAAAGTAACTCAGATATTTTGTTGTAAATTTAAAAGTAATGTGCTACATTACTAGTTACTTGAAAAATTAATCTGATTACCGGTACATAACTCAAATTACTTGTAATGCATTACTGTACATGCAAACTAGGATGTATTCTGCACATGCAGCTTTAACTAGAAATGTTTTTATCTTATCCTCAACATCAGATCTGTCTTTTTTCATGTACGAAACACTACTAGCAAAAACAAGCTATTTTTGTTTTTTGACATCTTTGCAGTAGCAGAAGTAAAATGACACTTCTGCAAACCCACTGTATTCTGCGACCGACTCGATTGAACTGTACCTACACTAACTGTGTGAGTTCCTGTGCAGCGTGTGTGTGTGTGTGTGTGTGTGTGTGAGCTGTGGAAATGGGGTGATTTACAGGCAAAAGAAAACTTATGATCAACGGCAGTCTCTCAACTAGTAATGATTTAATGCTAAAATTACTCAAACTTAAAGAATGAGCTGTGAAAAAAACAAGTGCATTCTTAGAAAAGATGTGCTTTTGCATTCTTCAATATTAAAGGGTACCTAATATGGCATTTAAAATGTTCCTAATAATGTTCTGGGAGTCCCCAACAACAGTTTTACATGCATGCAATGACAAAAAACACTTTTGTTGTCTTATAATTAAGGCTGCAACTAGGCATGTGCCGGTATCAAATTTTCATGCTGCGATTAATTGATTGAGCTTTTATCACGGTATACGGTATTATCACGATATTTTATTTACATAAGAGAAACAGATGGATTGGGGGGGGGGGGGGGGGGTCTAAAAAACAACTTGCATCACGGTGTAATTGTGATTGTCAAAACATTTGGTAACTAAACAGAATTTTATTAAGTTTAGTGACAACATGTTACAATGTTTACATGGTACAGTGACTGGTAGGCTACTGTTTGTATTATTGCTTAACACAATTTTCACGATTTCAGTTCAATTCTTGATTTGATTTCAATCTTGATTCAATCTTAACTCATTTGGATACATATTAGGTAGGCTACTACAGTAGATAGCCTACATGTACATTTTTCTCAAGAAAAAATATATCTCACATAATTCTTAAATATAATGTGGTTTTCATTATAATAAGAATTATGTAGCCTAATGACATAAGTAAAAATATAATAAATATGTAATAGTGCACATATTTAGCGAAAAATTCTCCTCTCAATTTTTTCTAGTCAACTAATGTGCTGGTAATTAAATGGCCTGAGGTAAAATGTAACATTCTGTGACGATTGTTCTCCTGCAGTTTTATTGACCTCTTTCCGTGATTGAAAAACACTGATTGATCTACTATGTATGAGGCATATATACCCTACCTTTCGGAAGTTGTACTATATCTTTAAATAAAAAGTAACAGATGATCGGTTCACTTGAACTAAGGTGCTACAGTGATCTGTCACGTCACATTTACAAGCGCCAAAACGGTATTTATTGTCTGCATTTCGTAATAAAATGGACAGATCCTGAGAGCTGAGAATTTGTTTCATATAAAAAGTAACCTGCTCTCTCTAGTCTGTCGGTGTCAGTGACCTTTGCTCTGCGTGAGAGCCTGTGAAAAGTGATGATTGCGTGAGTCTCAAGCTGAATGCTATGAAGTTCTCAATTTCACATCTATGTGTTTTCGAGTTTAGCTACTCTTTTACCTTCATAGTTGGCAGTTCTGCTTTTAGAAAAGGAGATAAATCGTCAGCGTTCATCTTTCCGCCATGCTTCTTCTCCATGCGAGGATTGTTTACATTAGACTAGAGCGCGCACTGCGCCGCATGCACACAGTGCTTATGTGGGGATTGTTTACATCAGAGTGCGCACGTGTTTTGCGCAGCATATACGCAGTTGGGTTTTATTAACGGTTGATGGAAAATAAGCTAATGCGCATTCTAAAACTCTAAATTCGGATCTATTATTTTTCACGGTATTTTTTAGTGCCCGCGATAACAATATCGTGCATATTCATTACCGCGATTTATCGCATTACCGAATACCGGCACATGTCTAGCTGCAACTAACGACTATTTTAATAGTCGACTAGTCACCGACTATTGAAACGATTAGTCGACTAATCGGATAATTATTACATTTTTCTAAAATTTAGCATGAGATTGCTTTAATTCTGTGGATGATAGTAAATGATAGTAAACACAAGAAAGAAGGGGTTACTTCAATGAAAAAAGCATATTTTATATATATATTTTTTTACCGAAAATACACTTATAAAATGTACAATGTACATCCAAAACAAAACGTATTGGCTTCCATGTTATTTAAATCTTACCGAGGCGAGTCAAACTCCGTTTCATTCAGCTGTCCGACGTGCTTTCTCTTTAAATGTTCGTGCATCATCGAGGTGCTGCCGTGATACGCAAGGACTACTTTGCAAACCATGCAGTAGGACTGCAGTACGATATTGGTAAAAAATCACATTGCGATATTTTATTTTTCTGCGATATATATTGCGATATAAAAACAATTTCACCAGATGATTTAAATAGCTCTATTTGGAAAGAATGAATCATTCTAGAATGACTGGGGTGGTTTTGTCATGGAGTAAATCCACATAGTAGATAAACTAATATTAACAAATGTTAACTAATGTAGTTAACTAGACTTTAATAAATGGAACCTTATTGTAAAGTGATTCAGATTTTTTTTTCCGACGTTATTTGAGCACAATTCACAACCAGTGGTAGTTAGTTAAAAAAAAAAAAACGTCGGTCTTCCGACCTTTTACCATCGTGCAATCTCAAAGATATTCAGTCAAATCAATTCACTAATATGAGAGAGAGAGAGAGAGGGAGAGAGAGAGAGAGAGAGAGGTGCGCGCGCCTCGTTCTCTCAGTTAAACAAGCGCAGCTGTCAGTCATCTACAATACATCACTCACCTGTCAAACTTTTGTGGGACAAACGCATTAGTAAGGCTGACAGAAAACAGCGCACAAGTTCCAGTCTTCTTGCCCTTGATGTTTAAACTGACAGGACTAGCAAAGTGATAAAAATCCGCGAATCACAAGCATTACTGGCCGGGGAGCTGCTGACTCGTAGCATACTGATCATGAATCACGCATCAACTGACATCGCACATATCCTCGATGTGACTATCGTGGATGCGCACATCGCGATATCGATGCTAAAATGATATATCGTGCAGCCCTACATGCAGGTAATCTTTTTATTCGCCGTATCCAGGCTAAAATGCTCCCAAACTTTAGATGTTTTGGTACGCGCAGCTGCTGCGTTGGACGCCGCCATTTCTGTATGTTATCGCTCAGCAGAGAAGCTCATTCGCATGTGCGACTCTAGGAAGAGAGATGCCTCGGTCGGAAAAAACATGTCTGGCGACAACTTCGACAATGAAATTCATTGTCGACTATTTCTATTATCGATTTTTGTCGACAACGTCGACGAATCGTTGCAGCCCTACTTATAATATGCATTTATTTTTACCTGATTTGCTCAGCGATTCCCAAATGATTCGTTTGACGACTCATTTTTCAAACCCCGCCTTTGCGTGACGCTAATCTGCGGTGATTGGTCAGATGACCCAGTCAGTTATTTTTCGTGTTAACCCAAAGCTTAAACATATTGATAAAGCACTGTAGTACAACAATACGCTCTATTCTTTATGACAACTCCAATAACAACGACAAACATTTTACATATTTCAAAAAACACACACACACAGCTTGGAGACCTAAGCGCTGAGCGTAACTGACACACACACACACACACATAAGCCCCTTTCACACAGAGATTCCGGAAAATACACGGATAATGTGACCCGGCATTTGTCCCGGGATTGTTTGATTTCGGTTCATTCACACTGCCAGTGATTTGCCGGGATCTGTGAGTGCGTTCACACACAACCCGTTAATGTCCCGGAAAGCCGCGTGACGTCAGGATGAGAGGTGTAAAGTACGCGTCGAAAACATGTGCACGCGCGCACCTTTCCACAGAGCTGGCGAACGATCGCAGCTTCAGCGCGGATTGTGAGGAGCTCCTGTCTCTGCTTCTTTCCAGTTTGCAGACATTTTTTCGTTCTTTCTTTGTAGATGACGAACACAAACTTTCTTCTAAGAGCAACAGAGTCGCGCGATGGCACATGCGTCATCACTATTACACACCCCTTACGGCATTAGTTCTGGCTTTTGTTCACACACCGCGCGTTCCGGGTCTGAACACGGCAATGTTACTAGGTCCTCAACCCGGGATCGATCCCGGCATCAATCCCGGGTCGTGTTTGCGTTCACACAGAAGGCGTTCTGGCAATTTGCCGGGTCCAAAGTGCTGTGTGAAAGGGGCTATACACACACACACACACACACACACACACACACACACACACACACACACACACACACACACACACACACACACACACACACACACACACACACACACACACACACACACACACACACACACACACACACACACACACACACAGCTTGGATACCTAAGCACTGTTTTCTGGCGCGCGCAATGAGTGGGCGTGTCTTATTCAAATAACTTGTACAAGTGACATACGAAAGTTAGAGAAAATGTATCGTTTGTCTATCGATTCATATCAGCGAATCAGAGTCGACTCTTACTTTTGAGAGACAATAACTTTGTATACGGTGAACTTTCATGTTTAAAACTTTGCAGGATGTTTTCGTTCACTTAGATCTATGTTACACACTACATGAATGGTAATTTTCAAAATTCCATGATAGGTACTCTTTAAAATCCAGTATTGAGCATAAATTATGGGGATGTGAAATTACTGTTACAGGTGCTGTCATTGAAAACTAAAACTATTAATATAATTGGTTTTGTTAATTGGAATAAAGCTGAAATAAAATAAAATTAGAAATATTGCTTGGAAATCTAAAAAGATTAAGTGGAGTGGAAGTATTAAAATGACTAAAAATAAAGATAAGTTATATTAAAAAGCTGATAAAAATATTAAAGCACATGACAAAATTACTTCAAATGAAAATATAAAAATAAAAGCTAATTCAAAGTATTAATAAATACTATAACAGAATATAAATAATATTAAAATAACACTGGATACAGGATAGCCTGATAGTCCTTCAGTTGTAATTTAGTTATGGTGCGAAAAATAAAATGTAGGCATCCTTTATAAAGTTAAAACCTGTTTTAATTAGTTTTGAATATCACTTGCATCAGTTGTGTGATTATCATCGGTACAGTGATTAAAACCATGTTTTATGTTGCAGTTCCTGAAAGTCACCAGCAAACTAGTTTTACTAGTGCCTAAATTTAATTTTTTTTTGCCTAGCATTTGCAAACCTCACAGAAGCTAATAAGATTCATTGACGTACTTTAATTCAAAATACAACTTTACTGGCAATATGCTTAGAGTGTATCTGTTAATTAAATTAGATTATTCATAATGAATCTGTGTGCTTCGATGCTTGAGAATCCAATGTAACCTAATGTGTCTGTGAATCTGATGCGTTTACATTAATATCATCAATCCCCTGATCACAGCGCTGCTGTTTTATTCAAGTTTTGTGGAGTTTACTAGTGTGACTCTGACACGAAACACAACCCGTTCCTGTAAAAGGCTGTTTTTCCGCACTGAGTATCCAGTGACACTGAATCTGTGCTTTTATTGAGAAGTGCAGCTCTTGGGTCACAAGGACTTATGAAATTATGGTAATTATGGAAATTATGATTTGTAGTGACCTCTTGGAAAACACTGACTGTAAATAAGAGTCTGAATCATTGCAGTCAAAGGCTATGTTTTGAATATAGTAGCATATATTATTATATAGTTAGTATATATGCACAGTATGTGACTTTTCTGCATGTAATACATATGACCTACTATAGGTAAAATGCAATATCGTACAAAGCAATTGACTTGACCTTTAATTTTCAGTGTGACAGAAATTTGGTTTTGCCTTATTCAATCAGAATGCCAAAATATATATTTTTACCCCAAAAAATAACAATGCAAAACAACAGTTTTTACAACAAATTTGATCACTGCAATGTCAAGTCAGCTTTATTTCTATAGCGCTTTATACAATACAGAATGTTTCAAAGCAGCTTTACAGTGATAAACAGGAAAATAATGATTGATTGATTGATTTTATTTGACCCTTTTGTTTAAAATACGATACATCTTTGCACCAAACATTAAAAGAAACAAAACAAAGTCAGGATAACACAATAAAGCCCTAGGGCTTATTTCCATTGTGGTCCCGGGGGAGGGGGACAGAGCAAATGGCAACAAATCAAGTATCAATCATCACATCCATTTATATATATATTTTAAATAGAACCATCAAGACAAAACCATAAAATATTGTCATTCTAAGATTGACATCTGAGCCATCTTTTCAGTGCCAGCTTAAAACCTACTAAACTTCTGGTCATCTTTAGATTTCCTGGCAACCTGTTCCACAAGCTTGTTGCTACATACAAAAAGGACTATTTACCTAAATTACTCTTAACTCTAGGAGGTACAAAATCAGTAGAGCTGCCCCTGGTGGAGTAGCTGTGAACATCTCTCACTTTATTAAAATAATTAATCAAATATTTGGGGACCGCCCCATGCACAGTCCTATGTACCATGCACAGTTGAATCTGCGAGACTCTATCTTCTACTTTTAACCACCCAATAGTCTCAAAATGAGAAATATCAAGATGAGATCTCATGGGGAGGTTCAAAATAAGCCTTATAACCCTATTTTGAGCAGTCTGAAGCCTATGTTTCAGGTGCTTTAAGACACCATTGTACCAAGAGCATCACGCGTAATCAAAATAAGGCTGAATTAGAGCACTTGCCAGAGTTAACATTGCTTTTTTGTCCAAAAACTTTGAGATTCTGGACAAGAAACGTACTCTTTGATTTACCTTGGTAAGCACCTTTTGCGCTTGGCCCACTCCAGACAAGTGGCAGTCCAGCACACAACCAAGGTAACTAACTGAGTCCTTTACATTAATCTCACTATCTCCAACTAAAACCTTAAAACCAGGGGATCTTCTCAGTTTTATTTTTGACCCAAACAGTATGGCTTCCGTTTTCCCTAAGTGAAGTGATAGCTTATTGTCTGACATCCACCTGCTGACATTTGATAGTTCTACACTGAGAGTTCTTTCAACTATGTTCTTATCTTTATGTGAAACCAATAATGCAGAATCGTCTGCATATAAAAAAAGTCCACATGAACATACAGACTTAAGGTCATTTATATATAGAAGGAAAAAAAGTGGGCCTAAGACACTCCCTTGAGGAACCCCACATTCTATATATTGTGGTTGAGACATTGTTCCTCCAATATCCACCCCCTGCTTCCTATCCTTCAGATAAGACCTCACCCATCTGACTGCTAAGTCATTAAAACCAATGGCTTTTAATTTGCATACCAAAATACCATGGTCAACGGTATCAAAGGCCCTCTGTAGGTCTAACATGACCATACCACAAAAATGACCTTTATCTACCTCCCTCCTAATGTGGTCAGTTAAATACAGTAAACAGGTGTCAGTGGAATGTGATTTGCGAAAGCCAGACTGGAACTTATATAGTATATTGTGTGATGCTAAATATTTGTCAATCTGTTCAAAAATAATCTTTTCAATTATCTTTGACATACTACACAGAATAGAAACAGGTCTATAGTTTCCATGGTCTAATTTACTCCCTTTCTTGTAAAGTGGAATCACTCTGGCAAGCTTGAAATCATTAGGGAAATATCCTTGCTCAATAGACATGTTTATTGGCGCTTTTCCACTGCATGGTACGGTACGGTTCGGTTCGGTACGGCTCACTTGTGGTGCTTTTCCACTGCATGGTACGGTACGGTACGGTGCGCTTCGGCGAGCTTTAAATGGTACCTGATCTGTTGAGGTTCCAAGCGTACCGTACCGGTACTAAAATGTGAAGTGAAACATCCGCAGATCACTGATTGGTCAGACAGACAGAATCGTCACTACCAGCGTCATTGGATTTGCGACACGAGACCGCTATACAGAGTCATATAACCAGTAGACAACAGCCAATACGGTAGCACCTGTGTTTTACTTACTTGAAAAAAAAGAAGAGATCAACACTTTAAAAAGGAAATGGCTGAATCGTGGTCGAGGTGCAGACAATCCTCTCGTTGGTTGCCTAGGAGCGGGTCCAGCGAGAGCTGGATGGGGCAAAACAAAATGAAAAAGTGTTCCAAGAAGTAGCAGCTAGCTCAGCTCTTAGCCGCACACGGCTATCACCGGACCTACAAACAGTGTAACGATCAGTCCCACCCACTTTGAATGGGTACTAACTGCAGTGGAAAAGCAACCGAGCTAGCGAACCGAACCGTGCCGTACCGAGCCGAGTCGTACCACGCAGTGGAAAAGCGAAGCCGAACCGAACCGTTCTGCGCCGAATCGAACCGTACCGAACCGAACCGAGCGTACCATGCAGTGGAAAAGCGCCATATGATATGGGTGATACATGGGGTTATAACCTCAGCAGCATCTCTTAAGAATCTAGATGGAATATTGTCAAGGCCAGTGGCTTTTGAGCTATTTAGGTTTTTAAGCTTCTCAAGTACAACTGCCTCTGACACCGTTTTAAAAGAGAAGCCGTCTGCTTTGACCTCTTGCTGAGAGTAAAAGTCAAAGATGTGACTTTCACCGTACTGCCCTGACTGGACTGGTAGATTTTCCACCAGTTTACTAGCAACTGATGAGAAGTAGTTGTTAAAACTATCTGCCACTGTCACCTTTTCTGCTGTGACATTATTCCCCAAATCAACAGTTATGTTACTAGTTTTTGTTTTCAACCTGTTACTATAGCCAAGCTGCTTGAGGGACTTCCATAACTTACTTGAATTTTATTGCACAATTTTCTCATTAAAATAGTCCTTTTTAGCACTGACCACTAATCTGCTCACTTCATTTCTCACCTTTTTGTACTCTGCCCAATTCTGATCATCTTTGTTTCTCTTGAATGTGTCATACTTCATATTTCTCATCTTAATTGCCTCGAGAATATCATACTTTATCCAGGGTTCTGTCTTCTGTTTAACTCTTACTACTTTAAAAGGGGCTACTTTGTCTACAACTTCTAAAAACATACATTTAAAAGAGCACCATGCTTTATCAACTTCCTTACATTGCAACACAGCAGACCAGTTTATTAAATTCAAGCAGTCATCAAGTGCTTCTTTGCTATAGCTTTTCAGCAACCTGATTCTTATAGAGCTATGACAATTGAGCACTGCTTTCTTGATCTTTCGAGTACAGAAAACAATAGAATGATCACTCAGTCCATAATTAATTACCCCACTTTTTGTTATCCTAGACTTTGCTCATACTAGAACAAGGTCAATAATAGTTTGAGTGGAAGAACAGACACGTGTTGGTTCTTTGATCAGCTGATGTAAACTAAATGAACGACAAAAATGTGTTAACGCCTTATATACAGAAAGTTCAGTTTTTCGAATATCAGTATTAAAATCTCCTATCATAATAACTTCTGATTTGACAAACTCCATACAATTTGAGCAAACTTCTTCCAGAATTTCAAAAAACATTGTCATGTCAGGTAGGGGTGGGCGATATGAGCAAAAATTCATATCACGATATTTTTCACTTTCCGGACGATATGAGAAAAAAAATGGAATCACATTTTACTACACCTTCGTTAAATTACAGGCAAAATATGCATTTTAACCCTATATAACTAGAAAAAGGTGAGGGATTTCATTGAAGATAGACCTGAATTTTTTTTTTATTATTGTGCCATTTTTTCTCAAAAAGTGCAACATGAGGTAGGCCTGAATGCACTTCTTATGTCTTTCCACTCTTTGCTCGTCTTGTCATAATGAGTACCGGCAGCGAATAAAGACTTTATTGATTTCTGAGTGAGAGCCGTCTTCGGGCGCGTGTGTGTGTGTGCGCGCGCGCGCGCGCTTGTGTGTGTGTGTCGTGTCCTGGTATTCCATATAGCCTACATTGCGGGGAAATGTCTCCACGTGGATAATAATATTATTAGCAGTAAATGTTTTGTAAAAACAAAGATAATAACAGCACCTTTCAACCTTCATGAAAATATGACATCTCAAACATACAGTAGCCTAGAGCATTTAAGTTTTTTTTTGTGCTTGACGAACTTGTTTTGGTGTTGCACCCGCCGCGTCTCGCAAATGAAACGGCATTCTAAAAATGCTGCGGTCAAGTTAAAAGAAGTCCAACTTGCGTCTTATTACCTTGTGTTATTTGCCATTCCACCGCAAAAGATGCATCCTTTATGAACAGCCGCTTAGCACTAGCGATGTGTTCTACTTTAAGGTCCTTCATTGAGTGCGTGCCTCAGCAACTTCACGCGTATGAAGCGCCAAATCAGGCATTTCCGCTAAAGTAAAGAGCTTATTAATCACGAAAACGATAATTTATTTTTGATAATTGAACAAAGCAATATAACTGCAAAATTTGAATTTATGAATATCTACGGTATCCTCGGTATCGCAAAATCCATATCATGGCACAACATAATACCGGTAGTCACGTTCATACCGGTATAGCGCCTAGGGATGAGTCGCGATCTTCGAATAGTCGATTAGTCGAACTGCGTTCGAAATTCGATCATAAAATTGCTTATTCGAAAATCGTTATATTTTCACGCAATTCCAATGTAACATAATTGACGGCGCGCCTACTGTCACAGATCGTGCAGCAGGGTTTTTTCCTGTCGGGGACACAAGGTGTCACTAACATGAGTGAAACCCCCTCCTGCGCGATCTAGGATACCATCGTTTTATACTGTGTAAACAAACAACAGAAGGAGAGCATTGTCGTGAGTGACCGTTAACTCTGCACCCAGAGGTGGACTAACCTTTACTGTCTATATCGTCTATGGTAGGCTAGTAACAAAGTAGGCTACATTTACTTCACTACGTTGGGCGACGTTCCTCTCGTTACTTTATTTTAATGCAATACATGTTGTTAAATGCGTAGTTACTTTATTCCAAGCACGCTGTATCTTTTGTATGGGCATGAGCGATGCTCCATTCACGAATGAATCACTCTTTTGAGTCGATTCTGTTCAAAGACTTAATCAAACAAGTTGGCAGATCTGTCTAAATCGATTCGCGAATCAGTTTGAATGATCTGTTCAGTTCCTCGCGCACTGAATCGGAGTCGTAACAGGTAGATTTAAGAACATCAAGAGCATTGGATGAAGTGGCCGTGGACCTACAGTCTAGTCTAGTGAAAGCAAATCTGCAAATGCATCATATTTTTGCCAGCGATGAAGATCAAGACATCTTCGTATGATGTCTGTGAATGAATGATTCCACAGGACGAGTTCATTTCAGTCAGGTAATACATTTTACAACCAAACAGATTATTACTCTACGATAGCACTACAAGTATGATGACATTATCCGTTTTTTGGATATATACATTCATTTATAGGCTACATTAAATAAGCTACCATTGTCCACAGTTTATGAAATGAACACCCGCCATCCCGCGTGTATTGCGCAGTGGCACACGAATAGTTTTGATTGAAACTAATTTGTTTAAAAAGTAGGCTTTTGCAGTAACAAGCCAGGTTTGCATAAAATCATAATGACATTTTTTTTTATCTAACGAGCATCTGGTTTTCAATGCAAAAACGGACTGTTGTGCTTATTGTTTTTTCTTCTGTTAACTACCGGTATGTTAAAAAAAAAAACGACTCCCTTTCTGTCATTGTGAGTGTGCGTTTTTTTTTTTTTTTTTTTTTGATTTTCGAACGATTATCGACTTTTGCTCCTCGATTTTCGAATAGCATTTTTGGCAGAAATTCACATCCCTAATAGCGCCCACCCCTAATGTCAGGTGGCCTGTAACATGCTCCAACTAAAATAGGCTTGCTCTTCGGCAGCAAAATGTTTAGCCAGACCGCTTCAATTTGGTCATTATTCAAGTCTTTGATTATTCGTTCTCTGATTATTTTTATTTATTTATTTATTTATTTCAGGTTTATTTAACAGGGACAATGCACACTAATGATACATAAATAAATGTACAGTGTGCCAGAATTAGCCAATAGGCTATTTTACATCTGCTGTCCCTGGACAGATCTTGATGTCACACCTAAAAAACAAAACAAAAACAATAAAACAATATAGCTAGGACAATAACTAATGACAAAGGTTTCCCCTATCTAAACACAGGAAAACACAATGAGCCAGCCAACCGCATTGGCATGGCACAAGAGGCACAAACAAGCAAACAGACAAACAAAAAGGCATGACAAGAAAGACAGTGCAGCAGCAAAATTTCATGTCAAGTGTAATGTAAACAGGCCTGACTATCTATTAACCATTTCTTTAAGTTATGTTTAAAAGAAGCGTAAGATTTAAAATTCCTAATGTGAATTGGAATGAGATTCCATTCACGAGCAGCCCTTATTGAAAAAGCTGTTTGACCAAGTGCACTCTTCCTAAACGGGACAATGCAGTCACCTCTTGCTGCACTCCTTGTAGATCTGAGAGCATTTGGTGCTGTGCTCACAAACTGGTACAATACAGGAGGAGCCAGTCCATGTAGAATTTTATACACAAGGCAGAGATCTGCGTATATAATCAAGTTTTCGAAATTCAATAGATTATATTTTTTTAAAACATGACAATGATGATAATATACGGATTTCTTGTCGAGTACTTTAAGAGTTTTCTTATATAGGGATAGCAGTGGTTTGAGAGAGGTGTTGCTAGCTTGTGACCAGGTTGCACCTGTCCTGCCTGGCACACACGCCGCCATCTTCTATCAAGTTCTTCTAAGCTATCCGGGATGCTGACTAAAACCAATGTCCGATCTCACATAAACACACATAACACACATAAACACACACACCTCCACCTTTACGGTTTCGGTCTCTCCGGATTAAAAAATAGTTCTCCATTTCAATTTCAGCATCCTTAATTGAGTCGTCCAGCCATGTTTCAGTAAAACAAAAAAGTCCCACCTTATTGCTGTTACTGAGGAGACGTATCTCTGTGATTTTAGGGAGAAGGCTTCTGATGTTAAGATGGAGCAAGTGAAGTCCCCTTGTCGAAAGGAATGAATCCACATTTGGCTTAACTTTGCTGGCAATCTCCAAAACCGCATAGAGTGGCTGAACTGAACAGAGCTGTGGATCAGAATTCATGGGTTGTTTGCACTCATCCAGGGATACCGTTATGTTTCCCAAGGCTAGCTCTGAGCTCTCAATATCTCCATGCACTCCTCCTCCCAGGTCAGCTGCATTCCTAGGTCCAAAGTCGGGCATCGGACCAGGACATTGGTGTATATCCCCAAACAATAGCAGGCACATACAGATGATTAAATCTCCGCCATTAATTTGCCGCTTAACTCTAGCCTTTGATTTACGCCTGGCTGAGTACCAGCCGGGATACAGGAACGTTTCCAACAGAGTTTTCTTTCCATAGTCCAACTGTTTAGTAACTAAAAATTTGTTTAGGTGGACACAGTTGCTTTGAAAGCATTCTTCCATGCCATTTCTAGGGCCATTGCCTAAGACATTTCTTATAATTATGAAATGATTAATAATTATAATTATAATTATAATTATGACTTCGGTTTAGGGAAGGGAAAAAAATGGCCACCCCCTCCAACCTCTCTGGGAAACGCGTATCTGTGTTACAAATGCCCCAGGCTTTTGATAAAACTACGACAGTAATAGCCTGCCGGGACCAAAAATATGAGACGCCTGTGTTGAAAGTCAATGGAGCGCTGTGAAAAAGTGTCGGACCTCTGTGGGAGCTCGTTCTTGGCTGCGCTGTGATTGGTCAATCTACATTCTAGGGTGTGGCTTAGCCAAAGGCGAATTCTGCTGTAAAGCAGCTCTAAAAAGACCATAGCAAACACACACAGTGATTATTCAGCTGAAATCAGTTCAGTGTTGATTCAGTTTGGGTCAATAACTGTGTGAAGTTCATCAATTATGGATTGAGTTCAATTCAGCTATAAACCAGCTCAATGTGAATGAAATGTGATGTGGTCATGTGACAACAATGTAGTATACTATTGTAGATATTTTAGTAAGACCTACAGTATTGTAACTATTTTTTGGAAGGGTTTGAGAGTGTTGGGATAATTTTCTTCTGTCACATGACACTTACGTCTCAGCTGATTGGTTCAAAGAACCTGTATATGTAACCATGAGTAAAGGTGAAAGCATTAGTGAAAGTGAAAGATCCCTGTGAGCAGAGAAATACCATGATGATCTGTTTGTTCAGTCAGATTGAACCTTGATCTGATTCTCTCTAAATCTACAAACAGTTACATCCTCGTTAACCTTCCTGTTTCACTGTCCTTCTGTTCATCTTTTGTTTTCCTCTGTGTGTATCATCATCTTTATCTTCTGTTTGTCTCATCCCATTGGCCTCTTTCTCTCCCGTGTCCCATCTTTCCAGCCTCTCGCTGCCCTTCATCTGACGTTCAGATAGTGGGACCTGATTCTCTGGTGAGTGTCTGAAGCCTGCAGAAGGTCATGACCTCTGCTACCTGCAATAACCCTGCCTTGAAACCTGACTACTAACAAGTTGTATGGAGACTAAATTAAAGTGTGTTATAGGACTGATTGAGTTAAATGGGTCATGAACTGCATTATTTTATTATTTTATAATGTTTCCTGGGGTGCATTTATAATGTTAGTATGAGTTTGACATCAAAAATGGTCATTATTTCTAAATAAAAGGCATTTTTCCGACCCTCATTTGACGCTCTGTTTGAAGGGGCGTGTCTGCTGTGATATTTCAGTTAGAGATGCACAGATTACAATTTTCTAGGCCGATTCCGACTTTTCATTGAGGTTGACCTGCCGATACCGATTTGATTTTTTCTAACCACTTTACTGCAAACACAAATATTTAGTTTCTCTTTTCTTTAGTAGAACATTTTTTTGAACAGATAATCGATATAAAATAAAACTATATAAATTACTCCTGGTGTGGGAAATTCACACACTTCTAAAGTGCAGTGTTATGGAAGAACCATTTCCTTCTGTTCACATCCAATATCCAACAAAAAAAAAGTGTTCATTTAAAAAAAAAAAAAAAAATTATTTTCTGACATAGCCTACTCCAGTTCTTGTTAAAACACAACAGACATGCAGATTCTGTGCATTTTGGGCACTTTTTGTGTGAAATCATATTTATTGTCCATCAAAAGTGTGAATGCACTCATCGATTAACATGCACGCCGAAAAAAATACGCGCTGCTCACGCTTGCGATGTGAAACGGCCGTAATTCACGAGGTTCGACATTGTGCGTTCTGTGTGCACGTGTGATGCTGTTGTTGCGCGATGTTAATCATGTGCCAACTGAGTGCATTTGACCGGCATAAAAACGGCATATGTCAGACTGACCGGCCGGTCGCCGATCACGTGAAAATCAGCCAATTCCGGTCACCAGCCGATCAATCGGTGCATCTCTAATTTCAGTATAAACGCCCAATGCTGTGATTGGCTGACATCTTTGAATATGGAAATAGAAAAGTATTATATGTGGATTTCTCTCTCAAACTTTTAGCACGTTTTTAATATTACAGTTCTCAAGGTTTACAAATTGTGAAAAGTGTTGATTATAGCATTATACTCAGATCTATAGCATTATATTCAGATTGTGGCATTAAGGTTGATGAAGTGATGAGCATTATAGCCGATCACAGACATGTGGAGTGCATGAATGCAGCGATCTCGTCATTAACTCGATTTCTGCACACTAACGAATGCTTTCATCATAACTAACAGTGCAAACACAATGTAAATAAGAGATTCGTTCATTATAACGGAAGTTTTGGCGAGAGTCCAGAACACTCATGCTGGTTAAAATAAGAATGATGACAAGTTTTTTTATTTTATTTTTACCATGTAATGGTATTCTTTATTTTATTTTATTTTATTTTGATCATGTCATTTTATTGTTTACTATTTTATTTTAAAATGACCCTGTCGTGTTATTGGACACGTTTTGTGAGATTCCTCCATTAAGGTCAGTTAGTGTGTGATTTGAGGCCATCATGAAGCTCTTTTAGGTGTAGATGTTATTGTTGGGTTGTCTGAGGTGACTGAACACTAAAACTAGGAAGTGATTTGTGTGTATAGAGCTGTTGAAAGTTGAAACTGCTCTAGTCTAGGAATCAGCAAAGGAAGGAAATTGAGTCACTGCTATAAACTCAAAACATGATTATACAGAAACTTTAATCGATGATTGATAATGCCAATCACAATATCTCCTGAATAATGCAGATAACAGACAAATGCTGAGAAAAGTGCTATTTTTATGCACATTTTCTCTTGTTTTTGGGAGGATAAATGACTTTGTGTTCCTGATTTTTGAGAGAGCAAAGCATGCATGCCATTCAGACATTTTTTCATATTTTCTGGAAGCCGGTTTTGTCCATGTAAAATGGTTTTGTAAAAGCTGTGGATTAGAGAAGCAGCTTCTGTGAGGTGTGTGTGTGTGTGTGTGTGTGTGTGTGTGTGAGTGTGAGACAGCTGGAGGATCAGTCGAAGCTGCTGTCGAGTCCTGTGACTGACAACATTAACCCCCACAGTTAAAGAGGTCAGGTGGAAATCCTGAGAGGATCAGACTTCACTCATTCCTAGAGTTTCATTGTGCCAGACTCTGATTTTTAATAGTTATTTTATTATTTAAATACATTTGAAATAACAGTCAATAAAAGCCTTCATGGTGGTAAAATAGGGTTAATTTTTGTGAACATTTCTTATTTCTTTATATAAATATGTATGTTATTTCTTAATAATAATATACTAATAATTATTATCTTAATGTTCGTGTATTATTAATATTTATTATTATTGTATTTTAGCTATTTTGGGGGGTTGAAATATGCCACGCTCTTGACAGGTTTCATGACATTAATTCATATTTTATATATATATTTGGTTTGAAATATGGTATTAAATCTTGAACAGTTTTGTGAGATTCTTCCTTGTTGTTATAATTATTTCTTAATAATAGTTAAATAAAAATAGTATTATCTTCATATATTAATATTATTTTTATTTTTCAATATTGCATTTTATTTATTTATTTTTGACATTAATTCATATCATTATTATTATAATTATTATTTATAGAACTATAATTTGGTTTTATATATGATATTAAATCTTGACCGGTTTTGTAAAATTCTTCATTATTATTATTATTTCTTAATAATCATATAGTAATGCATGGTGTCCGCGGGGTCTTACATTTTTTTAAAAGTTGATAAATCTATTTAGAGAAAATTAAGGCCCTTAAAAAGTATTAAGTCTTAAATGCGATTTTCCAAGTTATTACATTTTGTTTAATCTTTTCATTATGAATATTTGTCCAATGAATTATATTAATTTGTCAATTCTCTTGTGCTTCGTTCCGATCCTTCTGAATTGTTGCATTAGTAAGGAGTTATCACAAACTAAGACTGTTTAGTTGTGCTATCTTACAATCAATATATAGTAATATAGGTTACAGTGAGTGCGCCGATGTAACCGGTTAAAGCTGGATGGGGTCTTAAAAATGTAAGGAAAGAGTCTTAAAAAAGGTCTTAATGTATTAAATTTAACTCCATGATTCCTGTATTTACCCTGTAATAATAATGATAATAATTATTATATATAATAATAATCATTATTATGTTCATGTATTATTTATTATTTGTTTTTATTGTATAATTATTTTAAAAAATATGACAAGCTCTTGACAGGTCTCATGCATTAATATTTATTTATTTATAAGTCTGAATGGTCCTAACATATTATAATCATAATAGAATAATGTAACTCCATGATTCCTGTATATACCCTGTAGTAATAATAATTATATATAATAAATACCTATTATGTTCATGTGTGTAATGGTAAATGGTAAATGGACTGCATTTATATAGCGCTTTCACAGACCCAATGGCCACCAAAGCGCTTTACAATTTGCCTCACATTCACCCATTCACTCTCTCATTCATACACCGACGGGCGACTGCAGCCATGCAAGGCGCCATCAAGCTCGTCGGGAGCATCTGGGGTTAGGTGTCTTGCTCATGGACACCTCGACACTTGGTCAGGTGGAACCGGGGATTGAACCACCAACCTTCCGGTTTGTAGACAACCTACATGAACCACTGAGCCACTGCCGTATATATATGTGTGTATATATATACTTTTTTTTGTATAATTATTTTTAAAAATATGACTAGTTCTTGACAGGTTTCATGCATTTAATATTTAATTATTTATTTATTTATAAGTCTTAATGGTCCTAACATATAATAATCATAATTATTATTATCATCATCCACTTATTATTTATTCCGATGTTCTTGAGCGGTGTCTTGATTCCTCCGTTTAGCACAGATAGTGTGTGATTTGAGACGCTGCCACAGTCATCAGCTGTAGTTCATTTCTCTGCGTTCGGCCTCTTACTCACTCGCTCATGTGAGTGGAAGTTGCTCCATGTAATGTGATTATTCTGTGTCTGTTCCAGTAAATGGAGGCTGGCAGGAGAAACAGAGACGTCTTTGGATGTTTTTTGTGCACTCACTGGTCCAGTGAATGGAGGGGAAGCCTTTATTGATTTAAAACTGTCCAAAGACAATGTGTGTGCCTCATTTTCATACGTGTGTGTAGAACACATTAAAAGGGGGGTGAAATGCTCAGTTTCACTCAATCTCATGTTAATCTTGAGTACCTATAGAGTAGTATTGCATCCTTCATACCTCCAAAAAGTCTTTAGTTTTATTATATTTATAAAAGATAGACAGGCTGTACCGAGTCTTTTCGGAAAAACCCGAGCGGGTGGAGGCGTGCCGTGTGGGCGGGAGCGCGCGAAGCTTTTGCGTGTGTTGTAAACAGACAGACTGACATCTACAGTGGCCAGCTAAACAAATGTATTTAAACACACACACACACAAACACACACACACACACACACACACACACACACACACACCATACATCGCATGCTCCATAAATACATTAACTGTACGTGATCATGTTGTTTACTTGCTGTGCTTAGCTTACACGCCGATAGTTAACAACACACAGACATTTGAAGCAGTTTTACTCGCCGCCTGCGGTTCCAACGCACGACCGTGAACCTTTATCATTGGGACTGCTCCATCCAATACATTAAGTATTAGGCGATCTGCAAATCCGGCGTCGAACTGAGCCTATAACGTTAACTATAACCGTCGAAATGAAGGAAACAAACAAGAACACGTCACTTGCACAACTCCGTTGCTGCTCTGGAAAAACAAAATCCATCCACAGGTCCCTTAACGCTGGGTTCTTTGGAAATTTTTTTATTGCAGCGCTCTGATGGCATAGGACTCTCACTCTCGCACGCTCTAGGCTACAGCTGCGCGCGCGCACTTCCGGGAGAATTACCCTTAAGAGCCGTATAAGGAAATTCCGCACACTATGACGTCGCGTAGAGCCGTATTCGAAAAAAACTTTCCGAAACTTGTGACAAACCGGAAGGAGTATTTTTGGAACAGAAATACTCCATCAAACTTACAACTTCATTTTTGAAACTTTGTCCATGTTTAGCATGGGAATCCAACTCTTTAACAGTGTAAAAAACTCACTATGCATGAAACAGCATTTCACCCCCCCTTTTATATTTAAAACAGAATTTTATTGAAATGAGTATTTGATGCACTTCTAAAGTTCACATTACAATGTTCAAAGTCATCTATATGTGATCAAACTCCTCCTAACCAATAGTATTAAACTGGTCCTGCACTCGTCTTGTGCCACACAGACACACACACACACACACACACACACACACACACACACCACACACACACACACACACACACACACACACACACACACACACACACACACACACACACACACACACACACACACACGAATGCTTCCTCAAAACGAAATGCAAACTTCTCGTTTATCAGTGCAATCTCTTTCATGACTGAAATGTGTGTTTTCCTCTGATTTCAGGTCAGTCTTCAGTGCTTGGAGAGTTTTCTGTGCACGTTTCACTGTGTGCGACACCTCAGTGACCCGAGAGGAAAAGATGCGCTCAAATTCTGGTAAGCTTTTTCATCATGATCCGCATCACTGTGTGTTTAAGTGTCTTTTCAGTGTTGCCTGCGTTTAAAGCAAAAGTTCTCCGAAAGAATATTGAGAATTCTGTCATTTTGTCATGTGATCATGACCTTAAAGAAAGATTTCGAACAACTTCTTTATATAATATTGAAATGCTTTTGAATTCTCTCGCTAATGTTTTGCGTTTTGACACCAAGAAATTTTACGTACTCTTGCAAAATGAGCAAACGCAGTTTCTCAGGATATTTGTTTTTTCCATCACCATGTCCCTTTTATGGAATTTTGTTTCCGCAACAGAATAAAACATTTTTAAAGAATATTGCGGCTTTTTATTTTAGAATTACGTGTTTACATCTCATAATTCTGACTTTATTTCTCACAATTGCATGTTTATATCTCGCAATTCTGACTTTATAATACGCAGTTGCGACTTTTTATCTTGCAATTCTGACATCTTTTCTCAAGAGTGTGAGACATAAACATGCAATTGCAAGATATAAAGTCAGAATTGCATGATATGAAGTCGCAATTGCATATTATAAAGTCAGAATTGTGAGATATAAAGTCGCAATTACTTTTTTTATATGTATCTTTGTATTCATTTGTCCTGTTATTGACGTAATGCACGTCATTGACAAAATGCGCAACCAGATGTTCGAATAGTTCGAATATATGTTGTTTTTTTTGTGGGAATATTCGAACGTCATTTTTGAGCAATTTTGACAGGCCTAATGTTTATATCTCGCAATTCTGACTTTATAACAAGCAATTGCGACTTTACAGTATATCTTGCAATTCTGACATCTTTTCTCAAAAGTGTGAGATATAAACACGCAATTGCAAGATATAAAGTCAGAATTGCGAGATATGAAGTCGCAATTGCGTATTATAAAGTCAGAATTGTGAGATATAAACTCGCAATTCTGAGATAACCAGTGACAATTACTTTTTTTATATTTTATTCTGTGGCGGAAACAAGCTTCCATACGCTTTAGGGTCTGCGTACTGCATCTTTTTGAGATATTTTTTTACGCACAGATCAGATTAAAGTTCTTGATCAGTGTATTTTGTGTCATTTATCTGAACGCCCAATTACAGTTCCGCCCTTAGTGGGTTTAATCTTATGTCTGAATAAACTCAGAATCATAGCAACCAGCAACTAGAGCTGATGTTAATTAGCATTGTGTTGAGCGAGAAGCTGATCGTTTGAGGCGAGCGCTGAAAAGGCTTTCTTTGTCTGGCCGAGTGGCTACATGCTGTGAGCTCAATTAAGTGTGTTTTCTCAGCTCCTAATCTTTATCTCATGATCATGTGCAGTTCCTGGAACTTTAGCCGAGACAAAGCTGATGTGAATGCATTAGCCTTCTCTTATTGCGTGTGATTATTGCATATTATTGCCTTTGACCCTTTCAGAATTTTTATCTTAGTTGAGCGAGATAATAAAGTAATTACTTTGTTGAATGAATAGTTCACCCAAATGGCATAATTTATTCACTCTTATGTTGTTCCAAACTTTCTTTATTTTCCATACATGAAGAATAATTTGTCATCTGCTCCATTTTACATATTGCATATTGTCGAAGTGGAACAGGATTGGAGATACTGGTAAAGTGGGATAGCTTATCAAGCAATGAGTTTATTATTAACTTGCATAGCTATAATAATGATGATGAAATGGGAGTGCAGTGAAATATATACTGTACATAGGATTAGTGTATTTACATGTCACAAAATGTATTTCAGAATCAAAATCTTAGATTTTCATATTAGCATATATTGCAAACAAGCAAAAACATTTCTTAAAATAAACTATACTGTCTACTATTGTCCCACTGGGACAATCTTTCCTAAAAAAAAAAAAAAAAAAAGTTAATATCAACTAATAATGAACAAATGCTTCTAAAGCAAATCTTCATGTTTATGCAACATACACTATTAAAATCAAAAGTTGTATCTGTTAATATTTTTTTAAAGGACTTGAGATAACAATGAACAATAACTTACAATGAACAGCTGCATTTTTATAAGTTAATGTTAACAAAGTAACATATTGCTCTGTGGCTGTTTTTACATCCAAAGTTGCGAATTTAACTTTAAATAAAGTTGGAATTTTGCATAAAACATTTGCGAATTAAGAAGCGCTTTCATCCCATGTTTTCAAGAGAACAAAATCGTAATTTACTGGGAAATTGGTGCAAAATATCTGTTATGAAAATAGAAGTTTCTGCAATCAGGGCAGAAACTGTGGCTCTTTTTTCCTCCTTTAGTGACAAAACACAATCAGTTATGTCATGTTCTCTTGCGTTAGGATGCTGGTGTTTGGGAACGTAATCGTGTGAGACGCTTCTGGAGGGAATTAAAACAAATTATTCTGATGACAGACTTTGACTCAGACGTTTCAGAATAAAACAACATTTGAGATGCTGTGCAAAGAAACTGATCCGCTGGTTAGTCCAGTTATCCAATCACATCTTCTGTTGAGGGAAAGTCACGTGAGGTTTTTTGTTGTTGTTGCGCATCGATGGATTTATTCGGTGAAAGTGTTTCCATCGTAGTTTATGCGCATACTTTCTTATTGGATAATTTTTTTTAATCATTTTATATACATTTATATTTTTTTTATGCACGTTTTAGAATTTATGTGCATTTTGCCGTTTAAATCCAGCGTTTTTTACATTATTTATATATATATTATATATATATATATATATATATATATATATATATATATATATATATATATATACACTGCCGTTCAAATGTTTGGGATCAGTAAGATTTTTAATGTTTTTAAAAGAAGTCTTTTATGCTCACAAAGACTGCATTTTTTTTTATTAAAAATACAAAAAAAGTAATATTGTTAAATATTATGACATTTCAAAATAACAGTTCTCTTTATGAATATATTTTAAAATAAAATGTATTCCTGTGATCAAAGCTGAATTTTCAGCATCATTACTCCAGTCTTCAGTGTCACATGATCCTTCAGAAATCACTATAATATGATGATTTGATGCTCAAGAAACATTTATGATTATTATAAAAGTTGAAAACAGAAACAGTTGTGGACATTTTTTGTCCCCAGGATTCTTTGATGAATGAAAAAAACATTTAAAAATCGTACCGATGCCAAACTTTTGAACAGCAGTTTAAATTCACATAAAAGTGTATGGAAACACGGCTAGTGTTGGTTCATGCATTAACCTAATGGGTAACCATTGACCTTATTGTAGTGTTACTGAGATGGGATTGTATACCAAAGCCGTATGCCATGCTTTCGACTGTTGAACACAAAGATATTTTGAAAAAATTTTCTTTCTTTTTTTTATCCGTACAGTGTATTTGGACACCAACATTTTTCAAAATATCTTCTATTATTTTCCTTTCTATGTTCTATTGCAGAGCGGTAAGTAATAGGATTGTTTCTGCATCCGAAAAATGGCAGGTTCACCTTCTAAGCTTTACTACTAAATCTAATTACTCCGAGTCACCCCCGGGCTTGACCAGAAGTTTGCGTCCCAGCCTGCCCCTGTGCGGCCATGTGACATCACATGCTTTCATGTGATGCACTGATCAACTCAAAATCTGGAAAGCTTCCATCTGAAATTCCAATTTAATGGAATTTACGGAGCAGGACAGAAAATTCAGTCATTAGTGAAGCATAGAGGCATGCGGACGCTGGCTTGAATCTTGCGGCTCGGTTGAGACGGTTTACTACGACCATGAGTGGAATATGTGGCTGAAACACTGCGGATGATGGGGGAGATTTTGAGTTCCACTGAAGGCTGGTTATAGGAGGTACGTTGGCTAGAATACTGTGTGTGTTTCTGGGTACTGTAGATTTAAAGAGGCGTGTCTGTAATGCACCATCGGTGTGTGTCTGTGTGGTAGAACCACTGTGATGTACAGTAAATCATCGTTAAATTTTATTTGTATCCTAAAATTGTTTGTGTATATCATGTATTATATATATGTATATGTACATTTTATATGTATATATATATATATATATATATATATATATATATATATACACACACACACACACACACCACACACACACACACACACACACACACACACACACACACACTATATATATATTATTATATATATTGTACATATATATGTATGTATATAATACATAATATACACAAAGAATTTTAGGATAGTAAGAACCGCTGTGATGTACAGTAAATCATCTTAATTTCATTTGTATATAATGATATATTCATATATATATATATACTTAAACCAGAAACAGATAAAGGAGCAAAAGATTACTTAATTCAGACTGTACTTTGCTGTTTGGTGATCATGCAACATCGAACCACGATTACAGCATCAAACCGACGTGTCAGAGGTGAATATATGCAGGTTATAAAGCGTTTCAGTTTCTTCTCATCATGCAAGCTCACGTTGTCACTTCAAGAAAATCAAATGGAAAAACAAAAGGCTTGAGAAAATATTTGCAGGTGATTGTACTATATACCAAATATAATGCTGCATGAATCATGTTAAACATAGTCTGAAAATTCTGGAAACTTGAATCTGAGAAAGTATTGAATTTCGAAATGGAAAATGTGCTGATATAAATATATAAAAATGTATATTTTCATTGTTCTTATGTGAAATATAATTTTGTGAAAATATCCTTTTTCATTTATTTTAGCATTTTTTCCTTTGATTTTGAAGTGTAATATGATGGAAATTTATTGAGATCTCTCTTTATGTCTTCAAAATGGTGAGGTTAAACAGTGTTTGGGAATGCTTACGCTTCTTGGACTGTTTGTTCTTCTGACTGTATGTTGGTAAAGTGAGACGGCTGAAATCGCGTCCAGCGGTTGATGTGGTGGATGGAATAACTGGTTGATGCGATACAGTACGCTTGGGTCCGTGTCTGATGACAGGATCTGCTGTCCATGAAGCCTAATCTTGTTGCATAACATCACTGTAGTTCCTGTCAGGCCTCACATAGTCATACAGGGTTTTTCATGGGTCAATAAATAGTCTGTTATATTGCATTTCCACTCCAAGACTTACTGCACAGATCATTTGACACACAGTATCAGTAGGGCTGCACGATTAATCAAAATTAAACCGCACATGATTTGGCAAAGGCTGTGATTATTTTATGCGCAGTTTGTCAGTGCAGCGGCTGATCGGTAGTAAATCCTTCTCCATCTGAACTCCAGAGGGCGTCTCTCTCACACACACACACACACACACACACACACACACACACACACACACACACACACACACACACACACACACACACACACACACACACACACACACACACACACACACACACACACGCGTTCTTCTGCATCCATCTCTTCCCAGCCCTTGACATTTAGCAGCCCGCCTCCCGAGTCCCAACACACACACACACACACACACACACACACACACACACACACACACACACACACACACAAAATAGTGAAGCTACCACCAAAATACTAAATTAATGTTACTAGTTAAGCTACAAGTAGTGACTGCCCAGCACTGATAATACAGTGTGTGCCACTTGTGTAAAATTCGCAGTAATATTTGTTTTATTTCTACAATAGCATTATTGTGTCAGTTGTAATCTGAGTCAGTGTTATGGAATGACTTAAGTCTCAGTTCATAGCCGAGTGAACACCGGCCGGTGCAGTAAACGTAGCCTAGCTAGCTGGCCATGATTTCAGTACAGTAATATCAAAGATCCTTGCTCCTTCTAAACTCTCTGGTAATATTCTATTCACAAAATACAACCAATAGTACGGTAATGTTAAATTTTACTTGTGTAAGGTAATCTCCCGAGCCCTATTTGCGATGGT
Organism: Chrosomus eos; assembly: GCA_036326025.1. Lineage (NCBI taxonomy): Eukaryota > Metazoa > Chordata > Actinopteri > Cypriniformes > Leuciscidae > Chrosomus > Chrosomus eos. The sequence goes on from CM070833.1 coordinate 3,102,662, forward strand.
CCGCTGATTTGAGCAGGAATATGCGGCACAGTGCTCGGCATCAACTGCTGCTGTGGAACGCAACCAGGAGTACGACCGGTTCAAGATGGCGGCCGTATTTCTCGGTGCTCAGCGGCCAATTGGGCATCTAGTCTCTATATGATGTCTATGGTTAACTGCATTAATCAAATGATTGAGCAAAAATAAATAAATAAAAAACAGTGGCAGATTTTCTTGTACCTAAAATGACTTTATGGAACATGAAACCATCTGAGCAGTTTCACTTGTTTTATTTATTGAGCAGTTTCACTGGTTTTATTTCTTGTTAATTTAGACAAAAAGAGAACTTTGTAATGTATCTGAAACTGAAGCCCTGAGATTGTTTGAGCGCCCTAGCAGGTGATTCACATGCATTCACGCTCTCGTTCTGCTTCCTACATTAGCTCGGACATGAGTGGGGCCAGTAACACACTGGCTCGGGAGTTCCTGACGGATGTGCACCAGTTGTGTAGCGCCGTGGCCCAGCGGGCGGAGGACGAGGAGGAGAGTCACATGGTGGCTCTGGGAGAATATCTGGTGCGCGGGCGCGGATTCCTGCTCCTCAGCACCTTGGACTCTGTCATTGACCAGGTCAGTTTGATAAACTTCATTTTAATATACAGTAGTCCACATTTGAAGTGGATCAAAAAAGTTGTCCTAAGACAAGAACGGGTATTGTTCAAAATTCATGTATAACTTTGATGAAAGTTACGCTACAAATGTTGATACTGTATATTTTTAACCATACATTGATGCTCAAAAGTTTGGTATAATCAAGATTTTTTAATGTTTTTGAAATAAGTGTTTTTAAAATGTCTGTTTTCTATGTGAATATATAGTAAAGTGTAATTTATTCCTGTAATCAAAGCTGAATTTTCAGCATCATTACTCCAGTCTTCAGTGTCACATGATCCTTCAGAAATCACTATAATATGATGATTTGCTGCTCAGTTATTATTATTGATGATCAACTATTAATAATAGTTCTAAGTTCAAAAGAACAGCTTTTATTTGAAATAGAATCTTTTGTAACTTTATAAATTTATAAAATAATTTATAAATTTACTGTCATTTTTGATCGATTTAATGCATCCTTGCTGAATAAAAGTATTAATTTCTATTTTTTTTTTTTTTTTTTAAATACTACCAATACTAAAAGGCCTCAATACTAAAATAAATACTATTTACTAAAAATACTAAAACTACAATACTAAAAGTTTGGGCTGTAATGGTTTTCACACGAATATGAACTGTTTTCAACATTGATAATAATCATAAATGTTTCTTAAGCAGCAAATCATCATATTATACTGATTTCTGAAGGATCATGTGACACTGAAGAATGGAGTAATGATGCTGAAAATTCAGCTTTGATCACAGGAATAAATTACATTTGACTATTATATTCACATAGAAAACAGTTATTTTAAATTGTAAAAACCTCTCAAAAATATTTCATTAAATAAATGCAGAAGATGCTTTCAAAAACATTTAAAAAAAATCTTATTCCACGCTTTTGGCCATCAGTGTTAGAGATTGTATTATTTACACATGTGATAGATAGAAGTAAAAGTAATACAAGCCAGAATATGACACGTTTAATGTTCTTGTTACACTCAAAAACAAAAAGGATAATTCCTGTACAAGTCATTGAAATGTATTATTATAAGGAAGTGTCCATTATTGATGGAATGAATGAATTCCTTTCCAATTGCTGGTGTTATTCTGAAATAGCATGGCGATATGAGTCACAGTCATTACAGAACTTGACACAGGGTTCCCGCGGGTCCTTAAAAAGTCTTAAAAAGTCTTAAATTAGATTTTTAAAATTTAAGGCCATAAAAAGTCTTATAAAGTCTTATTTTTACTTATGAAAGGTCTTAAATTTTAGATGACACTTCGACTTAGACATATATAAATGTTTTACAAATTAAAACTAATTAGCGTAGTATTTTTTTTTTATTATCTTTGTGGATTTGCTTGGTCACGTGACAATTCGCATCACATTGGCGGCAGCATAACGTCTGTCTCCTGCACGCGAGAGAGGAGAGAAGGAGAAAGTTGGCGAGTGTCACTGTCAGTTCAGTCGTAAGTTCATTCTTTATGTGGGTAGGGGTGTGCGATGTGTATTGTCTAATATGATATTGTAATAATCATTGTTTTAACGATGTATGAGGCACTGTGAGCTGACATCGCATTTGTCTCTCGTGCTTTCACTGCGTGTGCGTGATGTGTGCAGTTAAAGGTAGGCTATGTCCCCAAATTAGTTTTTGTCTTATATTTACATCATATTATGTTCTTCTTATATTAGAATATCACATCAGTGAGTGCCGTTTTCCCGTGCACAAGTGCAATGTTTATGATATACAATAGTTAAATTAAAAATAAATTAACATTGTGAGTTACTTTTTAGACACAATATTGTTTGTTTTCCCTTTATTTCGCCGACTAGAATTTCAAAATGAATCCGTAGTAGCAGTCAGAGTCTCAATGCCACAGACAGCGATGATTTCTTGACTGAAATCCGCGTTTTGAACGAGTCATTTTAACGATTCAATGAACAATCACTTTCTTCCCCGAATGAATCAGCCGTTTGAACGAATCGGTTGAATGAATGGTTCTCTCAACTCGCTTATTAAGACAGTGACTTGCCACCACCTACTGGCGGTTTTAGTTTCATATTTAAAGTACCCTTTAATTAAAACGTTAAAATTAGAAATCATTTAAATATTGAATATTGAATATTTTATTTATTTATTTTTTAAACTCTCTCATAGCATGGAGTGTAAATATTAATGCCACTTCTGATGCTGCTTCTGTCACCTCTGCTCTGCAAAGATGGATTTTGATTGAATGATTTAATTTGACTGGTAACGGTGGTACTGTATAATTGTGTAATTAAGTATTACTGTATAAATAAGTATAATTACTGTATAATTTAATTTTAATAATTTGAATGTTAGTATTTGACATAAAAGGTGATGCATAACTCTAAATAGGTTTAGAAAGAATGTCCATATATAGGTGAAAATGCCCCTGGAAGTCAATTTAAGTTTGCAAATATTGCATATTAATTAATCATTTCTGTCACTGCTGTGAACTGACCACTGCATAGAATATGAAAAATATTAATATCTTCGTGAGTCAGCTGTCAACAACAGGCCTAAACCAGCCATGGCACCAGCAGAAAAACACAATCAGTAAAAATCATCTAATTATTATCAACAAAACGTTGAAAATATCGAGATATATTTTTGTTAATATTGCACACCCCTAATTTATGGTATTAATTTTGATTTCTTCAGGTCTTTAAAAGGTCTTAAAAAGACTTAAATTTGACTTTAAAAAGTGTGCAGGAACCCTGTTGACATTAGACCATTGTGTTCATTCATGCTGTATTATTTTTTAAAACCTATTTTATGGCCTGCTTGCAGGCTTAATGAATTGGCCGTGGAAATGTATTTTTGCTGTTTCTTTCTTGGTCTTTACTTGCAGACATGAGAAAATCTACTGGAAAATCATTGCTTTAGAGCAGTGAAGTCCTAAGTGCAGACATCCATCTCTCTCTACACATACTGCAAGCGAGCAACACATTGTGAACGCAAAACTAGAAGACTCTTAGCAAGCAATGTTGGTTTTACATGCTTGAAATGCAGACAGCTTTGTTTATTGTTATGGGCAGTGTTTGTTGCTTTATATTACAGTGTAGACCAGGGTTATTATAGTTAACTAAAACCATAAAATCCTGGTATCCTGGTAAAATAAAGGATAAAAAAAAATGTTGAAATAAAATTTTAATGAAATAAAATATAAGAAAACCTTAACATATTTCAGCTAGTTGTCAATGCAACATTTCTAATTTTCATTTAGTTAAACTTAATGGTCATAAATAACTACAACTAAAACTGAAATATGATAAATATAGACTATATAGACATAATAAAAAAAAAACTAATGACAAAATCTCATCAAAACTACTAAAAACTTAACCTAAAATTGAAATGGAAACAGAAATATATAAATATATAAATATAAATATATATATATATAAAATTAATAAAACTATATATATATAAACTGTAATAGCATTGAAAGTATACTAAAATAACACTGACATTTCTTAACATAAATATTCTACTTTTAAATTACCACAAGAAATAATTTCCACTCAGTTTACAATAAATGCAAAAACGCATTTACAATATAAGGCAAACAGAGCTAGTTTTCTAGAGAAACATGCAGCTTGTATTTCTCTATCCACTTGACATTTACATTGTCTTTTCAAATGTTTTAAACTGATGCATGAGTCAAAATTAGTTTCTGTTAATCAGAATTTTTAGCATTATGTCGAAGAAAATGACAGATGTATTTGATCCCATGTTTTTCCTCTCCTTCATTCTCTCTCTTTGAAGTGAGAGTTCTAATGAATCGTGTCTGGAGTGGTTCTTACTCACAAGACACGAGCCTTTTCTCTGAACTCGGCACTCTCAACACAACATCAATCGCCTGTGTGTTTGCATAGTAGTGGCTCAATATGGCTCCTCAGCCACTTTGCTAATTACCTCATGAGTTTGCTGCCAGATGCATGTTTACCCAGGGTCACACAGCACTGTGGCAGGCAGCCCCTTGTATTTGCTTTTAATTCACACGTTTCAGGGTGCTTTCTCTTCTCCTTGTGAGGAATGCTTTCTTGCTGAGGGTGGAGCCAGTATTTGGAGACCTCGTGTCCAACAAACCTGTGCTTTCCTGAAGCCATTGGAAGGAAAACCTTCAGATACAGTTTTTGTTGTCTGTAATTGTCCATCTTTTGCACAGCGCTGGAAACTAGCTTGCCTAGAGAGAGGCATAGTACTATGAAGCAGAAGTGAGAAAAGTAATCCGCTTGATAAGACTGTTTTTGATTGGATTTGCAGGGACAGAGTCAAGAATTGTGTTTAAATCCAGAATTAACCTCTCAAACCTTTTACTCAGGAGTTGACCTGTCGGGAAGAGCTGCTTACACTCTTGTTGTCTCTGCTACCTCTGGTCTGGAAGATTCCCGTTCAGGAGGAGAAAGCCCCAGGTGAGAGTCACTATAAAGCCCTTTAATAATATCCTTTTAACAATCTTAATTTTGACAATGTACTAAAGGTATACTGTAACCCACCTTGGACTTTGAATTAAATAATTAAGTGGTCATTTTAAATGGCATCCTGGCATTGCATTCAGTTGGAAATTTGATATACTTCTACATATGTTTTATAAAGCATATGATGGTGGTGTTCTTGCGAGGACGCCATGAATTGTTAAGTAGCTGCCTGCATGAACAACAAGTGAAACCATGAGATGGCTTTAATTATGAAACAGTACAGTTAAAGGATGATGGAAAGGATAAGACTTTTCATTGAGCTTGAGACCTAAGGTATTTAGCGCAGGCATGCTAATCTTTTCTAGCAGCTGCTTTCCACATTGTTGAGTTATTAGTTCCCGTAATTGTGTTGTAAACAGACCACTGGAGGTCATCATGACTTTCTCTAATGAAACCTGGTTGTATAACTGGTTTAAACCTCTTCCTTTCCTACTGTTTTTTTTTTATCTTAGATTTCACCCTGTCTTCACTACTTGAGGTTTTTCTATGCCAAGAGGGAAAGACCATCCCTCAGAAGGCGGGGCAAGATAGATGTGATGTGCAGAACTCTGGGAAGCGTTTATCTGGTTCCTGGAAGTCACGTCGTTCACGCAGAACTGCTCAGCGATACTCTGTAAAGGATGCGCGCAAATCTCAGCTTTCCACGTCAGATTCTGAAGCCAACTCGGACGATAAAACCACAAACACTGGGAGCAAGCATCGCAGATTCCAGAGTTCGGCCATTCGTGTAAGTTGCCAGCTTCACCAGTCCAACAATCCATCACAACCAGCATTGCAACATCCCACTCCAGAAGCCATGAGCACCATTGAGCCATCCCAACCTCATTTGAGACTATTTGGATCTCACACACTGGATCCTAACATGCTAACGGACCCAACAACTCTTTCCATCTTCAACCGAATGGAGAACTCGCCTTTTGACCTTTGCCATGTTCTGCTCTCCCTTCTGGAAAAGGTCTGCAAATTTGACATGACCATCAATCATAACCCAGGCTTGGCAGTCAGCGTCGTTCCCACACTCACAGAGATACTCACAGAGTTTGGTGACTGCTGTAGTCCCGGTGGTGGTGGTGGGATCGATGAGCTAGCTGGAGGCTGGACTGAGGAGCCAATTGCACTTGTTCAAAGGATGCTTTTACGCACCATTCTGCACTTGTTGTTTGTAGATGTGGGTCAAAATGAAGCACTGCCTGATAATCTGCGTCGAAGCTTGACTGACCTCCTCAGAGCAACATTAAAGATTCGTACCTGTTTAGAAAGGCAAGCTGACCCTTTTGCTCCAAGGCCAAAGAAGACTCTGCAAGAGATACAAGAAGATTTTTCCTTTTCAAGGTTTCGCCATCGGGCTTTGCTACTGCCAGAACTTTTGGAGGGTGTCCTACAACTTCTACTGGGTTGCTTGCAGGCCTCTGCTTCCAACCCTTTTTTTTTCAGTCAGTCTCTTGAATTAGTTCATGAATTTGTGCAACACCGTGGCTTGGAGCTTTTTGAGGCAACAGCTCTGCGCCTTGAGGCCTTAGCAGAAGCACGAGATTCAGAAATCGGCAATGAGGCATCAGAGCACCTGCGTTGTCTGATAGCTGATGTACTTAAGATAATCAGTGCCGTGAAGAGAGCCAAGTCGGAGCAGCTACACCAGTCTGTTTGTGCACGCCGTCGACACCGTCGCTGCGAATACTCCCACTTTTTGCACCATCATCGTGACCTCTCAGGATTGCCAGTATCCGCTTTCAAGCAGGCAGCACGACTTAATCCTTTTGAGGAGGACCCTGAAGGTCATGACAGAGAAGTCCGTTACCCCGATCGCTGTTGCTGCCTTGCGGCTTGTGCCCACCAGTGTTTGCGTCTTTTTCAACGCCTTTCACCCTCAGGTCCTGCCGTGTTGCAGGTGCTTGCAGGAGTTCAAGCTGTTGGCATCTGTTGTTGCATGGATCCAAGATCTGTAATAGGACCCATGCTCCAAGCATTTCAGGCTCCAGGATTGCGGAGCTACCAATCCCATGTTTTGAGTGTCCTTAGTAGACTTGTCTTAGAACAACTTGGAGGTGGTCAGCCCTCTGAAAAGGCCAAGCTTGCCTCCTGCAACATCTGCACTTTGGATAGCAGCCAGTTACCTGGGCTTGATGAGACTCTACAAGGCTACGGACCTAAGAAGGAATTGAACTTATCCACATCCCCATCTCCATCTTATCGTTTCCAAGGTATCCTGCCCAGTGGAGGAGCTGAAGATATGCTATGGAAGTGGGATGCTTTAGAGGCCTATCAGGAGCTTGTGTTTGGGGAGGACCGGCATTTGAGTCAACAGATTGCCAGTCATGTATGCCAGCTGACTTTGCGAGGCAATGCAGTTGTGCAGTGGCAACTCTACACTCACATTTTTAACCCGGTGCTACAGCGGGGTGTGGAACTGAGCCATCATGCCCAGCAACTTGGCGTGACAACTACTTGTAGCCAGGTTTGCAGCTACCATAGCCATTGCCTCCCAGTTGAGGTACTGCTGGTTTATCTTCAGACTCTGCCTGCTCTGCTCAAGTCAAGGTATGGTTGTATTTCCTCTATTTCATTTTCTTATTATTCACTGTTGTTTAGGTTCTGCCTTTAAATCTGCCTTTAAAGTCCCCCTGTGGTGAAAATCAAGCTTTTAATGTTGTTTATTTGTCTATGTGTTGTTTTTAATATGCTTTAAGACAAACCATGTGCAAATTCATAAGTCAACACCATCTGAGTATTGTCTCCTTAAAACTGCAGTAAAACAAAAACACGGTTTGAAAACGCTCGTGTTTCTGACGTCACAAACTACCTTGCAAGCGATCAGGTCAAGTGGATCTCTGAGGTGCTGTGAGTGAGTGGAGGTGGGGCTAATTTGCATATATTTGCCAGCAGCCATATCACCCTCAAGCCCTAAACTGGTTGCCCACTGAAGCTAAGAAGGGCTGAGCCTGGTCAGTACCTGAATGGGAGACTCCTGGGAAAACCAGGTTGCTGCTGGAAGAGCTGTTAGTGAGGCCAGCAGGGGGCGCTCACCCTGTGGTCTGTGTGGGTCCTAACGCCCCAGTATAATGACAGGAACACTATACTGTCAAAGAGCACCGTCCTTAGGATGAGACGTTAAACCAAGTTCCTGACTCTTTTACCCCTTTTCCACCAAGGCAGAGCTGGTTCTGGTTCGGAGCCAGAGCCTAGTTTCAAATCGGTTCTTTGGTTTTCGACCACCAAAGCACCAGCTCCGAACCAGTAAAAGTGGTTCTTAAGTAGCACCAAATCATTGCTGGTCTAGAAGTCAGAACCGCTTGCGTCAGCGGCTGGGGGCGGGGTTACCGTGGCCAACAAGACGAACAGAAACTTGTGACCGCCATTTTTGAATTAGCAGCTAATCGAGCTAATAGCAGCTCGATTGTAATCTGCGTTTATGCAAGTTACGGCGAGCTGCACGAACACGTTGTATTCGCCGTGTTTGGATGCCGATGTACGTTAGGTTCGCAAAGCCATGAGCATCAATAGTAACGCAACGGCCGCCATTGTTGATAGAAGGCTTGTTCGAGATGCATCGGAGCGGCGCGGACCGATCGGAGCTGCGGGAGTGTTTGGAGATCATACGACTCCTTGTGCTTTTGGATCGCTTTCGCAGTGCTTTGATGTCATACGGCGATCGATCTGCGAGAAGCCGATGCATCTCGAACAAGCCTGGTGTGTTTGTGTTTGACGCTACCGTACTAGCGTTGCTGGGCAACATGAGACGTATGCAGTGACGTAAGATCTGGCTTGTTGTGGCTCTCTGGCCGGTGGAAAGGCAAACCGGTTCTTAGTAAGCTTGTCAGTCGAACCAACTCCGAACCAGCTCTGGCTCTGAACCAGCACCCGGTTCTTGTTGGTGGAAAAGGGGTATTTGTGGTCATAAAAAATCGAAGAATGTCCTTCGAAAGAGTAGGGCTGTAACCTGTAATCCTGGCCAAATTTTCCCCTTGGCCTCTGTCCATCATGGCCTCATAAACATCCCCATATAAACTGATTGGCTTCATCACTGTCTCCTCACCACCAGTAAGCTGGTTTGTGGTGGGCGTTCTGGCGCAATATGGCTGCCGTCGCATCATCCAGGTGATGCTGCACATTGGTGGTTGAGGAGATTCCCACTTCCATATGTACCTAGATAAGCGCTATATAAATGTAACAAATTATTATTATATTTATAAAACCACGTATACTAAATGAGGCAAGGATGTAGAGGTACCTTCAAGCTATTTTAAGTTATGAAGACATTTTTTGAAAAAGGAAAAAAGTTACCGGGGGACTTTAAAATAAACTGTGATTCCAATGTGTTAACTGAATTTATAACTTCTGGTGTTTTGTTCCAACTCAGCCGGGTGGTACGCGACCTGTTCCTGAGTTGTAACGGGCTGAACCAGGTCACAGAGTTGATCTACTTGGACTGCACTCGTCCGTGGGTGCTAAAAGTGTTCGAGACGCTTATCTTGAATGCATGGCACCATCACACAGAATCTGCTGTACATGAGCTAGAAAGAGCAGAAGCTCAGGAGAGGGAAGCTGTCCTTGGACTGTTCGAGGAATTGAGTTCACGTGGGGCTGGAGACGTTCCCCAGAGCCTCACTAAGTTTTACGAAGGCTTGAAAGAGGCATGCCCTCACCCAAAGAGCAAAAGTGGAACAAGTGCAATAGGACATAACCGGGGTGAGGCACATTTGAACACGATCAACCTTTTTCTCTGCGTTGCCTTCCTATGCGTGAGCAAAGAGCCGGACTCCGACAGAGACTCTGCAAATGACTCTGAAGACACTTCTGGATATGATAGTACAGCTAGTGAACCATTGGGTGGGCGCCTACCTTGCCTTTCCCCAGACAATGTGGCTCTTCCCTCTAAAGAGCAAGTAAGGAGGGCTGCCGATGTTTGGTCAGTTTGCCGTTGGGTGTACATGGCCAGTCCAGTGTTTCAGAGGCAGTTCTTCAGACTGGGAGGACTAGATGTCTGTTCACGACTAATGACGATGGTCATCCAGAAACTCACATCTAAAAACAAAGACGGCAAACTTAAGAAAAAGAGGGAGAGTAAAGGCAAAAGCAGTCCACCTCATGTAGACTCTCCCACTCAAGCTCTTGACAATATACCGACAACTGCAGGTACAGCGGAAACTCAACAGCATGAACTAAGTGACACTCTCAGCCCCTCTCAGGTCGAAAGCAAGTTAAGTGACCCAACGCACAGGCTTGAAGAGGAATGGCCGCTCCAGAGTATCCGATTGCTTGAGGCTCTTTTGGCTATTTGCCTCCACAGTGCCAATTCAGCCCTACAGAGACTTGAACCAGACCTTTCCTTTCAGGTATAGTTGACATGCATACTAGCTCTGTTTCAAACCCTAGTGATCTGAATAAAAAGAGGATGTTCACACATACAAACACAAGAATGAGTCCTGTGTGAACGGCTTGCTCGGGAGACTCAACAGTTTCAGAAGTGTGAAATTAGTTAAGTGTGATATATTGTTAAGCTAAAAAGCCCAAAGTATACTTCAGCTTTAATGTGAATGCCTAGTGTATTCGTACAGCTGAATGCACAGCCTTTCAGTGTATACTACATTTGATAGTGAGCTCAAACACTTAACAAATGCGCACTGGAAAGTTTAATTCTTGTCCAGTGTCTGCGCTATTTCTCTCAAGAAGTTATCACCGATAAAAAATGTCTTGTTTATGTTAGACTTCATAAAAATTCCATCATAATCTCTAATTACCCATCATTTAAATTTTAATGATGAAAAGCATTCGTTTTCGTTCACGTTTTAATTTTTATCATGATCTTACAGGATGAGCATATAGGCTAGATTATTCTGTATCTGCCTGAACTCTAAACAGCCTCCTGGTCCGCATGGACTTAAACTGGGTGTTCGGCTGTGCGTAATCAAATGTATATTCGATTAACACAACCTGGGCGACAAATCTGTCTGTGTGTACAAGTGTGCGCTATGCGCATACTATCCTGATGATGATATCGGTTGCGCACTGTATGCACTGTATCTATTGTAAACTTGTAGGCTTAATAAGTCAAGTCAGCTTTATTTCTATAGCGGTTTTTACAATACAGATTGTTTTAAAGCAGCTTTACAGTAATAACAGGAAAATAATGCTACAAAGTTTGTTTATGCTATACAGCAGATCTAAAAGAAAATGGGGTCATAGTAAGTCCAGCTTAAGTAAGTTCAGTGATTGGTTCATTTTTGTTGTAAAAACATTAAAAATTTAGTTCATTTATGTGAATGCAGTTAGATCAATAATATTGTTGAATATCAAATGTCCCTAACTAAGCAAGCCAAAGGCGTCAATGGCAAGGAACCAAAAATCAGTGACAGAATGGAGAAAAAAACCTTGAAACCAGGCTCAGTCGCTCAGTTCTCCTCTGCCCAAAGAACAAACAGTGTATGATTATGATTCATGCAACATTATAGGTCAGGAAAATATCCAAAGCAGTTTTGGATCCAAAGCAATTTTTCTTTTCACTGAGCTCATTGCACTGTGATTACCTTCTTTATAAGGGTGTATAAATGTGACGTTGCATCAGGAGTGTCTTAATGCCTTAAAATACAGGTGCTGTCTATAGTAGTGCTGTCAAACGATTAAAATATTTAATCGCGATTAATCGCATTAATGTCATAGTTAACTCGCGATTAATCGCATTTAATCGCACATTTTTATCTATTCTAAATGTCTCTTGATTTCTTTTTGTCCCATTATTTTTTTCTCATTTTAATGCTCTTATCAACATGGTAAAGTGGATCGGCTTGCTTTGTGCAAATGTTTTTATTGAAAACAACATTGGCATATACTGTGCTCAAATTCACACAAAAATTCTCACTTAGAGCAAATAATCTCTAGAGCAAATAATCTCTCACACAATGTAACACTGTCCTTCAATAAAAAGGTTAGATAAATACTGACGAGGTCCTGATATTGACGAGGGGGCGGAGAATTCGCATCAGCTGTGTGTGTGTGTGTGTGTGTGTGTGTGTGTGTGTGTGTGTGTGTGTGTGTGTGTGTGTGTGTGTGTGTGTGTGTGTGTGTGTGTGTGTGTGTGTGTGTGTGTGTGTGTGTGTGTGTGTGCTTGGCCATCATCAAGCGGTATTTCAGACTGGACGTGCTACGATGATGATACATCAGTTCACAACGACAAAACACACAGATCACTTTGGTCTTGTCAATGGACACATTAGGCAACTTTTTAAAAGTAAACCTTCCATTCAGAATCTTATTGGCATCCATTTCGGCGTCTCGCGCTCGTCATCCACTCAAAAGGTTAACTATTTGGCCGGCTCGCAAGCCCAAACGAGTGTGTGCGTCGTGCCTGTTGTTTTGTTTACGGTCTAGATCCGCTTGCGCTTTGGTCGACGAACCATTTGCGCGGCGCAAGCCATTGAAATGAATGGGTTTCATAGCGCAGCTATGTGAAAGAAAACTACAAAGTTTGCTAGGACAAAAAGATCGCGTTAATCGCGCGATAAAAAAATTGACGCCATTAAAATGGGTTTGCGTTAACGCCGTTAATAACGCGTTTAACTGACAGCCCTAGTCTATAGCTATGTTTCCATCCACACGTTTTTATCCGCATTAAGTGATATCAAATGAAAAATGCCTTATGGAAACAGTCAAATTCGATTGAATTTCATGAATATCGACTCAAATGAAATGCGTTCGGTCTCATGGGATTTTATCTTGATGGATATACGGCTTATGCGATAAACGCTGATGGAAACGTTATTATGGCGCGATACATTTTGTCTAGCAAAACTTTGTTTGCAAATGTTTGCTTGAATGTTGTGCAATTCGGTGAGAAAATGAATAGAAACACCTTCAAATGTCTCAAATCAATTCGATATACCAATTTGATCGCAAAACAGCATGTGACGTCATTACACACAGGTTTTTATTCGCTTTAAAGCCGTTGGATGGAAACACACTTTCACCAGCTTTATTCACATGAGTTTTTTTACCGAACTTCAGATAATTCGATTGACAAGTGGATGGAAACTTGGCTAATGTATGCAAACTAGGTTTTGGAACAGAGCTATTTATTGACATTTTGAAGCGAGTTTCAATGTCTTATTCTCTATGAGTGTAATTTTTCCACGGTTTATGAGTGTAACTTTTCCACGCTCTATCCCATAGCTGCAGTCTGTGGATGAGACCCTGTGTGAGGTCAGGGATCAGCTCTCTCGATCGGGAGTCGTGAACTCTGAACTGGCAGTTCCTCTGTTTGATTCCTTGCTACGTGTGGCACTGGCTGAGATGTTCTGCAGTCCAGATGTCATCGAGGAGAAACCTGACAAGGTGATTTGGTTGCTTGTTTAATAAATCTGTGTTGTCCCTGTCAGAGGTTTGGTTGGTGAAGAGCACATGTGTTCCTGTGCTGTACAGGTTTGAGTCTGGCCTTCGTCACATTGCATTCAACACATCGCAAAGTTGCTCGGTTGGAACGACAGATCTCGACCAGTGGCATATAGTTTCTTTTTTGCATGACATGTGGACTTAATTCCTTATCTTGAGGAAAATTAGCAAACTGTCATTCAGTGCAGTCTATATATTTTATTCTGGATATATACAAATGTCATTTACGTCTTTTAGTTTCTTTATGATTAATTTGAAAATGGCCTGTCTAATATATAAAGTCCTTCACTCCCTCGCTCCGCCATCTCTTAAGGACTTTATTAAATTGAAAGACAATTCTCTAAGGACTACACGAGCCTCTACTAGAGGAGACTTGATAAAACCTCACAGGCGTACCACCTTCGGTCAGACGGTCCTGTCTGTCCGGGGTGGGAACCTGTGGAATAGTCTTCCTCGAACACTAAGAGAATGTACTACATATAGCTCGTTTAAAGTCCAGCTGAAAAAATGGCTATGGGCAAATCAAAGCTGCACACACTAGTATGTAGGTTTTATCCTTTTTAAAAAAAAATTGTTTTGTTGTAACGTGTATATGGATGAGTGTTTTGTGAAGTTGAATGTAGTCTTGTGTGAATATTGTACATAGGATTTAGCAAATTTATGAATTGACTGTAGATGTAAAATTTTATTTTGCAATGTTTTATGAGTTCTATGATCCTGGCCTGTGGGACTACGGATGGAAATTAGCCTTTGGCTAAAATCCGGCATTTTTACATGCATGTACTCCATGTTATGTTCATTAAAATGCACTGTCCCAATCAAATAAAAGTATTAAAAAAAAGAGAGATTTAAAGCGTTGTTATGAAAGGAACACTCCACCGTTTTTTCATAGTAAACAATGTTATTCCCTTAACTAAGACGAGTTGATACACACCTCTCTCGTCTCAGTGGCGCGCGCGACACTTTGATAGCCCAGTTCATTCATTTGTGGCCAAACAGAGAAGTTGTTAGAAGCGACCAAACACCTCCACGTTTTCCCTATTTAAATACAGTTACACCTGTAGTTACACGACCAAGTATGGTGACACAAAATAAAACGTGGCGCTTTTCTAAGCCTGAATGATCCTGGAGTGATGATATTACTGTGCTATTCCGCCATACATTATAGTTATCCATTTTACTCGCTTAGAAAAGCACCACGCAAAATAACTGATAATAAATGAGAAATCCTCAGGTGCCATGTCCGTAATTTATAGAAAAACATCTGACATTAATTCGATCTCAAATTGATTTATTAAAGGAAGTTATTACTCCATCACCTGCGTGACGACATTAACCAACATGATTGAATGACCAATTTGCAACTAAGGTTTCGGGTAACAGTCTAGCTAGTTGATTTCTTCCATGATTCATCGTCCTATGGTAGTTAAGCAGCGAGCAACGTCATTATACGGGAAACACGTTTATTTAATTTGTATTTTCGTTCTGTTGTAGTTATTTGTCTGTTTTGTTTGTAGTTAGTTTATTTGTTCTTATTCAGGGTTCCCGCGGGTCCTTAAAAAGTCTTAAAAAGTCTTAAATTAGATTTTTAAAATTTAAGGCCATAAAAAGTCTTATAAAGTCTTATTTTTACTTATGAAAGGTCTTAAATTTTAGATGACACTTCGACTTAGACATATATAAATGTTTTACAAATTAAAACTAATTAGCGTAGTATTTTTTTTATTATCTTTGTGAATTTGCACGTGACAATTCGCATCACATTCGCGGCAGCATAACGTCTGTCTCCTGCACGCGAGAGAGGAGAGAAGGAGAAAGTTGGCGAATGTCACTGTCAGTTCAGTCGTAAGTTCATTCTTTATGTGCGTAGGGGTGTGCGATGTGTATTGTATAATATGATATTGTAATAATCATTGTTTTAACGATGTATGAGGCACTGTGAGCTGACATCGCATTTGTCTCTCGTGCTTTCACTGCGTGTGCGTGATGTGTGCAGTTAAAGGTAGGCTATGTCCCCAAATTAGTTTTTGTCTTATATTTACATCATATTATGTTCTTCTTATATTAGAATATCACATCAGTGAGTGCCGTTTTCCCGTGCACAAGTGCAATGTTTATGATATACAATAGTTAAATTAAAAATAAATTAACATTGTGAGTTACTTTTTAGACACAATATTGTTTGTTTTCCCTTTATTTCGCCGACTAGAATTTCAAAATGAATCCGTAGCAGGTCCGTGTATCATCCGATCATTTCATTTCCTATTTGAAATAAAATAAGCAAAAACGAGAAAACGCGCCTTTATTCGTTTTTTCGTTTTTTTTTTAAAAACGAAAAAACGAGATTTCGGCTTGATTTTTCGTTTTTTGGTTCACGGGTCAAAAACGGATAAATGACTTCAAAATCAGTTTTGCACATGTGGGCGGTCACGAGACGCCCCTTTCAGCCGATTGGTCAAGCAAATCTGAGCCGGTGACGTCATCAGTAATTCCCCAGGTCTTTTCAACAAAATAATAGTCCTATGGCTCTGCGTACCGCTTCTTAAACTGTACGCCTGCCTACTGAGAGCGCGGATTAGGAACTCGTGGGTACGGTTTATTAATCCGTGGGCACGATTTGTTAAACCGAGGGAACAGTTTGAGAATTCGTGAGTAGACTACGGTTTATAAACTGAGCAGACGGATTGCAAAACCGTCGCCACGGATTTTTATTTTTTTTCCAACAGGTGACTTCCCAGGCTCCGTAATACGTACGAAATGTACATTTCTCTCTGGCACGTTCACTTCTCGAAGATCGCGTGTCAGCATCGTCAACTTCATCTTTGGACACTGACACAAAAAAAACACTTGTTTATTAATAAACAATTAAAATGTCTCCTTGATGTATTTTACATATTCATAATCATTACTTTTTCCGGTTCTTTGTGACAGCTTTAAGGTGCTTTATTGGCAGCATATGTTTTTCCCTGGACTCTGCGCCAGGGGTCACCCTCAGCACCCCTACTTTTACAATTACATAATTATATCATGAAAATACGATACATTAACTCAGTTGCATTGGTCTCAGTTTCTTTAAATTTGGTGGCATTACTGTCGGCCCATCATTATCATGGCTGTATAATCAAAAAATAAAAATGAGAAACATGCATGCGTCAATAAAATGTATTGCATCAAAACCACAGGAGCTTATGCAATTAGTAGGCTACCATGATGAACTGACTCTATACCCATAATGTAATTTGTAGCCTATGTATATTTACCGAGGCACTTCATAAACCCAAATGAAATTCTTGCTAGATTTCATGCTTAGAACTGCAGCTTTCTAATTGGGTTTATGAAGTGCCTCGGTATAATATATAGGCTATTATATAGGCTACAATATAGGCTTCATAAATTATATAGGTATAGTAGGCCTATTTAACTTAAAAAAACGATTAAGACGGAATTCATAAAACAACAGAAAGCTATAACAAATAAATAAGAGATATTTGGAAATTTCCCTTTAAAATGAACGCTCAGTTTGTGGTTCACACTGTTATTTGATTGTTTCGTTGTTGTTGTTTTCAGATACAAACTCACTTATGTATTAAAGTAATATGTTAATGTTAAATAAACACATGTTAGACTATCTTGAGTTTTTTCCTCCGCTATCGTCCTGTCAATCATCTCGCTGTCTCACTCTCGCGGCTATGATCAGTTAAATTTTAATTTACGGTAGCCTACTACCCACACCACCATCAGCAGTTTTGCATTACAGTATTTGCAATGACCACCCCTTGTCCAAAACTGAGCGTATTGTCTAAAAGAAGAGTTATTATGACTGCTGCGTATTTACACTGACAGAACATTGGTCTGTGCTTCACCCGCTCTGTCTGCGCGGTCTAGTGCAGCACTACACAGATTTAACTCTGCACAGCTAAATAAAACCGGCTGGGTGCAGATTAATATGGAATATTTCTGAAATAAATATTTCTGTGAAACGCGTTAAGTTGCACAGCCCTGTAGGCAGGCGTACAGTTTAAGAAGCGGTACGCAGAGCCATAGGACTATTATTTTGTTGAAAAGACCTGGGGAATTACTGATGACGTCACCGGCTCAGATTTGCTTGACCAATCGGCTGAAAGGGGCGTCTCGTGACCGCCCACATGTGCAAAACTGATTTTGAAGTCATTTATCCGTTTTTGACCCGTGAACCAAAAAACGAAAAATCAAGCCGAAATCTCGTTTTTTCGTTTTTATAAAAAAAAACGAAAAAACGAATAAAGGCGCGTTTTCTCGTTTTTGCTTATTTCATTTCAAATAGGAAATGAAATGATCGGATGATACACGGACCGTAGCAGTCAGTCTCAATGCCACAGACAGTGATGATTTCTTGACTGAAATCCGCGTTTTGAACGAGTCATTTTAACGATTCAATGAACAATCACTTTCTTCCCCGAATGAATCAGCCGTTTGAACGAATCGTTTGAATGAATGACTCCCTCAACTCGCTTATTAAGACAGTGACTTGCCACCACCTACTGGCGGTTTTAGTTTCATATTTAAAGTACCCTTTAATTAAAACGTTAAAATTAGAAATCATTTAAATATTGAATATTGAATATTTTATTTATTTATTTTTTAAACTCTCTCATAGCATGAAGTGTAAATATTAATGCCACTTCTGATGCTGCTTCTGTGTCACCTCTGCACTGCAAAGATGGATTTTGATTGAATGATATAATTTGACTGGTAACGGTGGTACTGTATAATTGTGTAATTAAGTATTACTGTATAAATAAGTATAATTACTGTATAATTTAATTTTAATAATTTGAATGTTAGTATTTGACATAAAAGGTGATGCATAACTCTAAATAGGTTTAGAAAGAATGTCCATATATAGGTGAAAATGCCCCTGGAAGTCAATTTAAGTTTGCAAATATTGCATATTAATTAATAATTTCTGTCACTGCTGTGAACTGACCACTGCATAGAATATGAAAAATATTAATATCTTCGTGAGTCAGCTGTCAACAACAGGCCTAAACCAGCCATGGCACCAGCAGAAAAACACAATCAGTAAAAATCATCTAATTATTATCAACAAAACGTTGAAAATATCGAGATATATTTTTGTTAATATTGCACACCCCTAATTTATGGTATTAATTTTGATTTCTTCAGGTCTTAAAAAGGTCTTAAAAAGACTTAAATTTGACTTTAAAAAGTGTGCAGGAACCCTGTTATTCTATTGCCAACTGTTTGCTTGTTTTATGTAATTGTT
The DNA here is from genome assembly GCA_036326025.1 of Chrosomus eos. Taxonomy (NCBI): domain Eukaryota; kingdom Metazoa; phylum Chordata; class Actinopteri; order Cypriniformes; family Leuciscidae; genus Chrosomus; species Chrosomus eos. The sequence continues at coordinate 3,121,456 of CM070833.1, forward strand.
TTAAAGACTTTGATCATATCGCCCACGCCCACCAATAATCATATATATATAAAAAAAAATGTGATTTTAATAGTGACCAAAAATAATCGTGATTATGATTTTTTTTTTGCCATGATCGAGCAGTCCTAGTGTGTTGCAAATAATGCTCTACTGAGACATTCACATAGTTAAAATTAAATGAGCACTTTCCTATCATTAGGGTCTTTTGTACGGTAATGATATTTTTAGTCCAGTGATTCTTTATCGCTCATCTCGGTCTTTCGTCACACTATTATACCATAATGTGACAAAATCCAATACGATTCGTCTTTCGGAGCTTGATTACAATAAAAGCTATTTTTGGTTTTGATTCCTCAATTCATGACGCCTTCAACTTATTTTTATTTGTACGTCTATAAAGTCTTTAAATACTTCTATAATATTTTGCAAGATTTATATAATTGGCCTCTCAGTAAATCCTCTTAATTGAAATCTTAAAAAGATTGAGGGATTTTCTTCTGAACATTCTTGTCTGTAGTGGAACACATCACCGAGTAATTCCCAAATAAAAACTATCATTTGGACTTAAGTAAGATTTGTTTTGGCACTCATGTTACTTCAATAAGTAAATCTGCTTTCTGAAATGAAATGTGACCCCTGGCCAAACATAAACGGATAAGGAGCCTTTTTGTGTGTGTTTGTGATTGAGCAGCGTGGGGCACATGGGGGATATATTTTATGTGGAAACCGTCAGCTGATGTGGTCCTGTGACCAAAACAATATTTTCTTTTCTTTTTTTAACCAGCTTTCTGAAATCACAAAATTTGTCTCTCTAACAAAGACAACACCAGAAGCAATGCTATAAGGATTGTTTACTTTATTACTTTATTCTGAACAGGGCTCATTTTCTAGAAGGTAAGAGTCTCCTGCGCTGCCAGATCTGCTTTAATCTGTTTCGCTACTGTTTTTTTAATTTCTAATATTTGAAGGTGCACTCCGGGGAAATAAAAGCACTAAAATTTAGAAGTGTGTGTGTGTGTGTGTGTGTGTGTGTGTGTGTGTGTGTGTGTGTGTGTGTGTGTGTGTGTGTGTGTGTGTTTGTGTAAGAGAGAGTGATTTTGGCCTTTTCTTACTGACTTAAACACAAAGTACTTTTAATTTTTTTACCTACCAGATAGTGTCCTTCTAATTGCCTAAAGTTACCAAATGTTAAAGTTTTAAAACAAACTGAAGTGGTTTGAAGTATTAGGATGACACGTACATGCTAGGTATCATTGTACGCAAATCTGTTCTATCTATCTATCTATCTATCTATCTATCTATCTATCTATCTATCTATCTATCTATCTATCTATCTATCTATCTATCTATCTATCTATCTATCTATCTATCTATCTATCTATCTATCTATCTATCTATCATTCTATCATTCTATCTATCGTTCTATCTATCTATCGTTCTATCTAATCTCTCTATCTATATGTTGATCTGTCTGTCAATCTTTCTGTCTTTATTCTATCAATCATTCTATAATTTTTATATCTATTGTTCTTTCTGTCTGTCTATATATCTGTCCATTTATCTGTCAATGTAAGTTTGTACAATCTTCAAAAAAATTTGACTCGTTCTTCGGTCAAAAATCGTCTTCAGTTTTTCTGTCATCTATTTTACACAGTGCTTCAGAAAAACATAATGAAAGTGCTAGTGAAGAGAAAACAGGCAGTATCTCAGCAAAGGTTTTGAATGTCCACACAAAACAATTACCTGATAATGACATACATTTGGTTAACTACTGGAGATGATTCCTACATTTGGCGCCACCTATTGATTAGAAAATGTGTATTTTTTTAATAATTTTATTATTAAAAAACATATTATATAAACAAACTTTTATTTTTGAATCGATTAATCAATTTGACAGCACTAATAATAATCCTTCCCTCCATCTAGTAGTTACAGTAATAATAAAATAAACATTTGTTAATCATATTGACAATGTTATATTGGTAACAATTTACAATAAGGTTTCATTAACTTAACTTTAGTTAACATGAACTAAAAATGAAATATACTTCTACAACATTTATTAATCTTAATTGATGTTAATTTCAACATTTACTAATACATTATAAATCAAAAGTTGTATTTGTTAACATTAGTTAATGCACTGTGAACTAACATGAACTATCAAATAACAGCTGTATTTTTATTAACTAACATTAACAAAGATTAATAGATACTGTAACAATGTATTGCTCATTGTTAGTTCATGTTATTGTAAAGTGTTAGCATTTATATTTTAGAATAATGTTGAATCTGTTTGTTGTTTCTTAATGAATATGTATTATTCTTTATCTTTGCCTGCTCTCGCCCAGAAGCCTGCGGTCAGTGGTGAGCCGGCTCCTCCAGCAGGGGATCTCTCTGAAGAGCTGGATGAAGCTCAGGTGAGCAGCGCTGCACCCCTGGGTGAAGAGGAGGGCTATGACGCGGACAGCGAGAGTAACCCTGAGGACTCCACCCGGCAGGAGGAAGGTACTAACATCATCATCACTTCTACGGTTGTACATGTTTTTTATGATGTGAGTGAAGTAATGCTTCCATGTATTATTCTGTATATATTTGATGAATTTTTGTAAGTATAACATCAACCTGTCCAGGGACAGCGGGTGGAAATTAGCATTTTTTGCTATAACCTTTAATATTTTTTAGACTAATGTTTTTTTATGCATTGTCCCTGATCAAATAAAGACATAAACATAACTTCATCTAAGTTCATACATGCATGAGAGTCTTACATGCATTGTGCTGCTCATCTGTGTCAAACTGGCAAGATGTCACCTTGTATTTGACTGTAAAATGTAAATGAGCGTAGGAGTGTATGTACGTATTATCAAGAGCCAAAAGTATTGTGCATGTGTAAGTTTGTAGACTTTAAGGATCATTACGTACCTATAATGAGAGTGAAAAATAATTAGCTTGTGGTTAGCAAGGCTGAGTTCTCCATAGTCACTGAAAGCGTATTTGACTGTAAAATGTAAATGAGCTTGATAGGAGTGTATGTACGTATTATCAAGAGCCAAACGTATCTTGCATGTGTAGTTTTGTAGACTTTAAGGCTCATTACCTACCTAAAATTAACATGAAGAATAATTAGCATTACAGTTAGCACGGCTGAGTTCTCCAAAGTCACTGAAAGCAGGAGGAATTTGCTTGCGGCTGATCTGGAATGCGTTAGCCGGTTTGTGCCGGTTAGCATCAGGTAGTCTGAGTGAACGTCTGGTCAAGTGGTGTGTGATCCGGTTCCCCGGTCACATGTAGTGGTGTTGGCTCTCTCGCACTGAGAATGGTGTCATTGTTTCCTTCGTCTATGATGTAAGTCAGTGGCGTTGAGCTGTGTCTTGTGACTGCAGCTTTTGACCGATCATGCATGATTTTGTAAGTTCACTCACCTTCCCTTAAGGGCCTGTACTTGATATGATTTATAAAGAAGGGAATTAAAGGCTAAGCTTGAAATGTGTGAGTTTTGTAGTCGGACTGATCACGATGACTGTGAAAAAGTGGAAGTCAACTGAATGTGGTTTTTGGTTTCAGCTTCCTTTAAATATTTACTATTAAGGAAGACCTCTTTTAGACTCTATCTATCTATCTATCTATCTATCTATCTATCTGTCTAATCTATCTATCTATCTGTCTAATCTATCTATCTATCTATCAATCTATCTATCTATCTATCTATTGTCTATCTATCTATCTATCTATCTATCTATCTATCTATCTATCTATCTATCTATCTATCTATTGTCTATGTATCTATCTATCTATCTATCATCTATCCATCCACTCTATCTATCTATCTATCTATCTATCTATCTATCTATCTATCTATCTATCTATCTATCTATCCCTCCACATCTATCTATCTATCGCTATCCATCATCCATCCATCCATCCATCTATCCATCTATCTATCTATCATCCTCTATCTATCTATCTATCTATCTATCTATCTATCATCTATCTATCTATCTATCTATCATCTAATCTATCTATTCTATCTTCTATCTATCTATCTATCTATCTATCTATCTATCTATCTATCTATTTCTATCTATCTATCTATCTATCTATCTATCTATCTATCTATCTATCTATCTATCTATCTATTGTCTATGTATCTATCTATCTATCCATCTATCCATCCACCTCTATCTATCTATCTATCTATCTATCTATCTATCTATCTATCTATCTATCTATCTATCTATCCTCACCTCTATCTATCTATCTATCTATCCCTCATCCATCCATCATCCATCTATCTATCTACTATCTATCTATCTATTCTATCTATCTATCTATCTATCTATCTATCCATCCACCGCTATCTATCTATCTATCTGTCTATCTATCTATCATCTATCTATCTATCTATCTATCTATCTATCTATCTATCTATCTATCTATCTATCTATCTATCTATCGCTATCTATCTATCTATCTATCCATCCACCTCTATCTATCTATCTATCTATCTATCTATCTATCTATCATATCTATCTATCTATCATCTATCTATCTATCTATCTATCTATCTATCTATCTATCTATCTATCTATCTATCTATCTATCTATCATCTATCTATCTATCTATCTATCATCTATCTATATATTGCTATCTATCTATCTATCTATCTATCTATCTATCTATCTATCTATCTATCTATCTATCTATCCACCTCTATCTATCTATCTATCTATCTATCTATCTATCTATCTATCGCTATCTATTCTATCTATCTATTTCATATCTATCTATCTATCTATCCATCCACCTCTATCTATCTATCTATCTATCTATCTATCTATCTATCTATCTATCTATCTATCATCTATCTATCTATCTATTCTATCAATCATTCTATCATTTGTCTATCTATTGTTCTTTCTGTCTGTCTATATATCTGTTTATTTATCTGTCTATGTATGTGTGAGAGAATGTCTGTGAGGGAGTGCTCTCTCTGTAAGTGTGTGTGTGTGTTTCGAGGCAGAACTTCATTAATAAAAAGCACCCGAGAGTATGCGTAGGAGCTGCAGGGTAGTTCACAGCTAAATCATGCGGGTTCTCCAGTGCGTGGCGTCCCTCCATCAGCTTAATTTACTAGGCTAGAGCTCTGAGTACACACAGTACTCGTTCTTCAGCCCTTCTGTTTGTACTATTGCACCACCAATTATTCTTTTATTATTACTGCGTTGTTAGTAATCAGTGTTTTGTCTTTGCTTGCTGTGACAGGGATAAAGGTGGAGGCTGGAGTCGTGTTGGGGGAATGCGCGTTGGGAATGGCAGGAGTGCCTCAGGGCTCCGTACGTGGTCGTTTGCTTTTCCCGGAGATCTGTCTAATGGAGCTGCAACTGTTAGCCAGTGGCTCGCCAGACCTGGAGGTTTTGGGCCACGTGTTGCAGAGCCTTTTAGGAGCCGTGAAAGGCCACATCAACAATGCAGCGCTGCTCTACCAGCAGGTCAGACTTATATCCAATGCCAACCTGATTTATTTATGCATGTGAGATATTGATGTTACACAGTGACATATCTTATTCCAGAAGACCTTCTGCTTTTGTCTAAGTAACTTACCTTTGGTTGGTAGAAAGTTTTTGTTTTAGGTAACTAGTTGAAAGAGTATACTTGAAACTGAAGACAACACCTGTGAACCCACTTACAGTAGCAGGAACAAAATGACCTTTTGCAAACCTTTTAGCAATTGGAGATTTTTTTGTTATCTGAGTTGTAAAAAACAAGCTTAGCAACTGCATTTTTAGGATTTAGGCCTATGTTGGAAAAATCTTTCCTGGATTTATTAATTTATTTTTTTACTTTATCCCATTGTCAATAATGATTTTTGAAACTTGCAATATTGATAAGTTTGAATACTCTGACCAGCTGTATTAAATAATCTTTACTGTATTTATGACGAAATGTGATAATGTTTTTTTTTTCTTTTCAGGGTGGTGTGAAAGCCATTCTCAGTGGATTTCAGAACATTCTCAGCCAATCAGATGCCTCATATAAAGGTGTATATTTCTTTCAAATTTCAACTATGCATATTTCTCCCAATTCCCATTTTTGAGTTTATTTTTAATTGAATGTTTTTGAGTTGAATCATAATTCTCATTATTCTCGTAATAGGTTTGTCATTACTAAAATAAATTTTTATCAATGATGATGTTCATTCATTAAAAATTCACTATAATCACCATTAATGAAAAGCAGAACAACAAATACTAAATTATATATAACTACCGTATATACCCGAATATAAGACGAGGTTTTTGTCCTAAAATAGGCTGAAAAATGGGGGGGTCGTCTTATATTCGCGATAGACAAAATCACGGGGGAAAGGGAGAAATTTCTTGCCAAGCATTTCGGTGAGATACTTTATTTGTGTATTAAAGTAAAAAGAAAATTGAGAAAAGTTACAAAACCCACTTAGAATGGCCAGTTTAAACGTTCAGGATATTTGTATAAGATTATATTTCAAAAGTACCGGGTGCGTGCGTGCGTGCGTGCGTGCGTGTGTGTGTCTCTCTTTTTCCCAAAAAATAAGTCTGGAAAATGGGGGGGTCATCTTATATTCAGGGTCGTCTTATATTCGGGTATATACGGTCGTTTATAAAAAAGCAATACAAATAATAAAAAAAGGGTAAAGTTTGATTTTTTAAAAACATTTTGTAATCATATTGCGTAGTAGTGTACTAAAATACATTTAATTAATGATGGTGTTCATTAATGATAATTATAATATTAATAATATTAAATTATATTATTATTCATCATAATCACTATTAATGAAAAACCGCACAACAAATGCTAAATGATATATCAATAAATTATTTTTTTTAAAAACAAAAAATAATGGAATATATATATATGTGAGTGAAATACACAGTTGGCCAAAAGTAAAGAAAAAAACATGTTAAACATTTTGTAATTATATTGCGTAGTGTTTCTTGGAGTTTTATTTGTAATAAACATGCTGAATTGTTCTGACATCATTTTTGGCCAGGCCAGGCATTCAAAAATCATGAACACATGCAACAACAAGAGTGAACCAATGAAATATCAATAACTGATTATGTTGTTGTCAATTAATGCTTTATACTGTGAGCTTTTTGTTTTTCTATGCATTTAAAAAAACAAAAAAAGCAATGTAAAATAAAATATATATGAGCAATATTTTGCTCATATTTTGATGGTTTGACAACAAATATCCCCTCCAGACCGGCATGTTCTTAATAGATTTTCATTAGATTCGTATTTGATATTAATCATGCTAATCTTAAACACTATTAAAATTGCTCTATGGCCTGTTGTACCCTTCAGAGTGCCAGACAATACTGATGGAGCTGCTCGTATCTATGTTGAGTGACAGTATCACAGCGGAGGAACTCGCCCTGTTGACCCGCCTCTTCCTGGAGAAGACTCCGCCCACTGTAAGTGCTACCTTAAAATAAGCATTCAAAGGTGCAGTGTGTAATTTTTAGCGGCATCTAGTGGCGAGGTTGCAAATTGCACCCAACAGAAGTTACGGGTGTCCGACAGATGTCATGTCTGAGACAGCAGAGATTATCCAGTTAAGCAATGAGGTTTCTTTACAAAGATAAATTAAGAAATTAGGTTTGATCAATTATTCAGTAAAATTATATGTTATTGTGAATATTATTGTTACTTGTTCATCATTGTGACAGTGTTGTATTCGCTGACTTTAGCAGCTTCTTTGCATGAAGAACAACATAGTGACGAAACGCATTTGTCCGTTCAGGGCCACTGTAGAAAGTAATCCATAATGCAATGATGGTGCCGGTCTCTGTCGTCTGGTACAGTGAGAGTGAACTAACACTGTCTTAAGTGACTGACTCCCTGTGGACCTTCATTAACACAGTGGTGGGAAAAGCATATTTCACAGCGATACTTCATGGAGAGCATACAGTAGCTGCCAAGAAAAGAGCCTGAAAATATGACTAGATGTAGCAGTTGAGTTGTAATAATCAAGAAAACACAAAATATAGTATGTTAAATGTTGCATTTACAAGGGATTCAGACTAGCTTTCAAACAATCGACTAGGTAATTATTGGAATCCCTTTTCTAGAGCTTTATATCTAGATTTTTTCAATTTTTTTGCCTAATTTTAGCGAAGTTTAGAAATGCAACTTGTCAGGTAGTTTTTTTTTTTAGCATGTTGACATCTTTAACCTACCGTATATGTGGAAACTAGTGTTGTAGTTCTCGAGACCGGTCTCGAGACCACTTTTTGATGGTCTTGGTCTCGTCTCGGACTCGACCGCATTTGGTCTCGGTCTTGTCTCGGTCTCGGACATTGAGGACATTCATGACCATAACTGTGAAAATATCACTAAATTGCCAGTATATTGTCTCATTTTTTTGTTAACATCCTTGCTTTTATTAGATGTAAAACGATCGATGAGTAATGTTGACGAACTGCTGCGCGTGTGACAGAGAGAGAGCGAGAGAGAGAGCGAGAGCGCCCCGGTCGCGCGTGCGCACTCTTTCTTTTCTGAGCCAGGCGAAAGTATAAACAATGGTTCACCGTCTCCTAAGCGCTGTCTTGCATGGCACATATTAATAAAAATAAATCGACAAGATGGTAAAAGATCGGAAGACCATAGTTTCATGTGGAGCATTCGGATATTTTTTCCTGAATTACCGCTGGTTGTGAATTGTGCTAAAATACGTTTAAAAAAGGATGGTTGTAGGTTTAAAAACAACATAATTTATGTATTGTTTATAAAAGGCGGAGAAAAGTGAAGACTTTAGTGATGATGAACAATGAATAATTGTTTTGCATTCTGTACTAAATGATGGAAGTCACCCAGGAGTATTGAATGGTTACGTTTATTTAAACTTTGAGTGTTTAATATCTAGGCTATGTATTTTTATGGGAATGTGGATCTTTCAGATCAATTTGAGAAGCTCTTTTGATCATGTTTCACAAGTTTTTGTATTGTGGGGCGCTGGTCTTGGTCTTGGTCTCGCCCTCCCTCGGTCTTGGTCTCGACTTGGTCTCGGCCCCTAAAAGTCTTGGTCTTGTCTCGGTCTCGATACACTCTGGTCTTGGTCTTGTCTTGGTCTCGGGTCAGGTGGTCTTGACTACAACACTAGTGGAAACCACATAAAATAGTAAATTAGGGTGTTAAAGATGTGAGGCAATAGGAAAAGAGATGCTCAGAAATAAAGGACTGGCAATCACAAATGAAGTTACATAACAAAAAGTGTGAACAAAGAGAAAGATAATTATCCTAGAATGGCTGATTCATAGCAGCATTGACAAACCAAAGGTTGGCACTACTAAAAGCGTCAGCATCAGCTTGTCCACTTTCTGACACTGTGTTAAAAATAAACCTGTTTACAGAATGCTTGATCACATTGTACATTTGCATTGCTTGGTTTCAAAGCTTTTCCTTTTCAGTGGAAAAGGGAACTGAAAAGGTTTCGAAACAGAGTTGTGTATAAATTCACTATGGCCTCATTTAAAGGTGCATTGTGTAATATCTAGGAGGATCTATAGACAGAAATGCAATATAATATACATAACTATGTTTTCAGTGGTGTATAAAAGCCCTTACATAATGAACCGTTATGTTTGTATTACCTTAGAATGAGCCGTTTCTATCTGCACACACAGCGGGTCTCCTTACATCAACATGTTTCAGCATGCATTTTTTTGTGAATTTATGAGAAATTGATTAGATTACACTGATATTATCAAAATAAATGTCTCTCTACTTTCGGTAGGATGTGTGAGGTACTTTAACAGCTTAGTTCCCATGAATGTGTGGATAGTCAGGGAAGAGGTTTTGAGTTCAGAAAGTTACAGTACACCATCGTTCAAAAGTTTGGGGTCGTTAACATTTTTCTAAAGGTTTTTTGAAATAAGTTTCTTCTGCTCACCAAGGCTGCATTTATTTGATCAAACATACAGTGAAAACTTTAATATTATGATATATTATTAAAATGTAAATCAGCTGTTTTCTATGTGAATATATTTATTCCTGTGATCGAAGCTGAATTTTCAGCATCATTACTCCAGTCTTCAGTGTCACATGATCCTTCAGAAATCACTATAATATGATGATTTGATGCTCAAGAAACATTTATGATTATTATTTATTTTAAAAACAGTTGTGCTGCTTTATATTATTTTTATATTCTATATTCTTTTTTTCAACCGTGGAAAGAGGTCAATAAAACAGCCGGAAAACATAATGTTACATTTACCTCAGGAAAGTAATTTAATGACCATAGCACATTAATTGACTAGAAGAATTTGCTATGGAGAGGAGTAACTATTTTGCTAAATATGTGCACTATATTACATATTTATTGTATTTTTACTTATATTATTGACATATTATAACATTGTTATAAAACCATTATATGATTGAGTTATTTTTTACCTTTAATAATATTACCAGCTGACAGTGCTCTCTCTGTATAGCATTAGGTATCTACTGTTCCTAATATGTATCCAAATGAATCGATATTGAAT
>CM070833.1:3136994-3239494 GCA_036326025.1 Chrosomus eos
TGGAGTCCCTGCCGGGTCCCACACATGTCACGGACCAGCAGACAGACCGATGCCTCCTCCATGTGCTCTCCATTGGCTCTAAGGCACTGATGCTTCAGGTGTGGGTGAACATCTCCACCGGGGCCTTTACCTTCAGGTGAGTGACATGACAAAAACTTTTCTTTTTTTTAAAAAAAGCCTCCTTAAAAAATGGGTGCCAGTGGTGTTTCTGGAGGGCGGTAGATCTTACACAATCCACTTCAAACTCACATTCAGTTTCTCCATTCTGATATAAAACGCCACTTTTTTTTAACAGATTGTTTTTAACTTTTGCTGATAATTTACTCACCCCCCATGTCATCCAAGATGTCCATGTCTTTCTTTCTTCAGTCGAAAAGAAATTAAGGTTTTTGATGAAAACATTCCAAGATTTTTCTCCATATAATGGTCCAAATGACTGTTTCAGTGCAGCTTCAAAGGGCTTTAAACGACACCAGACGATGAATAAGGGTCTTATCTAGCCAAACCATCGCTCATTTCAAGCAAGCGTCTTTTGTGGCTGTTCGAACACATTCGACCACATTAGTGTTTACACTACGAAAGCAATCCGGTCTAATGTGTTTCCAACTACCTCTGGAAGTGTTTGAAAGTGGACAACCTCTAAACGTTTTACACCTGTCGTCCACTTGAGATCTGATCGACCAAAATGCATCTCAACACCAGGTGTAAACAGGGCCTTAAGAGTCACCAATGCTAAATTTCAAAAGTGAATGTTCATTTGTGAATTCAGGACCTGCATTGATCCCAACGATGAGATGAAGGCGGGTCTCCTCGCCCAGGCGGAGTCTGGAGACGGTTTGCTGACCGCTGGCAGGTGGCAGCACCTGGCTCTCACATACACACAGCAGCCCGAGGGCCGGAAGAGCGTTCACGGTCAGCTGACACTCTGGGTGTGCGGCATTAGGTGAGTCCTTGATTCCAATTGGTTTGTTGATGATTTAAAGGGACAGTTCAGCCAAATATGATAATTCAGGGTGTCCGTGGGATCTTAAAAAGTATTAAAAGTTGATAAATCAATATAGAGAAAATTAAGGCCCTTAAAAAGTGCCATTTTCCAATAAAATTTTGTATCATTTTTCATTATGTATATTTGTTTTAATTTGTCAATTAATTGTCTTGTGCTTCGTTCCGACCCTTCTGAATTGTTGCATTGATAAGGAGTTATCACAAACTAAGACTGTTTTGTTGTGCTATCTTACAATCAATATATAGTAAATGTAAGTTAAAGTGTAGCCGATGTAACCGGTTAAAACTTGAAGTAGCGATGAGGTCTTAAAAATGTCTTAAAAGGAATTAAATTGAACTCCATGACTCCAGTATATACCCTGCAATTATAATTTAGGGATGCAGACTTCAGTTTTCAATGGCTACGTTTACAAGCAACGGAATAATCCATTAGTAATCGGATTGGCGGCTCAATCGGACTGAAAAGCCTTCATGTAAACGCCTTAATCGATCGGATTGAGCTCGATCATACCAAATTTCGATCAGATTGAAGGGGCGGTTTATTCCTTTTCCGATCAAGAGGACATGTAAACACTTGATCGGATTGAAAAACCGAAACTGAAAGGACTGTTGAAATGCAATTTTATAAACGCGCACATCAACCTGATCACATGTTTAGCGTTCATGTAAACACTACGTTCGGATTCATCAATCGGAATGAATTCAGTTTAATTGTAACAAAAGTTGTGCATGTAAACACAGCCATTGATTGTGAAAAGCTACACTGTTTTAATCAACCCTTCTTGTGCCACATTCAGGAAATGTGAGGTCTCGCTAGATTTCACTCTGCCTAGGAAATCCAGTTTGTCATCGGACAGTAATAAGACCTACTGTATGCTTGGACACTGTCAGCAACCCTCAGAGGAGCAGTCCAGCCCAGGTGCACGCTGGGATATGGGCACGCTGATGCTCTTTAATGGTATGAAACCAGTGCCTAAAAGAACCTCCTTCTTTAAAAAACTATTCTATTGGGAATTGTTTAAGCTTGTTGTGGAGTGTTTGGAATTATTAATTATTAACTGTTAAAATCATTTTTGTTAACTGAAACAAAGCTCAGATCAAATATAAATGGTAACACTTTACAATAATGTCTAAAGTGTTACCATTAACTAACATTATTAACTAAATGTGCAATACATTTGTTACAGTATTTATTAATCTTTGGTAATGTTAGTTAATAAAAAATAAAGCTGTTCGTTTTTTGTTTACAGTGCATTAACTAATGTTAACAAACACAACCATTTATTTTAAGAATGTGTTAGTAAATGTCAAAATTTAAAATGTAGTAAAATTAGTAAAAATATACATAAATATATTTACAATGAGCTATTTGTTGAATTTCCTTCTACTAAAAAGGATGAATAATTATAATAAAATAACACTGTGCTGTTGTAAAGATTATTTGTTTGCACTTTGCAAGTCTGCGATGTTGTTGGTAACGCGGGATCTTCCTGCTGCTGGTCGTCTCCATGCGTGAGCCACAAATTCTCCACATTCTCTCCACACAACAAGCCTTTTTTAACAGAATAGCAATTCTGTTGCTACTAATAGGCCATGAATGGCTCAAGTCCTGTCGTTCCCAAGCTTTAAAAAGCTCTAATGCAGTAAGATGGTCCTCTGAATGCTTTTACTGTGTTTATTTGACTTTAGGTCAACACATCTACCACACTTTCTCTTATTTTTCTTTCTTGTATCTTATAGTCTAGGCTCCACATGACTTAGATTTTTTTTTGTGACATTCATATTTTTTGGGGGAGGGGGGTAACAGTTTACAATAATGTCACATTTGTTAACATTAGATAATATATTAACTAACATGAGTAACAGTGAGAAATATGTTGTATGTTATGTATGTTTTATGTATGTATGTATGTTTATGTATGTTTTATGTTTAGATAATTGGGTAACACTTTACAATAAGGTTTCATTAGTTAGCATTACTTTGCTCCATAGGTTAACATTAGAAAAATGCTCCTAAAGCATAGGTTAACATTAGAAAAATAATTCTAACGCATTTATTTATCTTAGTAAATCTCAACATTTACTTATTCATTATCTAAAATCTAAAGTTGCATCTGTTCATATTATTTAAAAGACCTAAGCTAACATGAACTAACAATGAACAGCTGTATTTTTATTTGAAGAAATATGGATAAATACTTTAAAAAATGTATTTGTTCATTATTTGTTCATGTTAGTTAATGCATTAATTAACGCTAACTAATAGACCTTATTGTAAAATGTTACCGATAATAGAAATAACATTGTTCGTCGTTTGTTTACTAAGTTCACATTGCATTAACTTATATTAACAGATACAACTTTAATTTTAAAAATGTATTAGTAAATGTTGAAATTAACATTAAGTCTAATAAAAACTATTGTTGTTCATTGTTAGTTCATGTTAACTAATGTAGTTAACATCAGTTAACAATTTAAACCTTAATGTAAAGTGTTAGCATTTTTTTTAACTTCTGTATTTGCTCTAAAATGTGTTGGACAATTAAATTAAATCAGGCATGTTTTCATGAAATAAAAAATAAAAAAATTATAATTTAATTTATATGCACAAATATGCAGTGATATTTGCCTACCTATATCTTTCTACCTACATTAAAAATGCATGCTGGGAGTTCAGAAAACTAGTAGTAATCTGGTTATTGCTTGTTTTAGGCTCCAGAATTGACACTGCGGAGGCGTTTTACCTGTACGCCAGCGGGCCTGACCTCACCTCCATCATGCCCTGCAAGTACGGCAAGCCCCAGGAGACACTGTCCAAGTACGTGACACAGGAGGGTCTGCAGTGTGAGCAGATACGAGAACTCCTCATGAGGAATACAGACGTTGACATCACACCTCTTATTGTAAGCCTGTAATTATGAATACATGTTTTTTCGAATGTCTTCACCAGAAGGCTTTTATGCAAATGTATCTGACAGTGGCTTGTTGTCTGACAGCATTATTTGTCTATTTGTACATACTAATTTCCTGCTTGCTTAAGTGCTTTTTCTGTGCAGTTTTACCCACTGACATCTTAATTAGCAGTGATTTTACATGCTGTTCCAGGTGTTCATATGCTAATGCTTTACATGCACGGCAATTACTGCTATCTAGGGCTGTGTGACGGTGGCAGTTTTTTAGCACTTCCGTCAGTGAAACACAACACTACAGCCTGTAAAACATTCAAATAAATTTCTGTAAATATTGGTAACCTAAATAATATATGTAGCGAATTAGCTAAAAAAAAAACAAAAAAAGGGAAAATTAATAATGATTTGTACTGGTTATGATCAGTTATTTCCTACATATTTTAAATCGCCCAAAAAGGATTCATAGGCCATGTATTTGTGTGTGTATATATATATATATATATATATATATATATATAATTAGGGATGCACCGATACCACTTTTTCCAGACCGAGTCCGATACCGATACTTTCATTTTTGGTACTCGCCGATACCGATACTGTAACCGATACCTGTATTTTTAATTTTCAATTAATTTTCAATTCATGCATTTGTAATTTTTAAATGTATTGGTAGAGAAACCAAAATAATATCAATCATATTAGTTGTTTATTAAATTTAAACTTAATTAGTTCAACAAATATATATTTCATGCACTGCATATTTATTACTGCATAAATTAAATATATATGGATCTTTTTGTAAAGTTGAAAGAGGTAGCCTATTTAGCCAAGAGCAGAGAGTAATTTATTTGTCCTTTGTTTGATTAACATTAAAACACAGCAGCAGATTTATTAAAGTGCCGCCCCTTTAAGACCGAACGCACGGACGCCATTTGAATTATACTGTCTACGTTCACTTGATATATATAACAGACTTTTACTAGGTTACTCGCCAATGTGTTTTTACATAGTTTTGTGTGAATTCGTCCGTAGCCTACAAGCGCAATGCTTGAAAGACTTCCATT
This sequence comes from Chrosomus eos, assembly GCA_036326025.1. Classification (NCBI taxonomy): domain Eukaryota; kingdom Metazoa; phylum Chordata; class Actinopteri; order Cypriniformes; family Leuciscidae; genus Chrosomus; species Chrosomus eos. Next base: position 3,141,976 of record CM070833.1, read on the forward strand.
CAGTATTCGCGCGCTGTCTGGTGGTTTTCGGGGCGCGCGCTGTGGATGTTTGAAGTTCATGGAAATTCTTGACCTGCAAATGTCCTGTAATAATGTAGGCAGCCACTCGTTAAACATAAGTAAGGTAAGGTAACAGTTCATGTTTTACTTACATATACGATTTAGTTTTAATCCAAATAACACGTGCTGAGTGAATGATCCGCAATCAACAGCATTCATCAGAAGTGCGCTCTCTCTCTCTCTCTCTCTCTCTCTCTCTCTCTCTCTCTCTCTCTCTCTCTCTCTCTCCTCGTCAGTTAACGTTATTAATAAGCTACATGCCTCGTTTTACTTGATTTGCCATTGACATCCGACTGAACTACAAACTTTCTACTGACGTCTGTGAAAAAGGGTTGCGCTCGACCAGCTCGCGCGTCTGTGTTGTAGCGCGCTCAGTCCTCTGCGTGTTTTTCTCTTATCAGCTTGCGCACCATATAGTTATATAGACGACGCGTTAATATATTCTGTTTAATATTCCACTGATAAGATACATTTATTTCATATACAGCCTTCTTTTTTTATCCCCATTATAATTTCTGACACTGTACACATGCTGCCTGGTATCGGTTGTTGGTATCGGGGCATTTTTACGAGTACGAGTACAAGTACATGAGCTCAGTATCGGGCCCGATACCGATACTGGTATCGGTATCGGTGCATCCCTAATAAATAAATATATATATATAATATATATATAATATATAATATATATGTATATATATGGTTAATTAATTACAACGAATTATAATCAATTATGAATATAGAGATAGGCTAGAATAGATCAAATTTTCAGAATAACCTTTAACAGAATTAATTTCACATCGAATAATCTGTTCGTCCACCGAACCGACAGTAAGTCCATTTCACCTGGAGATAGAAATGAATGAGCACGGAAGAAAGACTGAAATGTAAGACAAGACCATGATGTAAGAATTAAGATAGCGATGAGCCATCATCCTTGTCCTTTAAGGAAGAGTTATTCCACACCTATTTTGTGACCAATAACACTCAGAAACTTTTAGCGGGAGAGAGGTTTTTTTAGCCTCTTTCACACAGAGATTCCGGAAAATACATGGATAAAGTGACCCGGGATTTGACCCGGGTTCGTTTGATTTTAGTTCATTCACACTGCCAGTGATTTTCCGGAATCAGAGAGTGCGTTCACACACAACCCGTAAAAATCCCGTAAAGACACGTGACATCGATGTGACGTAATGTCTCAGCAGCGTCTTAAGTTTGCTTATGAGCTGCGATTTCTCTTGTCGCAGAAAGCGATTTCTCTTGAAACCACGCTTGTGCATTTTTTTTTCTCTGATTCGATCATAAACTAGCGCATTACGTACCGTTTCACTAGCCTGCCTTCACTTCAGCGTCATCATTACGACACGGCATTGATTACAGCTTTTGTTCACACAGCGCGCGTTCTGGGACTGAGATTTTCAGAGATTTTTCTTCTTTCCTTTTTTATTTTATTTAGAAGTAGTAACGGGTACTCACGGTTATGGATAGAAATGTAGTGGAGTAAAGAGTACAATATTTGCCTCTCAAATGTACTTGAGTAAAGTCATGAGTACTCCCTAAAAATGATACTCGAGTAAAGTACAGATCCCTCAAAATTGTACTTAAGTACTGTACTCAAGTAAATTTACTCCGTTACTGTCCGGCTCTGTATATAGCTAAGGCAAACCAAGTGGTTTAATTCGGTACCAAGAAAGATATGTCTGGAAGATACAAAAGTAGAGATACATCTCTTACACAGCGTTTAGAGATCAACTAACACAACTAGAAAGTCATAACTAGACTAATATGAGGTGGGAAACACGCATACACACAGAAATATATCATATACATTTTGGGATGACTCATATTATGAGTTAAATGGAAAGATTGTTTGTGTATGTATATTGATGCATCTCTCAGATGTCCATCTATTCCACCTGGCCTCAGTGCCGCCCGTGGGGGAGTTGAGTTGATCAAGATCTTTTTGAAGCTCATGACGTAGTTTGGAGGCGTTTCTGTTTGACCTTTGCCATGCCACTAAAGTGACAATGGGGCAATTTGATGCAGACTCATTGTCTCTAGGCCTGTGGTTTACATTAATGAGATCAATAGGTTAAAAGCTTTCTGAAGCTTAGAATGAATAACTCATCATGATTTCATCCAGACGCTACATTATAAGTTATGTTATTTAATAAACATTTGTTTTATATTTCCTACAAAGATGCGTCATATAGCCTATCCTCTCTTCCCACAGTCATTCTCTTTTCTAATATCTTCATGTTTTCTCCTGATGTTAAAATCAACTCACACTAGTTGTAAAAGGTCTGAAGAGTGAATTTTATCTTTCGCAGTGTCAAGACATTTAGGCTATGTTTGATTTTGTGCTGCCAGAGAAAGCTAAACTAAAATCCCAAGCGTGAGTGAAAAGCTCTATACAAATAAACTTGACGCACCTTACCATAATAACAAGCACAAACTGTGTTAAATTGAATTTGATGTGCAAGTAAAAAGGTATGAGGCCTATTATAATTCGCAATTTTACTGTGGTAAAGTAGAAAAAAACACTATAGGACAAATTTAAAGCGAATTAAAGGAAGAAACGTTTATAATCCCCTGCGAAAATGGACGAGATATGAGTGAAGATTTGGAAAAAGAAACAAGATATTCCACGACCAATGGAATATTGTTAAATTCGGACAATAATAATAATGATATTAATAATCGGAATAATGATAATCGGATGACCAGATCGCTAAACATAATACAAAGCTTAAATTTACAGTATGGGCTCACGTGACGTACCTCTCTCATTTGGCATGAATCCAAATGTTTCCATGGCTGCAATGTAACATTTAATTGCTATAAGCTATTATTTCTTTTGTAAACAAAGCTTTGTGCTTCACTCGTGTCATAATGTTCACGTAAAACAGCATTCAGGTACAATAAAATGTGTTTTGTGGACCACCGCCGGTGCTGTGATGCGGTTTTCAAGTTTACCGGCACAACCCAGTCACTTAAACACAAACTTTCCTTTCTCATGGATGAATTGACTTCTTTTTTCAGATCTTCTCTAAAAATATATATCGCTAATATAAAATATTGTACAAGTTTGTCTAATGAAACCTTTCAATGATATGTCCCAAGTGATATATCACCTCAAAATAATCAAAAGAAAAACATTAACCCTTTAAAGCTCTGAACAGTTTCTTTAACATATAGGCAAAAATAAAGTATGCTCATGCTCACAACAACATGCTGCATTAAAACTCTGTTTTTTAAGAAATGAACTTAAGGAACTTGAAATGTTTACCTGTGGATCTGCTTTTATCTCAACATATGTGCATTTGTGTTTTTACAGGAGAGTTTAGCTGTAGTTTATGCCCCCAGGACACCGTCTCTGTACACCATATATGAGCCAGTGATCCGCCTGAAGGGCCAGGCCAAGTCAGCGGTGGTTTCCCAGCGGCCCTTCAGCGCCAAAGAGGTCCAGAGCCCCATCCTGGAGCCTCCTTTTCTCAAGACCATGATGCCCTGCAGGTCTCTCGGCCTACACAGCGCCCTGCACAAGATCGGTGGCACCGGCTCTTTTGTCTTCTTGTTTGCACGGGTATGTGTTTGTTTGCGGATGTCACTAGTAGAGACCAGGAATGAAAGGAATGAGTTCTTCTGTTTACTGCACACAAACTGATTAGGTATTTTGACCAGATTTTTTGTGCTGATTCACAAAAGCCCTGATAACTGTTTACTGTGCTTTTTAATTGAAGCAATCATTTCGAGAGGCTGAGGTACATCTGAGTATTACCTTCAAAGTTTATAGCTTCAGTATTTCCTTCATATTCCAATGTACATTTTTTGCTGGTAATCTGATGATAATACGCTGTTTCTTTCACTCAGAGGGGAAATTTTATTTTTGGTCAGCATGTTCTGGCCCAGGACGTTCAATTGTACGCTGTGTTCCTTCACATTATCCTTCAGACGTCTCTCGAGTGCCACCTCAAAGCCTCGCTTTGTGTTTCTCTCATTCTCATTTTTTATGTCTCTCATTTCCTATCAGTCTGTCATGAGAACTAAAATACTAACACAGAAGCAAATATTACTGTTTTTAAACTAAATCGTACTTATCAAAAACCTTTGAACAGTATTGTATGTTAAAGACATGAATACTTTTACTCTGCAAGGATACATTAACTGTTGAAAGGTGTCAGTTTAAAAATGTTATAATGTTACAAAAGATTATATTTTAAATAAATGCATAATAAACTTTCTATTCATCAATGAATCCTGAAAAATAAAATGTATCACAGTTTCTACACAGCATGATTTCTGAAGGATCATGTGACACTGAAGACTGGAGTAATGATGCTAAAAATGTAGCTTTGATCACAGGAATAAAATACTTTTTGCAATATATTCGCATAGAAAAATCAGCTATTTGAAATTCCAATAATAATGTGTAATGTTACTGTATATTAACTTGATCACATTAAAACCACTGGGATATTTACAATGCTGCTTCATTTTGTTTTGAGATTATACACTGTGTATATTTGCAATCTCTGCAGATATATTGTTTATTCTCTAATTGTAAGAACGTTTTTGACATTATATAAACCATAAATGTTGATCAACACCTCCCAAAGGGTGAACCATGCTGATTGAGACCAAAATAAAATAACTGAGGAGCAGTGCTAATTAAAATAGCAACAGATGCTCAGTCTTGGTATGATGCCAAATAACTGATATTCATTAAAGAATTGAGTGCAGATGAATCTAGTTTATTTAGGTCGTTTAGTTTGGAGTGGCCATCACTAATTATCATCTCACTGAAAGCGTTGATTGCTCAGGCTGTTTTAACACCGTGACCCAGAATATCAACATGAGAACACATTCACAACTCGCTTCACTTTCATTATATGACGTGTTTCAGGCATACAGTGATTTTAGCACCAGGAACATCTGAATCACATTTCATTTATGTTGCTTCTCTTTCATTGGTTGTTGTATTGTAGGTGGTGGAGTTGAGCGACTGTGAGAAAACTCAAGCTCTGGCGCTGCAGCTTCTTCTGTCTCTAGTCAAAAACCATCAGCATCGCACACATGAGATGGAGTGTTACCACGGTTATTCCATGATTCACCAGGTTCTCATCAAGCCCAAGTGCATTGTGGGATACCACATTCTAAAGGTGAGTTTTAGCACATCAGATGTAGATAAGTATTTTTATAATTAATTAAATTGCTGGTCATGTAAGCAGACTTGTGAAAATCAATAATTTTTAATTCTTATTTGGTCATAAAGTATCCTAAAGATGGATGTTAGTTAAAAAAATAATGATTCCTGTAATTAAAAAAGACATCAAATGCATAAATATCAAGATGCATATTAAATATAATAAAAAGCCTGACAAATATCAAGGTAAACTTTAACTATAGAGCTCTTTGGTGATGACATATATTTAAATACTGTTAAGTTCAACGGTTCCCTCGACAAAAACCCATTAGGATTTTCTATTGGCTTTTGGATTATTGCAGAAAATAATCTGTGGCCATCAAAAGTTTATGATTCTTACACCATTTTTTTCATAATCTTGAACTTTTATGAATTATAACCTCCAAATATGGTTCAGCGTCACAAGCACTAAGCTTTGTCAACTCTTTTGGTCTTTATTTAAATAACAATTTTCCTGAATGTTTGCACAATTTTGCACTGATTTGAATTAGAATAGTTGTGTAGTGATTATAAACACAAGGCTGTGAAAGCGAATAGTGAGTTTACGTATTCAGCCTGACGTTTCATGCCCCAGAAAACCTCTGTAGTGCCATTTAGTCACTTGTTTGCATTTTTCAAGACAAGTTAAAGCTGTAAAAAAATCGAAATGAAGTGCCAGATCACTGTTGCACTGAACAGCGCACCCTGCTGGTTTACACTGATAATGCAGACTGACAGTGTTTTGTCCCTCTCTCAGTATACTTTCTCAGAGTATCACTGGATTTTGATTTTGCAAATGTCTGTGTGCATGTGGTGTGATAGACATTGTTGGACGGCTGCTGTAGCGGGTCGATCCTGACGATTGGAGAAGACGGCCAGTTTCATCTGGATGCTGAATCCACTGCGGTGGTGCAAGATCTCAGACTGCTTTCTGAAATACTGCTGGACTGGAAGATATGGGCCAAAGCTCAGGTTCACACTTGCATCTAAATGAGAGCATACCATAGAGTTTGGCTGTTTATATATAGAGCCAATTATAATGTGTGTGTGTCTAATAGTGTGGCGTGTGGGAGACGCTGTTGGCCGCTTTAGAGATCCTCATCCGAGCGCGTCATCCTCAGCAGATGTTCAACATTCGGCTGCTTCTAAAGGCCCAGGTGGTTCATCGCTTCCTACTCGCCTGCCAGGTGCTTCAGGTGAGACGTTTACAACACGGACACACACACACACACACACACACACACACACGTGAGGTTAATGGCGGTCACATAAGTTTAGATTGTAGTCTTTGAAATGTGGTCATGAGGCTTGCTTTCTGTCGGCTGTTTATGAAGAATCAACTAGTGACCCCAGACAAATTAGATCGATTTAATTGACCGCTCGCAGGCCCCTCCCCCAAAACGGCCATTGTCCAATCACACATCATAGCAACCGTTACTATGTGAGCAGCTCCGTCAAACATTGACTCCAAGCAAGCTGGTGAAGCGGTGCGCCCACTGCGTTTGTAAACCGGACACTAGATACTCCGAGAGATTGTCTGGAGGAGTTGTGTTCTTTTCGTTCCCAAAGCCGAAAACACAACGTGAACGGTGCCTACGATGGATAAAACAGTGTGGTCGGCCCCACTCCCAGTTACATGTGTCGAACATGGTTCACTCGCGAACAGCGTGCATGAGACTGACACACTGAGATTAGTCAAAGAAACATGGAGAGAGCAGATCAAGAGGATCCACAAAGGAAGTACGTTTTCTAAAGGGTTGTTGTTAACGTGATATTTTCGGGGGGAAATGAGCAGCAGTCACTAGCAGTGCAGGACCTGTAGACTACAGTTTAGAAGAGTGCACGCTCGCTACGGGGAACGCATGAAGCTTACTTGACAACATCAGTTCATATAACGTAATCAATATCGTAATGAATAGAAATAACCTTAAATGTATGGTTATCTGCATCTTTCCGTCTCTTATGTATAGTTACTTTTTAAACACGAAAATCGGATTCAGCATGACACGCAAGCGGTTGCTGTGGTAATGAAAAACCTGCTTGTTAAAGCGAATGTATAATCCTGTATCTGAAGCAAAATTACTAAATATGCAGCGCGAATTATATATTTCTAACTCCAAACAATTAGCGACTGAACCAGCGTAATAAATCTTCTTTAAGGCTGTAATTTACTGGTTGCATTTGAGGTACAGGTCATTAGGGTTTCTCAGATTTCGCTTGAGACCGGTATATTAGCCTCAATAGTAGTCATGTCTCCTTCATTGCGTATTTTTATATTTTGAATATATCCCTCCACTGCATACTGTAATCCCATTTTGCCTCGATCTGGAGGATATCGCGGAGGTAATTGCTCGAAAAAAGGTCACTGACACGCACGGGTATACCTCTTCCATTCATGGCAATCTGTGGCGCTGGTCATGTTTGACCATTTGTTTGACGGGCGTAGCAACAATAACTAGGGGGCGTGGCTTTTGCGAACGGTCAATTGGGCACAGAAAGAAATTCTCAAATTCACATCTTTATTGGCCTGACGTCGAATTCTCTTACTGTGGAAATCTCCAAATCCTCCGTCAGTTTCGCAGTGGCTTACTGATGCTATGCATTTCTTAAAACTTGAGAAAATTAAATACGCAATGAAAGGGGAACACTGACAAGTTTTTTTTACATCTGGCAGCCTTTTCTACTATCATATTTGCAGGTCTTACCAGACTAAGTCCTGTTATATTTTATATTTGTATGTGATTTTAAGTAAGCCAGGGTGGGGTGGGTTTGGTTATGTCATGTCTTTTTCCTTTCTTGTTTCCTGTTATCCGTTTAAAATCTAAATTGTAAAAGTTGTCTATTTTATGTAACTCGGTTCAGTTTTTAATAAAAATATGTTGCAATAAAAAATCAACTAGTGATGCACTGAACTTTCGACAAACAAAAATATTCGGTCAAAGATTCGGCTTTTCATTTTCTGCCAAAACGTTTTTCGCACGCCTACCGACTAAAAAAAGTTTCAACCTTAAATTCCTTCAATTTTATAATGAAATTCAAACAATAAATGTCATTTTGATGTGGTGACAGATCGCTGTAGCGTCTCAGTTTAAGCGGCACGTGAACGGTCATCTCTTCATCTTTACCACTAGATACAGCATGAAATAAACATGAGTTAACAGAAGTAACGGTATGATTTACTGACATGTACATGTCTCAAGTAATCGCTCAATCAGAGTTTCATCTGCAGAAAGACATCAATAAAAAAAGGTTGTAAACAATATGGCATAAGTTAACAGTTATTTAATATCCATAGACTCGTTAGTTAGCTAGATAAAATAACTTAACATTTTATAAATTCTTATGTACAAATAATTTCTTTAAGTGTTAATTGATTATTAATTGAATTTGATTAATTAACTGATTATAAAATAAACATTATTTTTAGTTTAAATTTTAAGCTAAATGAACTTGATTTTCGGGTTTCTGTAAAAATGTATTCGGGTGCATAATTAAAGTCAACCTATGGTGAAATATCATTAAAGAAACAACCAATCGCTATCCAGTATGCAATTGATACGAGAAAAAAGACCAATCGTAGTTCAGCATGTGGTTGTTTTGTAACATGATCATGATTATTCTCATAGGAGCATCGGGATGAGTACCTGACCTCCATCCCACAGGAGGTCTGCCTCTCGTTTGTCAAAATCATCCAGGAGGTTTTGGGTTCTCCTCCAGACCTGGACCTGCTGCGGCTGGTCTATAACTTTCTGTTGGCCGTTCACCCCCCCACCAACACTTACGTGTGCCACACGCCCACCAGCTTCTACTTCTCTCTGCACATCGGTAAGCAAACACTCTGGAAACCAGAATCTGATCATGTTATATCTATTATACTCATTAAAGGAAAAGTGCACTAAAGAGGATCATCCTGTCTAAATTATCTTAAAATGACTCAATTTCTTTAATGAAAATAAAAAACAAAAGACGATGGTTAGCCAAATGTTCAAGCTGCTTCTGCCTTTGTGATTCACGGAAGAAGAAAAAAGATGCAGGTTTTATACGAGAAGATGAGAAATATAATTTTTGGGTCACCTCTTTAACCTTAATTTTACTTTGTCTGAAAATTGTTATTAAACAAAACTTACACCATGTCTACGTGGGATACAAGTGACTTATGTATATGTGTATATGACTACAATTGGAGTTATAAAAACTTCCTTGTGTATAATTTAAGTGTTTGTATATATATATATATATATATAAAATAAAAAAACATTATATAAAAGAAGTCCAGACACTAGAAACATCATGTCTGGCGTTCTAATTTAAATCAGATGTTGTTTCTAACCATATATATATATATATATATATATATAACTGCTCTTATTTTCATTTATTGTAGCTGTAGTCTAACAGTAGTCTAGCCTCGAGCTTACAGCTCATTCATATCAGTAATCATTCTGAGGTGTTGCACTTCCACTGTAGAAACCCTAGTAAACAAGAACATTTTAGTTCATGCATGTCTTGTTGTTGTGGCATCAGATGGTAAGATGTACCGGGAGAAGGTTCAGTCCATGATGTTCCTGCGACACTCGAGCAGTGGAGGGAAGTCAGCCTGCAGCTCAGTGGTTTCACTCTCTCCCACCGTCTTCACCGAGATGCCCACTGATGGGAACGCATCACTGCCGCCCACTTCCCCCAAGCCCAGAGGTCAGCGCCTCCTCCAGACACATTAAACCAGCAGACTAATAATCATTAATGCAGTTACTCATGAGAAGGTCAAAATCTGAAAAATATCCACAATCCATGAGTGAAAAATATCCATTCACTCATTTTGTCGCTCAAGCATTATTCAACTAAAAATGTCCCTATCTGGCTGTTTGGCACTTCTGCGTCTTATAAAGTTTAAAACACATGACCTTTGACAAACACAAAATCAAACCTGCCTCTGTCAAATCAAAGTCATATTTATTTGTATTGCACTTTCATAATACACATTGTTTCAAAGCAGCTTTAAAGAAAATGATGATGTTAATGTTCATAAAAATCTTAATATCTTGATGCCTTATAGTTGCAGATTATAGTTTACAATTTACGACGATACAAGCAATCATGCTGTTGAGATTTGATATGCCGTATATATTGCCCTACGTGAGTGTACTCTATGCAGATCAAGCTAGATATACTATATATCTAACTTTGTATACATCTGTGTAATATAGTTATATTTCGCAATGATATAAACATCAAGCAGTTGGTATTTACTTATAGTATATATTGCTTTACATGAGTGTAGATGTGGGGGAAGTTGTATATACTATAGATCTTTTATATAACGAGCTGTGCAATAATTTTAACCGATAATTCTTTATATTTGAAAGCCGATAACTGATATATTGGCCGATAAATCTAAATCGTCTCTGGTTACTTACGTAACCTATGTTCTCTGAATAGGGAACGAGACGCTGCGGAAAGCGCAGTGGGATATTCTCTGAATGTGCCGATTGTCTGAAGCCTTATAGAATCACGCCAATTCATTGGCTGATGGCGTCCGCGCAATATGGCTCCGCCCCGACGCTCTTACGTCGCATCATACGTATTCGCGCGCGCGCCATCTGCTCCTCAGATTTCTCTGCCGAAAAGAAACTGTCAGCAGCGCGAGGAGCTTGGCCGCTAACGCAGCGTCTCGTTCCCTATTCAGAGAACATAGGTTACGTAAGTAACCAGAGACGTTCTCTTTCATAGGTTCTCTCAACGCTGCGGAAAGCGCAGTGGGAACGGACTACCAAACTCGCCAAGCTAGAGCGCTTTTATGACTGGTAGATAAAAGAGACAACGACCGAAACGAGTTCAAACAGAAAGAACCTGGGAACCCGGGTCACGTCAAGATTCAAGCTATAGAACCTTACAAAAGTATGCGGAGAGGACCAGCCTGCCGCAACACAAATATCCTCCAAAAGTGCTCCTCTGAAAAGAGCTTGAGAAGATGCTACACTTCTGGTGGAATGTGCTCTAATGTTAAGAGGTGAAGGCAAGCCACGCACCCCATAAGCCAACGAGATAGCCTCTGTGACCCAGTGAGAAATCCTCTGCTTCGATGCAGCAAGCCCACGGCGGCTAGCACCGAAGCAAACCAGAAGCTGGTTAGATTTCCTCCAACCGCCTGAGCGGTCTACATATATCTTAAGAGAACGAACTGGGCAGAGCATGTTAAGCTCCCTATCTTCCTCAGATGAAAATGGAGGAGGGTGGAAAGCATTAAGGTTAACTACCTGAGAGCGGAAACTTGAGGAAAGAACCTTGGGACATACCCTGGTCTCGGCCTCAAGGAAACTTTGACCAGGCCAGGGGCAAAGTCCAAGCAGGACTCGCTAACAGAAAGAGCTTGTAAGTCTCCCACCCGCTTTAATGAGGACAAAGCTAACAAAAGAGAAACCTTAAGAGTCAGAATCCTATCCGGAGCTGACTCCAAGGGCTCAAAGGGGGCTTTCGTCAAACCCTCTAGGACAACAGAAAGATCCCATGAGGGGACTCTAGGGGAGCGAGCCGGTTTCAGGCGCTTCACCCCACGCATAAAGGCAGAAACTAACCTTAATTTGCCTAGGGGAATCTCATCCGATTCCCTATGCGCTGCAATAGCCGCGACATAAACTCTGAGAGTGGTAGCGGCTGCTCCAGCCGCAAACTTCTCCTGCAGGAATTCCAGTACTGAACCAGCAGGGCAGTTAACTGGGCTCCTATCATGTGCTAAACACCAAGTCTCAAAAACCTTCCATTTGGAAGAATATAATCTCCTTGTAGAAGGAGCTCTAGCACTCGCAATAGTCTCCTGAACGTCAGTTGGGAGACCAGAGCTTAATGCTAACGGCCTCTGATCGGCCAAACATACAGCTTCCACATGTCTGGGCGAGGATGCCATATCCTGCCCTGTAGCTGGGACAGCAGATCTTCCTGACCGGGATCCTCCAGGGGGGAGACTCCAGTAGAGGAACTAGCTCCGAAAACCATGGCTGAGATGGCCAGAACGGAGCTACCAGGAGGAGGCGGACTCCGCTCTCTCTCACTCTGGCCAAGACCGCCGGATCAGTTTGATGGGCGGGAAGGCATAGAGTTTCTGCGTTGGCCAAGGGTAAGCGAACGCATCTATCCCCAATGGGGCCGGGGGACTCAGGGAGAACCAAAGAGGGCATTGGGATGACTCTTGAGATGCAAAGAGGTCCACCTCCGCCTCTCCAAAAACCTTCCAGATTAGAGCCATCGTCTGGCGGTTCAACATCCATTCTCCCGATCGGAGTTTCTGTCTCGACAGAAAATCTGCTGCGAGGTTCAGAAACCCCTGGGACATGAACCGCTCTTAGAGATAGGAATCTGCTCTGAGACCACAGGAGAAGGTGACGCGCATGCCTGTCTAGGGTGCGCGACCGAGAACCTCCCTGCCGGTTCACATGAGACACCACTGCCATATTGTCCGTTCTGACAATGACATGGTGACCCTCCAGAAGAGGGAGGAAATGAAGCAGAGCCAGAAAAACGGCCCTTAACTCCAGGCAGTTTATGTGCCAGGAGAGAGCCTCTCCGGTCCAGACCCCACACGCTGGTCTGCCCTCGAAAACCGCTCCCCAGCCGGTGAGAGAGGCATCCGTCGTAATCATCTGGCGACGAGATACCGCACCCATGCTGACCCCTTTCCGAAGAAAAAGAGGGTCCCGCCAAACTGACAGGGCTCGAAAGCAACTGCGCGATACCTTCAGTAGGCGAAGGGTTGACCCGGAGGGTCGAACCCCTGAGAGTTTCACCCACCACATGAAGGGTCTCATGTGGAGTAGGCCCAGCGGTAGCACGGAGGAGGCCGCAGCCATAAGGCCCAGCATCCTGCGGCAGGTGCCCACAGACACATGATGGCCTAGTGAAAAACGAGCCAAGCATGTCGTCAAGCTGGAAATCCGTGCAGGGGCCAAACGGGCCTGCATGAGAACGGAATCCATGTTCACCCCCAAGAAAACGGTGCTTTGAGCCGGAGCAAGAACACTCTTCTCCGAGTTCAACCTCAAACCGAGAGACTGGATATGACTCAGAACGACGTCTCTGTGGTGGGCCACTAGCTCCCTGGATTGGGCTAAAATGAGCCAATCGTCCAGGTAATTTAGAACACGGATGCCCTGGAGCCGCAATGGGGCCAGAGCTGCATCCATGCACTTTGTGAATGTCCTTGGAGCTAGAGATAGGCCGAAGGGAAGGACCCTGTACTGGAACGCCCTTTCTCCAACGGCGAACCTGAGGAATTGCCTGTGTCGCTGTACAACCTGGATGTGAAAATAAGCATCCTTTAGGTCTATCGTCACGAACCAATCCCCTGGCCGAATCTGAGATATGATGGCTTTCAGCGTCAACATCTTGAATTTCCCTTTGTAAAGGGCGAAGTTCAGCCGGCGGAGGTCCAGTATGGGACGCAAACCGCCGCCCTTCTTCGGGACCAGGAAGTAACGGCTGTAAAAGCCCCGCTCGGTTTCCCCTGGAGTAATCTCCTCTATTGCTCCTTTGAGAAGGAGGGAAGAAATTTCCTGCTGCAGTACAGAAGCCTGAGCGGCGCTGTCTACTACAGTAGGAAACACCCCGTTGAAACAGGGGGGATTGCGGCAAAACTGAAGAGTGTAGCCGAACCGAATTGTGCGAAGAACCCAGGACGATACCCCTGGTAAGCGTTCCCACTCTGGAAGGAAATGTGACAGAGGAGGAGGGATGTTGTAATGCAGACGACATACCTGAGTAAGGGTGCCGTGTTGACGCTCCTGGGGTAAAGAGGTTGACTGTGCAGGAGGGCCATCGGCGTCCTGGCACGTGATGGGAGGCATCGAGATTGGGGTCATGGTGACCAGGTCCGCCTGCTTCGGAGGAAAACGGAAAGTGCCTCCGAGGATGCGGCCGGTAGTTATAGAGAGCGTGGGGGGTGAGGGGAGAAAGCCGAAAGCGTCTCCTTCCTCCCGCACCAGACTGAGTAGAGAAGGTGAAATATGGCCTGCACTTCGAGACACTCTGAGTGGCGAAGGTGACAGGGCAAGGAAAGGAGAGCTGGGAGGTGGGCAGAAACGCTTGCGCGGTCTGACCCAACCCTGAGGAACCAGAGGAGCTCTCTTTTTCTGACCGGAGGGTCAGGAACGGCTCTGCGCCGCCGGAGCAGTCGGTTTGTCGGACCGCTTCAACTGTAGGCGCTTGTGAGGCCGTTGACGGGGAAACGGGCGACCGCGGGCTCCCCAAACCGTGGCAGGTGGGGGATGCCCTGGTTCGCTTCTTCTGGAAGAGAACTCCGGTCTATGAGAGGGACGTTCTCTGGGTCGCACCGGGGGGGAGCAGAAGGTTCCCTAGCCCTCCTGGGCATGAACTGTCTGAACGCGGCCGATTGGGATTTGGAGGAGCGGAATTTCTCAACCACTGTGTTGACCCGCCTCACCAAACAACCCTGTTTGAGAAATGGGGGCGTCCAAGAGGAAAACCTTCTCTTTATCACGGATCTCCGTGAGATTAAGCCACAAGTGGCGCTCCACACCGCAACAGAACCAGCCATAGAGCGACCTATAGCACGTGCGGTATGCTTGGTGGCTCTTAAGGCTAAATCCGTAGCCTTACGAAGCTCCTTGACCGCTTCAGGGGTCACACCGTCACCCTCGTCCATTTCCTTCAGGACGTCCGCCTGGTAGGCCTGAAGAATGGCCATAGTGTGCAGGGTCATGCCTGCCTGCCCAGCCGCCATGTAGGATTTCCCAATGAGAGAGGAAGTAGTCCTACATGCTTTAGAAGGGAGAAGGGGGCGCGACTTCCAGGACAGCGCAGACGACGGAGCAAGATGGTCGGCTAAAGTTTCCTCAATCGCCGGAATGGCGGAATAGCCCTGTTCCACAGAACCTACCAGGTTGGTGAAATCAGCAGCAGCCGCATTAGTGAGGCGCGAAGAGAAAGGCTGCTTCCAGGATCTGGAGATCTCATGATGCAGATCACTGAAAAATGGCAGCTTCCTCCGTTGAGGCCTAGAATTAGGGCCACTGAGAAGCCTTTCGTCGAGTTTCGACGACTGAGACTCACGTGGCTCGTCGGGCCAATCAATAGTGAGCTTCTCCGTAGCGCGCGAAAGCACGTCAACGAGCTCCGCGTAGGCCGCAGTAGGCCGCGCTTCCTGGCCCGCTCGGCGGAATAACCTCGTCGGCGAGAGTAGGCCCGAAATCCTCGGAGTCGGAAGCCTCGGTAAAAAGTATATCCTCCAGCCCGAAAGAAACCGCGTCGCGTGCTCCCGGGCTGGGGCGCAAATAATCGTGTGAAAATTCGACTGGCATGTCTCGCGCGTGCCGAGGGGAGGGAGGGAGAGAAAGAGCGGGGCTCGTCTGCTCGAACTCCGCATCCTCAAGCTCTACATCCGAACCCCAGGTCGCGGATCCTCGAGAGGCCTCGGGAGCGCGACAGGGGGAGACGAATGATTCCCTCTCAAAGACCGCGAGCCGCAATTTGAGGGTTTTGAGCAACAAATTTTCACAGAATTTGCATTTAGACGATCCTATAACTGCCTCACGCGCATGTGAAAAACCCAAACATTTAACGCACTTACTGTGTGGGTCGTCGTTAGCGATGTAACGAGCACATGGCGGAGTACAGCGTCTGTAATCCATGGCAGCTTCACCGTAAGGAGAAACAGAGTTCCGCTTGAACAGTCGCAGAAGCGCCGAGAATAATCCTAGATGTAATTGTAGCTCAGAAAAATCACGAGCGAAGGGCAAACGTGACCGCTTCGTTCTGAAGGCAGAGAAATCTGAGGAGCAGATGGCGCGCGCGCGAATACGTATGATGCGACGTAAGAGCGTCGGGGCGGAGCCATATTGCGCGCGGACGCCATCAGCCAATGAATTGGCGTGATTCTATAAGGCTTCAGACAATCGGCACATTCAGAGAATATCCCACTGCGCTTTCCGCAGCGTTGAGAGAACCTATGAAAGAGAACCACATTTTTATATAATTTTTGAAAGCCTGATTACAAAAACAAAAGTCTTACCATTAAAATCCATGTCCCAAGCACACAATTATAATGTTCTCATTATAATTTTATGTAGCCTATGACAGCACATGTTGCACTTTTTTGAAGTGATTCCAATCATATTTCAAGCAATTCATAACCGTCATGTTGAACAGCGCACATCTGAAGTGTCTCAGCTAAAGGAAATAATCATTTATTTATTGGCTTTAATATGTCGGCCAAATTTTCTTATTGGGCCGATAACGATAATATATAAAAATGTACATATATTGTCTGATATCGATATGGTGGCCGATATATCAGGCATCCCTATAATATTGTTACATTTTGTGACAATATAAACAATCACGCTTTTTGAACGAAGAGCAAGTGATTTCCTATTATCACTGTAAAGCTGCTTTTAAGATGCATTGTGTAATATTTAGGAGGATCTATAGACAGAAATGCATTTAATATACATAACTATGTTTTCAGTTATGTATAAAGACCTTACATGTTTTACATGTACATGTTGCATGTTTTTATTACCTTCGAATGAGCCATTTCTGTCTACACACACTGTGGGTCTCCTTACATCCACATGTTTTTACTGTTTCTGAACGAACAAATACGTTTCTTCACTATGTTGTTCTTCATGCAGAAGCTCGCTAAAGTCAGCGAATAAAACACTGAGACAATGATGAACAAATAACAATAATATTTGTAATAACATATCGTTTTACTGAATAATAAAGTAAACATCATTTCTTAATTTATCTTTGTAAAGAAACCTCATTGGCTAACTGGCTACTCTCTGCTGTCTCAGACAACATCACTTCCTGTCGGCCACCGTAACTTCTGTTGGGTGTGATTCACAATCTTACCACTAGATGCCCCTAAAATCACACACTGCACCTTTAAAACAATCTATAGTGGTAAAAGCGCTATATAAATGAAGGTGACTTGACTAAATGATGTGTTTTTTTTGTCCCCCAGTTTGCCACACTTCTTCCCCCGATCATGGAGATGAAGATCTGTCTCTTCGGCCTCCTAACACACATCCCTCTCCTCACGCTTCTCCAGCCCTGACGCCCCGTCTGACTCACGGGAGCGTGACCGGGACAAACGAGCCTGAAGATGGGACGTCCCTCATTAACCAGCATGCCTTGGGCAGCACAGAGACCCTGAAGCGGGGCATAGACGAGCAGCTTCTCAGCAGCTGCGAGTCTGCAAAGACCATTTGTGATTCTCAGATTGCGGGTGTTGATGAGGAGGGAAGCATCGTGGGAAACCGAACGCCCTCTATTAGTGTAGAAGAGGAGCATGATGGGCCAGCCGAAAGCCCGGTGGACTCAGAGAACCATTTCGATTGGACCAGCGAGGAAGCGCCACGCCGACCCGACAGCCTGAAGGGAATCCAGTCCTTCCAGAGGAGCCACAGTAACCTGGCCAGTCTGGGCTTGGCGTTTCCCGCACAGAACGGCTCTCTGACTATCGCTCGCTGGCCCACCGTGACTGACCGTGCCGCCCCCCCGGACGACTGGGAAAGCTACACATACTCACCCGGTTATGACAGACACAGCAAGGCGGACTCCAGTAATGACAGGTATTACTTTATACTGTTAAATAGAGGGTGTGCATTGATGTCACTTATAGTAGCCCCGCCCCTTCTTAGCTCTGCTCTCGTTGTCTTTTGTCTTCCGGTCTGTATTTTCACAGCGATCTTGCGTATTTATGAATGAACCTCTCGTTTTAAAATCTTCCTGGTCTACTGACATTTGTTAAGACATCTGCTTTAAATTTAGATTTACAATCCTCATGATAACTTTCATTAACTTTACATTAAGTAAATCCACTTCAAAAGCTAATTACTCCTGGACAGCAATGCCATGGAAATATACAGAGGGACCGGAAAAAGCGGAAGTTCAAAGACAATATTTTAAAGATGGCTGTGCGCTTGTTTCTCTGGCGCATAAGGTCTATCTCTATGGCATCGCTGTCGAGGAGTAATTAGCTGGTGTTTTTTTATTTACTTATGGTGAAGTGGATTTACTTATTGTAAAGTTAACGAAAGTTCTCATGCGGATTGTAATGTTTAGAGCAGATGTCTTAACAAATATCAGTAGACCGGGAGTTTCTGACGTCACAAACTACCTTGTAACCAATCAGATCAACGTGTGATCATCAACCAGTGGATCTCTGAGCAGAGTGAGTGGAGGCGGGGCTAATTTGCATATTCATAAAACCACGTATACGAAATGAGGCAAGGGTGTAGAGTTACATTCAAGATATTTTAAGGCATGAAGTTTGTTTTTTTTGTTTTTTTTTTAAGGAAAAAAACGTTTAAATATGTCATTTTGATGATCAAAGGTGATTTTAAGGGATACAATTATTATTCACAATAGGGGGACTTTATCAACTTTTAATTCCGAGATCCGATCCACAAACCATATGTTTGGTTAGGCTCTGAGTCCCAGCCGAGGATCTGGCGTTTCAGATATGTGTTTTGTGATTGTTTCAGGTCCAGTGCAGAAGACTGTCTGGTTCTGATCTGCTGCGGTCTGTATGATCTGCTGAGAGGAGTTCTGCTTCTGCTGCCGGATCTCCTGCTGGAGGAGGTGATGGATAAACTGATCCAGCCCGAGGCTCTTCTCGTCCTCGTCAACCACTCTTCTCCTCTCATACAGCAGGGCGTCATGAAGGTCCGTTATCTATCCATCCATCCATCTTATCAAACTTTAAACTTCAAACTTTATCTATCTTATCAAACTTTAAACTTCAAACTTTTCCAAACTGTCTGGTCTGACTTTCTCAAGCCAACTTAAAGTTTGTCTCGATGAGACAATATAGTTTATTTATACAATAAAAGCATTAACAGAAAACTTTATACAATTAAAGAAAGTTATAACTTTCCCCACAAAAAATAACCCTTTCAGCCGAAATAATTAAACATGCATTACATAAAAGATAAGACAGCAATAATGAAAGTAATAATAATAACAATTATAAATAAATAAAAATACAAAATGATAAATAACCTTTTAATAATGTACTAATTTACAAATTATAAATATCATTGTAGGGGAAATAATAATAATGAATAAAAAAATAATTATACATACATTACCAATAATGATATTTGTTGGTCCTTACATAATTATAAAACCAAACAACAATGGTGGTCATATTTAACATTGATTAATAAGTGGAAGAGTCTTCATCTTCTCAAAATACGTGATCATGAGTTTTACCACTTTTAATCACCCTTTCACCTTCACTAGTTCATTTCAAAGGCATTACCGGTGTGATAAGTTCATTAAAAAACAAATATTCCACAAAGTCTTTGTTTATATAAGCTCATTAAAACCGCATGCACAATACATATAATTTAATTAAAATGCTGTGTAAAGTGGTTTTAGATCAGACTGCAATACATTTCAAAGCATTCAACATTGTTGCCAACAATTGACCCTTCGCAAAGACCCGCCCTCCTTAGTTACTGTCGCTATGTTCCGACAAGCTACGCTGCTCTCATGCTGTCACCATGTTCTCACGCAGTGAAAAATACATCGCGGAGCAGAGAGGAGACTGACAACACGCGGACAGACAGGACAGACCAGGTTACTTTTCGGTTACTTTTGATATTAAACATATTAAACAAAGTCTCAGCTTTCAAATGTGGTCATTTTTTGAAAGAAATTTAAACAATAAATACCGTTTTGGGGCTCTTTAATGTGCCGTGACAGATCGCTGTAGAGCATCCGTTAAAGCTGCTCGTGATCCGATCATCTCTTCCTTCTAGTTCATTTATAGCATCAAATAAACATGAACGAACATAAGAAGTAATGTTGTTTTAACCGCGGAAAGGCGTCCGTATATTCATTTTACCAAGTTAAAATCCTCCTAACTCTACTGGCTGCTTTTCGGACAAAATGGCGGATGGCGAAGTATGATTGGTTAGAACACCTGTCAATCAAGCTCCACGCGAAGGGTCAATTAGATTCCCATGTGCAGCATCCACACAAATGGGTAAAGCTTTAACTTAATTTATGCTTATTAAAGCAGAACATCTCTTTCTATAATGTGGACAGGACTGAATGAACATGGTAGTGCTTACTATTTCCACATAAACATTACAAAAATATTGAAAAGATGGTTAAAATCTCCCTCTTCCTAACTTGGAAAAATATATTAATTGTTGAATTTAAATAATTCACAATGTTATTCATTGTTTTATTTAGGAGTTCTTTATCACAACATTTTCTGGAATACATTTAAAAATGGATTTTGTAAAATCACTCAGCAGAATCCAATTAATGGTGACAAAATATGATGTTTTTAGGGGAATACGTACATTTTATGAGTATTTTTTTAAATAGACCACGACATTTGATAATGGCAATATATTTAAATAGTATTTCTATTTACACTTTGTTGCATTTTTTGTAATTCATAGTTTATGATGAAGTCATCACACTCACATAGTTTCCTTTTTTTTTGTTCTTGAAATTTGCATAGAAAATGTAATGTTATTTGCTGTCCAAACAAATCATGAAAATTTAAGATTATTAAAAAAAATTAGGACAGAAAATGTTGGCTTTTTCTATCTCTCTCTATAGAGCTGTATTATTTTTAAAGACCGGTGCAGGAGTTCTTTAGCAATGAGTTTAATTTATTTATTTCTAATAAATAAATAATATAATTGATGTCCTTTTTCTCATACATGCACGGATGCATAAACATTCACATTTATTTCTGTAGCTCCTGGACGCCTACTTCACCCGCGCTCAGAAAGAGCAGAAGGAGAAGTTCCTGAAGAACCATGGGTTCTCACTGCTGGCCAATCAGCTGTTCCTGCACCAGGGGTCACATGGTCTGCTGGAGTGTTTCCTGGAGATGCTGTTCGGGCGACCGGTGGGGCTCGAGGAAGAGTGAGTGTGTGCGAACAGTATAAAACTGACGACATGACCATCAGTGGGGAATGCCTCTAAAGATGGGTTTGTGGGCTCATTTAGCATATTTGGAAATTTAGCTCCTGAGTATAAAAGTAGCCACACATGTCAGTGGAGGGGGATTTTATTAAATGTATTGTCTATATTGTTTATTTATGAAAATGAAAACATTTTGTTATTTTCATGAAAAATATGATTATAAAATTATATATATATATATATATATATATATATATATATATATATATATATATATATATATATATATATATATTATAAATTTCATATGTATTATATATGTTGTCATTAACTTAAATTAAAAAAAATAATAATTTTAAGTTTAAATAAATAAAATAAATATTGATCGAAATAACTTATTTTATTTTAGTTAGTTGCCATATGTTGGCTATAAATGTTTGCTTTATTCATTTTACTGTAAATGAAACTGCAATTAAATTTTTTTATTTAAAAATATTATAAAACTATATTATATTATAATATATTATTATTAAAAATGTATTAAATATATATATTACATTTCCATAATGTTGTCATTAACTAAAACTAAAAATATATTTTTTAAAAAAGTTTGTTTAAAGAAATTTAAAAAAAACTTTAATTGAAATAAAACAATTATGAGTTTGAGTTAAAGAACTAAATATGAAGGAATTAACTGTTTTGTAGCTATACAAACACTTAAATTACACTTTTATAAATTTATTTTTATAATAAGAAGATTATATAAACATTTAAATGGTGGCTGTCATAAAAAACTTGCCAGATTTATTAAAATATGCATTAAATATTGAAGAACATTAAGATTATAATGCATATGTAATATGGTGCATATATTTAGCAAAATGCTGCTTTCTCTAGAGTTATTTTTTCTAGCTGACTAACGAGTTTATGGCCACATGTGAGGTAAATATGACGATCCATGACATTGATTACAAGCTGTTTAACTGACGTCTTTCCACGGTTGAAACGCTGATTGAGCGAATCAATGTGACATGATACGGATTCGATAAGTTGTACTCTATCTTTTAACACACTTTCAGATGCTCATTCATGTTCATTTCGTGCTGTAACTGGTGTTATTAAGCCGGAAGAGAGATCAGCGCTGCTGCTTCTCTTGAGCTGCGAGCCTGCGCCAGAGCGATCTCACGCCACAGCGCCAAAACAGTATTTATGTTTTTGAATTTCGAAAGAAAATGTACGTAATTTGAAAATTGAGACTTTGTTTCATATCAATAGTAACAAAGGACAAAGATTTTTGCGATGTTTTGGATGCGTGCAGCCGCGCTACAATGTTCCATTCATTCAAGTGAAACAGGATGACTAATCGATTCTTGAGATTTAAGAATCGATATCGGTTCGTACAAATGAGAATCGATTAATATCGAGAAATCGATATTTATTACCCAGCCCTAATAATTACAACTGAAATAAAAATGAATAAAAACTAAATAGGCCTATTAAAAAACAGTATTGAAACATTACCTAAAATTAAAATACAAAAATGAATACTAAATTAAAGATAACTATATAAAGATAATGCTTCCAGCATTCACACTAATTATATATAATTTTGTTTTGTTTTTTCTGCAAGGAATATGTGGCAGGAAATGCATTCAAAAAACTCCTGCATGATTTGTAAATGAAGCTTTACCCAACATTGCCCTTGTCAATAACCACAATCCTCTCTTCTCCCAGTCTGGATCTGGAAGACATGGAGAACATCTCCCCGTTCAGGAAGCGTTGCATCATCCCAGTGCTGGGTCTGCTGGAGAACTCTCTGTATGAGAACTCGCTGGTGCACAACAGCCTGTGTCTTCTTCTGCAGCTGCTCAACGCCTGTCCGAAGCTGGCCGACATCTTACTGGACCACGGCTTACTCTACGTGCTCTTCAACACACTCTCCACCCTCAACGGCCTGGAGAACGGGTAATGTGCCTTAGGCTCAATCCCAATTCACCCCTTGCCCTACCCCTTGTTTTCGAGTGTACCCCTTGGCCTTTAAAACAGAGTTACAAGGGCCAAGGGGTTGAAATATTCCCCTACGAAATGAAAGAACCTTTCATGAACCCGATACGTCATCAGTCGTCGGCGATGGCTCTGACATTACGGAAACAACAAGTCTGTGCTCATTACTACAATTTTATTTCACCATTAAAACAGAATCCATTTAATTGGACCCTACTTCTCTAATATGAAAGATTATATAACTACAGTAAGTGAACTCTTTCTTGATGTCGTTGGCTCTGTAGGATTCCTCCGAACGACTACAAACTGGTGGTGTGTGACATTCAGCAGCTGTTGGTGGCCGTCACCATCCACTCCTGCAGCTCCTCGGGCTCTCAGTACTTCCGCATCATTGAAGACCTGATCACCCTGTTGGGCTACATGCAAACCAGCAAAGTTCGGCGCACACAGGGTAAAAAACTATTACTTTTGTATGACAATGATGCGGTATGTCACGTGTCATTCGAATGTAATAGGACATATTCTGTTGTAATTTCGTTTTTTAGAAATGGCCCTGGCCCTGCAGTTCCGCGTGATACAGGCAGCCATTGATTTCATCAAGACCACAGCCAATCAGGACCCTCAGAAATCAGGCAGCTACGTGCACGTCCCCACCTCGCCGCATCACGCTCTACAGCAGAAGCGCAAAAGCATCGCAGGTGAGACAGTTTAAAGGTGAAAGGTTTTTTTTTTAGGGAGAGAGATTTTGGGCCAAAACCGAAAATCTGGATGCACTTGACTGAAACCGAAAATAAATCAATAAATAATTCAAACTTACTTAATAATGCACTCAAATAGCTAAAACTGAGTTGTACACACATTTAAGTTGCAAATTAGGCAGTTTTTTTGTATGATAAATACACTATTAAATCAATGTAGTGGCGCAGTGGATAAGACACGTGCCTTTGGTGTGAGAGACCCGGGTTCGAATCCACTGTGAGACACCAATGTGTCCCTGAGCAAGACACTTAACCCCTAGTTGCTCCAGAGGCGTGCGACCTCTGACATGTATAGCAAATGTAAGTCGCTTTGGATAAAAGCGTCAGCTAAATGGATAAATGTAAATGTAAATTTTTCATTTTAATGTCAAAGTTTTAGTAATTGAGTTGTGCTTTTTTTATTTTTCCTATTTTTTGTCTATATATTATTATATTATGTGTTTGTATACAATTTTTATTTTAGTTTGTTATTTTAGTTCATCAAGTTAAACTAAATGAAAATGAAAAAATTGCTTAGCAAGTAACTGAAATAAAAAAATATATATTTTACTTTATTTCAATTATCATTTATTTTATTTCAAGTAATGTATTATTATTATTATTATTGATTGTTAAGGTTTAGTTAACGATAATAACCCTGTTCCAAACCTGTTTTTTTTTTAATTGAATTTCTTTATAAATCTTGATGAATATCCATGTTGCTCTTTTTTTTAAGTGAACTGTTCCTTTTATCTCCATATCCATGTGTCTTAATATGTTTCATCTCCACTCATCTTGTCTTAACCATCAGCCCTGGATGTCACACTTGTTTGCTCATGTGTTTTTGTTGTATTATCACCTCCCCTCACACTCCCAAGGTTCAATGGGGCTGAAAGACTCCATAATTCCCCGTATTCCCCGGCAGCACTACTGCTCGTACGGCCTGATCCCTCAACCCTCCCCGTTCAGCTTCTTGTCCCAGGATTCCCCCCTCCCTTCCCCAACCGGACCAAACTCCTACATGTTCCCCTCAGACACAGGTAGCCATCGACCCCATTCGCACAGATGGGCGTCAACATCCTGGCTCTCTCAGGGATGTTGGTCGTGTGAAAGTGAACTGATTAAAGCTATTCTGCTGCTCATCTGCCCAGTGTCCCAAACTACTGGTGCCTGTGTGTGCTTTAACATCAATGAACCAAGACTAAAGTCTACAGTCAGAGTTGCACCAGGCCTCAAAGTTTTTCTGCAACTCTGTCTGTTGTTCTCATTCTCTCTCATTTACACTTGGCATAACATCCATCTAGGATAAAAAAAAAAAAAAAACTTTTATCTAGCAAGGATGCATTTAATTGATCAAAAGTGACATTTATAATGTTACAAAGGATTTTTTTCAAATAAATGCTTTTCTTTTGAACTTTCTTTTTATTAAAGAATCCAAAAAAAAGATCAGTTTAAAAATATGAAGCAGCACAACTTTGATAATAATCAGAAATGTTTCTTGAGCATCAAATCAGAATATTAGAATGATTGGTTTATTAGTTAATATATTAACTAATATGAACTAACCATGAATAATACATTTGTTTCTGTATTTGTTAATCTTTGTTAACATTAGTTAATAAAAATACAGCTGTTCATTGTTTGTTCATGTTAGTTCATAGTGCATTAATTAATGTTAGCATGATTTTAATAAAGTATTAATAAATGTTGAAATTAAGTTAACAAAGATGACTAAATGCTGTATAAGTGCAGTTCATTATTAGTTCATGCTAACTAATGTAGTTAACTAATACACCTTTTTGTAAAGTGTTACCGAATGATTTCTGAAGGATCATGTGACTAAAGACTGAGTAATGATGCTAAAAAATTCAGCTTTGATCACAGGAATAAATTACATTTATATAATATATTCACATAGAAAACAGTTATTTTAAATTGTAATAATATTTCAAAACATTTTTTTGCAATTTAAATTGGACTATCTAAACTAAAGCACCCTGATGAATCCTAAAAACATTTAATGTTCACCTACTCATACAATACATAGCCATTGAGACAAGTTTTAAACTTTGCTAGCAAGGATGCATGTTACATGCCGGGTGTAAATGACAACCTGCCTTGTCTAACCCCTTAACATCAATCAAGGTTGTTTTTAATACTTGCATCTGCCTATCTGTCTATGTATTTATGAGGTGATGAGATATTGATATTAATATGCTCTGCTCTTCACACACAGTTAGTTGTTGTGTTCACTACATGCATGTTTCGATCAGGTCGGAGGCGGTTCACGCTGGCCCAGTCGGACTCGCTGCTGACGCGAATGCGCTCCGTGGCCAGCGATGAACTCACTGAGATGATGCAGCGCAGAATGAGTCAAGAAAACCCCATCAGAGCCAGTGAGACGGAGCTGGTCCAGCGACTGCAGAGACTCGTGGTTCTGGCCGTTAACAGACTCATCTATCAAGGTACATACGACAAACATCAGCTCACGCAACCATTGAACATTCAATATTCAACTATATTATTAATCTGCCCGCATTAACACCATTATATGAGAACAGCTGGATGATGACATCACGGTTTTCTCCAGAGCTGCTATAATATATTATATAAATATATATATATATAATATATATATATATATATATATATATATATATATTATTTTTTTTTTTTTTTTTATTGGGCTCTCAGCGTTAACGCATGCGATTAAATTTTTGTCCAGTTTAACGCGGTAAAATATTTAACGCTATTAACGCAGCATCAGTTCATTTCTGTCATCCTTTGACTAGCGTTGCATGATATGATCCTGCTCTTATTCATGCAAATGCTTTTAAACCATTAGAGCGTGACAGACAAAAAAGCACGCCACCACCACACACACACACACACACACAACACACACGCGCACCTGAATACAGTTCTCTTTCCCGCTTCAACCACACAATTATGCCAAAATGTCAGTTTTGTCGAGTATCCTCATAACAAAAGAGCGGTCTTAAATGAGTTAAATAATGTCTTAAATGAACGTGCAGAGTTATGAGAGAAGAGGCGCGTGTGAGATTCACAGCAGCGGCTGCTCTTAAAGGGACAGCGCCACTTATTCTGTCTGTCAGTAAAGTTAATCACAGAACAAAGGTCATTTTTATCCAGACATCAATAGCTGTATTAGTATCAGTGATACTGGCCTTCATTCATACAAAAGATGCCATTAAACAAATATTTAAAATATACTGTGTTTATGTTGTTTCCACATTAATTTGAATATTAACTGTGAAATTATTACATTATAAAATATATGAAAAATGTATAAGTGTTTTTAATTGCGATTAATCACAAAAAAATGTGTGATTTAATCAAGTTTTTTTTTGATTGACAGCACTAATATTTATATATATATATATAATTAACTAAATAATTATTTAAACAAAAATTAACAATCACTGACCTTACTTAACAAGACTGTGACAATATTTTCTTCTAGAAACAAACTTTATTGCATTATTTTCCTGTTATTTCTGTAAAGCTGCTTTGAAGCAATCTGTATTGTAAAAAGCTCTATATAAATAAAGGTGACTTGACTTGAAAAACACTTTAATGCATTTGAGATGGTTCTGGAAGTTACTTAGAAGAATACGGTATTACCATGGTACTTTTTTGTTGAATCACTAATTTGTGATTACTTTCCAGACGTCAACCACGATTTCTTCGACCTCCTGAACTTCCCTGAGTCTCCTGATCATTCGATGTCCATGCCGTTGTCTGGCGAACAGACGTCTGATGAGAACGGCTCGACGCCCTCCACCCCGCTCCCGCCGGGAAACACCAAGAGCTTCAGCAAAGACATTCTCAAACTAATGATGGAGGGCATAAAGATCAGCTTGGTGAGTCACTTACAGCAGACGTCAGTGTTAAAGTCAACATGAAATCAAATGACCCTATTTTGTTTGTTACTGGTTATATTTTTGGTATTCAGTGCACACATTGTTCCGAAGAAATTTTTAATTTGCTTCTGAAACAACTTTTTCACTGATGTCACCACCATTATCTTTGAATTATCTTCATTTGGGGGCCTTTCTCAGAAATATTGGTTAATTAATTATTTATGATTAATGTGATTAATCAGTGTATAGTGTAATATATCACAATATAATATATCGCACTGTTTATTAAGTCAATTTAAAAAAACAAGTTGCTGTTTTTTTTAAATGGACTTAATTAACAGTGTGATATATATATATATATACATTTTACCCCCCAAAAAAACGAATTACTAAAAAAATTCCTCACGAGATTTTTGTGAACACTTATTTAAATGGAAACTTCAAAGTGTTCCATGAAAACTAATCAAACTTCCCAACTATCATAAGAAACACTAATAAAACATCTTTTCTTGTACCCATAAATCTCGAGACAAGGATTGTCAATCTAGTCTATTGCGGTGTTATTTTAGTATCCTTGATATACTATTCGTTTTTTGTTAATATTTTGATTAGATTTGAAAGTTTTAGCAATATTTATTTATTTTTTATTTTATTTAGTAATTTTTAGTAAAGTATTTTTTTAAATATAGTTTATTATTTTTTCAGTTTTAATTTTAGTACTTCAACTTATACAAGATAAATGTTTGAATAAAATTTTGGTCGCACTTTATATTAGAATCCAATTCTCACTATTAACTAACTATTAACTATGACTTTTGCCTTAAACTCCTAATTACTGCTTATTAATAGTTAGTAAAGTAGTTGTTAAATTTAGGTGGATTAAGGGATGTAGAATATGTTCATGCAGAATAAGGCATTAATATGTGCTTTATAAGTACTAATAAACATCCAATATCTTAGTAATATGCATGATAATAAGCAACTAGTTAAAAGTGAGAACTGGACCCTGAACTAAAGTATTAGCAATGTTGTAGTTAATAAAATAATCCTGATCTATTGACATGGTCTTTCTGATACCTGATGCCCATGTGTGCATGTGATAAATGCATAGTTTGTTAGTGTTATATCTCTCTGTTGTGTCTCACTGGTCTGATGTTGAGTAACTCAGTGTGTTTGTGTGATGTTTGCTTCCTCAGGGCAGCACCGGTCGTGGCGGTGCCCCTCGCCAGCAGTGGAGGCGAATCCTCTGGTCCTGTCGTGACACGTTCAGGGTTCAGATCGGCCGAATGCTGGTGCACACGCTCAGCCCTGCAGTACCTCTGGAGGACAGGAGGGAGGCGCTAGAGTTCGTCCACGAGCACAGCTACTCGGAGATCCTCAGAGAAAGCCTCAGTCCTGGCCTCGAGGTGAGGCCAATAAACACCAGATATGTTGACAGAAATGGCTTTTTGTTTTTACATGCCGACCAGAGACTGTGTGACATTTTGCTTTGGTTATTTGCTGACGGTTTTCAGATTAGTGTGACAACACACATGCACACTTCCTCTATTGGGAGGAAGACAATGACATTTGACTGGGCTGGTTTTGCCACAGCTCTCCTCTGACATGCAGTAAATAACCCACAGATACATCTCCATGAGACTGTTTCCATAGCAGCAGTGCCGTCCTCTCGCTAGTGCTGTATTCATTTCTCCATTATACTGTAGACTGGCAAAAAAAAGAGAGAAAAAGATCATTAACCCTCAGAGACTCATCTGAATAGCAATTTTTGCGTAAAGCGTTAAAATAACACCTAATTTTGTCCAACTGTGGATAGAAACTACACAACAGAAATGTATAACAACAACAGTTTTGGTGGGGAATATTTTTTTTAATATATTAACTGCCACATCTTACAAAAGTTCCAGTCAACTTGGAACAAATGTGTCTTTTTGTTTATTTTTTATTAATTGTTTTATTTCTGCAAGACCTTAAATTTTGAACGCACATCATTTTAAGACCATTTTTTTGAGCGTATCAGAAATGCAACGTTGGGCATTGGGGGTCAAACTTTTGTCCATTGTTCTTAAACCATAGAGCCGATTTAATGAATGGTTTCAGTTTTTAAGTTGTTTTGTTAAGTTGAGTTGTTTCACCATTATTGCCTTGTTGATTTAGCAATATATATGTTTTTAAATTAAATGGTATTAAAATGTGTGAATGTGAATGTGTATTGTAGTATTTAAATGGCCAAATTGTTCTTTTAACTTTTAATTAATTTATCCTTGTTGAAATATATTATGGTAACACTTTAGTTTAGGGTCCAATTCTCACTATGAACTAGTTGCTTATTAGCATGCATATTACTACGATATTGGCTGTTTATTAGTACTTATAAAGCACATATTCTGCATGACCATATGCTACATCCCATAAACCACCCTAAAAGTACCTAAACTTAACAACCACTTTATTAACTATTAATAAGCAGTCATTAGGAGTTTATTGAGGCAAAAGTCACAGTTAATGAGTGAGAATTGGACTTTTATCTAAAGTGTGACCTATATAATTTTTTCAAATACATGTGTGTTGTGAATTTAAAGCTTTCACCTACTGTATCAAAAATAGTGGTGAGATTTCGCCCAGCTTTGCTATTTTGCAACATTTCTCTAAATTCCACCTTGATGCAAATTTTGTATTTCATCACTAATGGCTGTTAAGGCTGAAAAAAAAATCATGAATATGGAAACTATGTTTTTTAAATGCTCTGAAAATGTGTATGTGATTGATCAATAAGGGTTTTTAATATCTACAATGGAGGTGACCCCTAAAAAGACAGGTTCTTCTAATCATTCCTGGTTGTGTTGTGCTTGTATGTGTGTTATTAGCACGGACCCAAGCTGGCTCTGTATCTGTACGAGCTGTTACACGATCATAAAGACGCCTTGAGCAAAGAAGAGCAGGCGGCTGCCAACACCTTCATGACAGCGCTGAAACTCTGCGGCCACCGATGCATCCCGCCCAGCGCTCCGGCCAAACCGGACCTCCTGAAAGCCATCAAAGAGGTGTGCATGTCCCAACACACTCCACCAGGGCATAAGAGGATTAGTCCTGGGTTATTGCATCAGTTGCATGAGTTTTTTTTTTTTTTTGCAGTTTGACTAAATCATCTTTTTGTTGCATTGTGAATGCTAGTAGTGTGACTACTTTTAAAAATAATTTAGTTCTGAATTGCTCAGCTCAAGTTTATGCATTTATTATTGTTCAACTAAATATGTTTCACTACTATTCCTTATCAAGGAGCAACTGAAATACGAGTTAGAGGCAAGAACCAGCAAAGGAGCCTGGGAAAAAAAGCTGGCCAACACGCAGAGGAGGTGAGCGCTCTGAGAGAAACACAATCTCGGTAACACTTTACAATAAGGCTTATTAGTTAATGTATTTACTAACAATAAGCAATACATGTGTTACAGTCTTTATTCATCTGTTATTAATGTTAGTTAATAAAAATACAGCTGTTCATTGATTGTTCATGTTAGTGCATTAACTAATGTTAACAAATACAAATGTTGAAATTAATATTAACTATAATGCTGAAGAAGTATAGTTCATGCTAACTAAGGTAGTCAACTAATGTTAACTACTATTGTAAAGTGTTACCAACATCTCAAAATAAGACACAAACATGTGCGTGCACTTCTTTGCAATTTGTTTCTGAGCTGTTCTGGTCTCTGTCTCAGCTTGTTGCAGAGGCTGGATGGGAAGTCGAAGGACATCTCCAAGATCGCCGCTGACATCACTCAGAACGTGTCTCTCGAGCAGGGAACAGAGCGCAAGAAGGTCATGCAACACATCAGAGGCCTTTACAAGACCGACCTGAGCGCCAGCCGGCACTGGCAGGAGCTCGTGCATCAGCTCACACACGACCGGTCAGCGTCGCTCACTACAGCGCTAGTCATCATTTACTGGGGGTGTAACAATATATCACATCAAATATCACAATACAAATGCAACAATATGTATCAGTTACTCAGTTCCACTTTATTTATCCGTAGAAAGGAAATTTTGTGTGCAGCAGGATCTAAAAAACAAACACAGAATAAAAGCACCACCAGATGCCAACAGCATAATACACACAACACAAAACACACAACAAAACAACACAACAACACAAAAAGTTGTGGATAGTAGTCATGGATAGTTCACCCAAAATAAAAATTACTGGGTGAGAAAAAAATTCAAGGTTACAGAGTTTCAGTACTACATTAAACTACTATATAATGTTGAATATAGTGTATAATAATGCAATGGGGGAATATTTGTGTGTCCTGATAATGCCAAATGTCTGATGTTAACAGTGCAAAGTGGCCTACATTATTTTAAATATGTGAGTGAAAGTATGCAAGGATATTCATCTAAAATAATTCTGTATTTTCAGCTTCAGAATCATGAATATTGTTATTCTGCTGTCTCTATTTTTCTGGGCTTTGGGTTTGCAGCACCAAGTCCAAGACTATTAATTTACACACACGATGTAAAA
The DNA here is from genome assembly GCA_036326025.1 of Chrosomus eos. Lineage (NCBI taxonomy): Eukaryota > Metazoa > Chordata > Actinopteri > Cypriniformes > Leuciscidae > Chrosomus > Chrosomus eos. The sequence goes on from CM070833.1 coordinate 3,174,274, forward strand.
TTAAATTTAGCATTTTAATCAACAGTAAATTTTTTGTTATCCTTTTCTCATATGTCTTGGAGTATCGCAATAATATGGTCTCGTGAGTTCAGTATCGTGATATGTATTGAATCGTGACATGAGGGAATCGTTACACCCCTACATTTACTCATCCTCGTGTTGTTCCGAACACGTCTGATGTTATTTTTTCTCCTGTGGAACAGGGCGGTGTGGTACGATCAGTCTTCTTACCCAACGTCCTGGCAACTGGATCCCACCGAGGGACCCAACCGAGAGCGGAGACGCCTCCAGCGCTGCTACCTGACCATCCCCAACAAATATCTGCTCAAAGACCGTCGCAAACTAGACGGTGACTTTACACTTTACAACATCAGCTCATTAGATACTAGTTTCTAGAAAGTTTTTTTAATGTATTTTCATGATGCAGTTTATTTACTCATAGCATAAACAAATGGGGTGAACAATGACCTAGAAAGATTTACCAAAGTCAATTAAATAAGTAAATAAATAAATAAGAAAATGACTTATTAGTAAAATAGGGAACTATTAGTATTAGTAAAATAGGAATTTAGTATTAGTAAAATAGGGAACTAAATTAGTAAATAAGTAAATAAATTAGTAATTAGTAAATACATAAATAATAACAATAAATAAATATGTAAATAAGTAATTAAGTTAATTAGAATATATTTTTATTTACTTATTTACTAACTTATTAAAGTTAGTAAATATTAGAATATATTTTTATTTACTTGTTTACTAACTTATTAAAGTTAGTAAATAAAAATATATTCTATTTAACTTATTAAATTACTTATTTACTTATACTTATTTATTATAAGTAAAATTGAGAACTAAATTATTAAATAAGTTAAATAATAATAATAAATAAATATGTAAATAAGTAAGTCAATAAGGTAATAAATAAAGAACATATAAAAATGTTCTTATTTATTCATTAACTTTATTGACTAAATTAGTAATTAAATAAATAAATAAGAAAATTAATATATAAGTAAAGTTGGGTACTAAATTAGCAGGTAAATAATAAGTAAATAACTATATCAATAAAATAAGTAAGTAAATAAAAAAGTATAAGTAAATAAGAAATTTAATAAGTAAACAAACAAGTATAAGTAAAAACGTAAATGAATAAGAAGTAAAATTGGGAAGTAAATTAGTTAGTAAGTTAGTAAATAAATAATAATAAATATTTAAATAAGTATATCAGTAAAATTAGTAAGTAAATAATTTAATAAGTACACAAACACATTTAAGTAAATAAGAATATTAGCATATAAATAAGTATAAGTAAATTAATTTTCGGACTTTGGGATGAAATGTGACCCGAGTGTTTTTTTTTAGATGAACAAATCAATATGACACTAACAGAAATGTACCAAAAGCTGTGATATGATTGATCAGCTGACGGATTGATCTCATGCGTGTGGTTTGCCCATCACAGATGCCATCAAGGCTCCGCTAGCGTTCCTCTTTGAGGACAAGGCTTACTCCTCGTCATCCATAGTGAAAGACAAAGCCACCAGTGAGCCCATCAGGTACTCGCACCTCACGAGAAGCACACTGAGGTTTCAATGCCAGAATTACAAAACATTTCTCTTCTGTTTTAGGTTCACGAGAAGGTGCATAAGTGTGGCGCCCTCTAGAGAGATGGCAGGAGAGCTGTTGCTGGGTAAGACTCGTTCCAAACCTGCATCACATGATCCTTGTGTTGGCCGCTAAAATGATCTGTTGTGTTTTTCGGGTCTGCAGGAAAATCTGGGATGTACTTTGTGGAGGATAATGTTGCTGAGACACATGATAACCAAGTATGTTTTTTTATTTTTTTTTCCTAAACGTTTGGAAATATGTTTATCATGAACATATTTGATCTTTTGGTTTTTGTCCATCAAGTTCCAAATAAAAAAGAGAAAATAATTGTGAAGTATTTAATTTATTAAATCATTCAAAACTAGGCTTTACCTTATTATTTAAACTAGTCTATTATATATGTTATTAATATTAGAATATTATATAATATCTAAACGAGTGTTATTTTAGTATCACTGATATATTATTATAGTTTGTATTCATAATTTGAATTATTTTTAGTTAAAGTTTTAGTCGTTTTGTTGTATATGTTTGTATTATTTTTTTTTTCTAAAAACAAAAATGTATATCTATATAGTTTGTATTAAGTTTTTATTTTTGTTTATTTAGTATATTTTGTTTAATAGTTATTTTAGTGCTTCGACTAAATAAAAATTAGAAATATTACCTTGGCAACTAGTTGAAATAAAATAAGCTTATAGGTGTGTCCCAATTCACATACTTATGCACTATTCTTTGATGTTTTGTAGAATAAATATAGTATAAGTATTAGTTCATGAAAATAACCCTGATCTAAAAAAAGTTGCATTATTTTTCCAGCAACTAAATAACGAAATAACATTATTTATACGGTGAATATAAAGTTACTCATACCATGTTACTAGATTTTGGTGTTAATAGATGTTATGAGGCGTGTGCGTGTTTTAGAGGTTCACAATGTGTCCTTCCCCAGAGTCCTGATGGAGAGACAGAACCGGCCTCCTTCTCCTGGACGTATGAGGAGATAAAGGAGGTGCACAAGCGCTGGTGGCAGCTCAGAGATAATGCGATGGAGATCTTCCTCACCAACGGCAGGACGCTGCTGCTTGCGTTTGATACCGCCAAGGTAATAATGCTAATGTCAAACACACGAGTATTAGCTGCTAAACTACACAGGGCTTGTGCGAGTTTTATGACGTTCAAGTGTGGTAATGGTTCATGAATACAAGAAAGCATAGCTATGTAACTCCTGTAAGTGTAGTGTTTTAAATAAGTCCCTCCAGAAAAACGTGATTATGCGATTGCTTGATTTAATGCATAATCAGCCAAAGTCTGCATATTTATGCGAGGGCATTTGTTCAAATACGCCGCATTTTCGCCGCATAAATGGCAGATTTCTGCGCAAAATATGCGAGGCTTGCATTATTTCATAATTATTATTTCATAATATCGTTGCAAAAAAGTCACGTATATCTTAGCAGAAAGTTGAAAAATGTTGCGTTTGCTTCACACAAGAGCCGCTGTTTTCCCTGTTGCCATGGGAACGTTATGAAGTGATGTAATTACGCGACGTGAACATCATCGAAAAGCTGTAAAACAGGAAGCACACATTTTATTTTTTTATATTTTATTTATTAATTTTTACAGAAGTTGTAGCATATTCCTCTAGTAAAGCTCCAGAACTTGTTTGACTCATCAATGTTTTGTAAGTTTGATGTGTTTATTAAGATCTGAAATAAAACAAGATGAACTGAAATATTCCAGCACTTTCTGTGATGTAGTGTGCTTGCTTATCATAGGAAGTAATAAGAAATGACTCTTTACAGTAAGGTAGTAGCCTAGTGAGAACAGGGGAATCACTTTCTCTTTTTCATCAAACTGCAGTTTTTGCAAGTTTTTGCAATTGCATAAATATCCCACATATTCCATCGCATTTTTTAAGAAAATGTGCCGCATAATCAAGGATTTTTGCCCACAACAATCACAAAACAATTACTCATAATCATGCATATACTCCACACAGCATATGGGCTATATTTAGAAACATTGACATTAGTATTAATGATTAATGATTACTGATTTTATATATATATGTATGTGAATGTAAGGAATAGTTGACGACAGACCGTTGAATTATTAGAAAAATAATGTCCATTATTTTACACATGCATTATTGTACAATAATTTAACAGCCCGAAGTCAATTATTCTGCTCATACATACACACATATATATTTATATAATTATTTAATTAATAAATTCCCACTCATGAATTAAAAAAGGGACCCAATTCCATAATTCAGAATTTTGCCCAACCGTAACTTCCTGTTTGTTCCTCTCTCTCGTCTCCGTCTCAGTTTCGTGATGACGTCTACCACAACATCCTGACCTCAGACCTGCCCAACCTGCTGGAGTACGGCAACATCACGGCCCTCACGCACCTGTGGAGCTCAGGACAGATCACCAACTTTGAGTACCTCACTCATCTCAACAAGCACGCGGGCCGCTCCTTCAACGACCTCATGCAGTATCCCGTCTTCCCCTTCATCCTGAGAGACTACATCAGTGAGACTCTGGACCTGCAGGAGGCCTCCATCTACAGGTCAGAGCATCAGCATTGTTACTGTATTTGAATGCTGTTTTTCATTGGTGATTAAAGGGATACTCCACTGGTTTTTCATATTAAACTATGTTATTCCCTTAACTAAGACGAGTTGATACATACCTCTCTCGTCTCAGTGCGTGCACTATATCGCTCTGTATTGCCGCAAAACTATGTTAGCACTTAGCTAGCACAGTGCATTAAATATGGGCCAAAAAGAGAAGCGACCAAACACTTCCTCGTTTTCCCTATTTAAACACAGTTACTCGAGTAGTGTAACTCGACCTAGGCTGGTGACACAAAATAAAATGTTGCGCTTAGTTAAGGGAATAACATAGTTTAATATGAAAAACCGGTGGAGTATCCCTTAAACAGCTGATCATTTTAAGATCATCGGCATCAACTGATTTCTGTGCCCATTTGGCCAATTAATAATAATGTTAGCTCTCGCTAGTTATCAAAACTATGAAATGGTACAAATGGATGTATGCTCTAATTTTCAGTATCGCCATCCGATTTTATTTAACAAATAATTATAAATTCTCATATAAATGCTAAAGTTTGAAAACAGTTGTGCTGCTTCATATTTTTGTTGAAACTGTGATACATTTTATTTTTCAGGATTCTTTGATAAATAGAAAATTTAAAAGAACAGCATTTATTTTAAATATAAATATTTTAACATTATAAATGTCTTTACGGTCTCCTTTGATCAATTTAATGCATCCTTGCTGAATGAAAAGTTTTTTTTAATGGTAGTGTATCACGGTTTCCACTAAAATATGATGCAACGCAACGGTTTTCAGCATTGATAATAATCAGAAGTGTTTCTTGAGCATCAAATCCTCATATTATAGTGATTTCTGAAGGATCATGTGACACTGAAGACTGGAGTAATGATGCTGAAAATTCAGCTTTGATCACAGGAATAAATTACACTTTACTATATATTCACATAGAAAACCATTAAATCTAGCCTTGGTGGATTTAAGATACTTTCAAAAACATTAAAAAAAATCGAAATTATTCTAAACGGTTAACCTTATGATATATATATATATATATATATATATAATATATATATATATATATATATATATCAAAATAAATATATAGACTTGTATGCAAATTAAGATTTTTCCTTTCTGTTTTTCTTTTTGATGTAACAGGAACCTCAGCAAACCCATCGCAGTGCAGTCTAAAGAGAAGGAAGACCGTTATGTGGACAATTACAGGGTACGACAGCAATGCAGGGCTTTAATTCCTGTTTACACCAGCGTCTGTTAACCAATCACACTGTGGCTCTGTTCCAAAATCTGCTGAGCTGCCTACATAGGCAGCATCACAGACGCAGTCCCGGCACGAAGGGCTCTCCCAACAGTACATTATGTTGCCTTTTAAGACATTTTCATCTGGCTAAATTCTGACGTAGAATCACAAGTGTCCTTTGCAGAAAAGGAAATCCCAGGAAAAAAAGAAAATTTCAGCTTAGCAATACAATAAATCAAGTCTCTCACTTATGAGACACCCTTTCAATATGCTACCTTAGAAGACAGCTGACAGAAGATAGCACGGTTTCTACCAGGGTGGCCGTGTGTCCTTAAAAAGTCTTAAAATGTCTTAAATAAAGTTTTTCTAATAAAATGCCCTTAAAAAGTATAAAAATGTCTTAAATTCAGATTCGATGGGTCTTAAATATTTCTGGTCACATTATCGCTAAAATTTCTCCAGTCTGACGGACCCAATGTCCGTCAAATAACCAGTGAAGCATTGAATTATTCAGATTTTATTACATAAACAGCGATTGAAAATGAGAATGTATTTCTGGTAGCGCTGTTGAGACTCACTAGCCGCGTTTCCACTGCCGGGCCAGGGCCGAGCCGTGCTAGTGCGTGCCAGGGCCAGTCGCGTTTCCACTGTCACTTCCGGGGCTTGATCGGGGCTTACTCGGGGCCAACGGCCAGGATTTCTGGCCCGTCGAATACCTTGGGCCAAAGCGGGCCAGCTCGGGCTAGAGGCGTGCTCACGGTAAAAGGCGGAGTTTATCGGTGTTAGGGAACGTTATGATCTGCGGCAAGATGCACTATTCACTTTTTTTATAGCGCGCAAAATAATCGCTGCTCGAAATGGAGAATCTGTCTGACGAAGATACCAAAGCTCTTCTGAGCATTTGGGCAAAAGAAAGGGTACAACGTCAATTTGACGGCGTGTGAAGAAACGAGGACAAGCTAAGCATTCAGCGAGCAATGCTTCAAGTTCAGGAAAAAATAAAAATGTTGCGGGCGCAGTATTGTACAAGGCGATTGTACAAGCCCGGTGCTTGAGGCCCGAGGACACTGGCTCGGCTTGCTGTTAGCCCTAGCCCGGCAGTGGAAACGCGGCTACTGTCTCTGTGAGAGATTTTATAGTGAGAAATCAAAACTAATGAGCATAACAGCACACAAAATAAAAACATACAGAAGAAACATACTGAGGTAAAAATTCAAAATGTTGAGTTATTTATTTATAACACATGATATAGTTAAGTAACATAAGATGACACGAGCTATTTTGCTGAATATTCTCACGATTGCAAATGTTACATTGATTTTAATTCAATAAACAAGTAGTTAATATTAAATTACTTCAATTAGCCTACTTAGGTTAAATATTACATATACGTATGTAATATAATGTGTAATTCCATCACATGTTTGGTCTTAAATTTCATTCAAAGTGGCATTAAAACTTTTTTATATCTGTAGACACCCTGCCTACACTCTTTGATCATTTTGTATCCATATTTCTTTTAGAGCGTATATGTTCACAGCTGATGTCATTAGGTGTGTGTAAGTGTAACTAACTGTTGATTTCCTCCGCAGTATCTGGAAGAGGAGTTTAAGAAGGGCAAGCGAGAGGACGACCCCATGCCACCCGTCCAGCCGTATCACTACGGCTCGCATTACTCCAACAGCGGCACCGTGCTCCACTTTCTGGTCAGGCTGCCTCCCTTCACCAAGATGTTTCTGGCCTATCAAGGTCAGTTCAACTTTTAGCAAAGTTTTCAAAACATCGTTCAGCCTTTTGACCAAGCAGATTCAGAAGTATTAAATCTAAAAGTAACAAGTTTGAGTTAAAAATGTTTCCATGCTATTCTTCAGTAAGTGAACTCACTTAATAATTCAATGAATATATATATACTATATATTATATCCCAACAAAGCCTACTTTGTCATATTTAATATGCAAATTTCTATGGCTTCTAATTGATTAACATGATCAAAACTTTGCTGTCGCACACAATCTCCTCCAGTCCTTCTGATGATTGATAGTTTAGACTGTTTTATCAAGTAAAAGTATTTTACTTTTAGTATATTTGTACAAACTTCAGCTCGTGCTTCACGTGTCTTTCTCAAGTTTGTATTTATTTATGTAGCACATTTAAAAACAGCAAAGTGCTGAACAATACACACGATAAAGAACAAGGACAAACCACACATTCATGACAGAAGCTCACAATAAATTAAAAGCTAAATAAAAAAATAGGTTTTAAGAGAGGATTTTAAAACAGTTCTGCTTTCAAATCTGATTTTTATCAGGTAAACGTAAGAATAACTTTGATATTGTTAATAATATTTCAAAATGAACACTTACTGCACTGAAGAAACTTCCGTTTACTTGATTATCCATGAATCATTTTTTTAGAACAATCATGTTAAAATTTGAATGTCAAATATGATCATCAGCCTTTTGAAGACGGTTTATCAGTTCATCTTTAAATCATCATCGTATCGCTTTGCATTATATATTTTAAAAATACAGAGCTTTGATCATAAAACTAAGCCTTTTAATATCCTCTTAAGACAGATTATTGGCAGATATTGATATTTATATGCATTTTATGTCAGTATCTACTATACTGTTATACATATCTCATTGATTTACATTATAAGCATAAGAATATCATCACTTTTTGACCATATGAACATTAGCATCTGCACTAAATAGCAGGAATGCGTTTTCATAAAAGCCTGTTTATATCAAATATGATACCTAATTAAAAAACATGAAATGATTTATTTTTAGATTTTTTTTAAAGGATCAATAAACTTCTCATTATTTTTTTTCCTGACTATTATTTCATATGTCAGGCTTTACGGGGTTAATACATACACTGTAAAAAAATTCTTGTCAAATTAACAGTAACTTACTGGCAACAATTATCCAGTAGTTGCTGTATTTCATTCAACAGTAAAATTACTGTAACACTAACTACAGTAGTGTTAAGCATACTGTAAAATTAAATACATTATTTTACTGTAATTTTTTTATCATGTTGAACTACAGTATTACACCGTTAATTTTTAATAATACTGTATAGTATTATACAGTTATGAAATGTTATTTTATTTCTTTTATAGTGCTACTGTGTAACCTGTAGAATATGTAGAAAATCCGTAGAAATATTATTTGAACTGTTAATGGGAAATAGAAAAAAGAACAATTGAAGATTTAACTGCACAACCAGGTTTATTGTGTATTTTCAAACAATACATTAGTAATAATAATGTAATATAATACAACAATGAAAATCTGTTTTAAAAAAAGACTAATGAACAATTTATCATTAATAATTAAAATCAGTGAACAATTCATGTATTTCAATTAAAATAGAAACTTGAAAGCAGAACAGGTGAGGATGAAGGCCAGGTGAGGAAAAAAGTGGAAGAGCAGCGACAGCACTTCTGATAATCCTGCAAGAAATGATAAGCACAAATCAATCAGAGGCTAAACATAAAAAAAAAAACTAAATCACATTATCAACACCTTTTAAGGGGATTTTTTTTTTTGCCTATGGTATCCACCTTATTTTTCACAGAAGAGTGGGCCGGTTTCATACGCTTACAGTTATTTCTAGCTGTACACAAAAGCTTGTTATGCTTCTTGATATTGCAATTCCTTACCCTATTATTTTAATGTATTGAATTTATCATAATTGTAAACACTAGTTTGAGGCACAAATATTTTTATCATTTACAGCATTTGTTATTCATCTCTTATTTCCTTATAGCGGCTCACAAACCGGAAGTCTCGCACATTCACAGAAAATAGCTTACTTCACTTTTGAAGTTGAAAAATAAGGTGGATGTACTGCTTGCATGTTGTGTGGCATACATATACATATATCGACTATATTAGGGGTGGGGGGGAAATCTATTCACATATGAATTACGATTCCATCTTCTGCGGATTCAAACCGATTCACACATTTCAAAAATCGATCTAAATGTTTAATAATGTGATGATGTTGTTTCAAAGAAGGACAGTTTAGAGCACACAAGCTTGAAACAGAGGAAGCATTAGGAATGAAGCTTATACTTGACTACAGATGTTCATATCAATATCTTAACAAATAGAAAATAGTCTTAAATAATGTTTAGTTTAGTTAGTCGAGCACACTTCAAGCTTTTCTTGCAATCTTTCCATGTACAGGTAGGCTACTTTAGTTTTTACATACAAGAAACACGTTCAACATGGTACCGCCTATAAAAGAGCATGAACATGTCCTGTATCAGAGGCTAAAGTAATAAATATTGAGAATGCAATGGCCCTTATTCTATATCTCTGACTCCAAAAAATCGGCCACTGATGAGGGCTGCGTTTCCCCAAAGCATTGTAACCTTAAATTAATCATAGAACAATTACCACCAATGGTCTACAATCAATTTAGGCTTACGATGCTTTTGGTAAACGCAACCCAGATCCTGATGATAGTCAGTTCCTTTCATAGATATGTCTGTTGACTTGATGCTCACTAATTTGAATGATGAAAAAGATGTGTGTATGAATGCTGAGCGGCAGCGGGCTAGACTAAATTAACGCAGATATGAGGTGTGTATAATTTAAACTAAATAACTCCCACTCGATTGGGAATAACAGTAGCTGCTGTTTATTTCCATGCTGTTCGATTTTGAATCCAATTTAAATTTGATTTGATATATGCATAGAATATATTTAAAATCTATGATCAAATGTAAATCTATGCATATATCAAATTTAAATTTGATTCAAAAGATAATTGATTTTTGAATCAAATCGTGACCCCAAGAATCTATTTGAATCGAATCGAAAATTTATGGTTTAAGTCATTTTCCGCCCTTTTTGGATTTTTCTAAAATACAGATTCAGACACAAATAATTTCTACCGATATGGGCTCCGCTGCACATCCCTAATATCTCTTACCTTAATGATTTTGCCAGTCATATTCTGCAAAGTCCCTGATGAAAGATGTGTGAATTCAAAGACATGTTCTTCCTCCGAACAACCTTCCCACTCTTTCTGCTCCCCTGGAACTGTGATGTGCATTTTGAATTTTCAGGATTTATCCTGAAACCTGTAAATAAATAAAAAAATATTTTCCAACTGAATAAAAAACAACAACTCTTACGGACCATTTCTTTAATTGTCATTCTAACTGCATTCTAATAGGCTTCATCGCACAGTTTAAATGGATAATTCACTTCAAAATGAAAATTCTGTCATCATATACTCACCCTCAAGTTGTTTCAAACCTGTATACGTTTCTTCTGAACACAAAGATATTTTTAAGAATGTCAGTAACCAAACAGTTAACTGGGCCCATTGACTTCCATAGTATTTTCTTTATCCTACTATGGAAGTCAATGGATCCAGTTAACTGTTTGGTTACTGACATTCTTAAAAATATCTTTGTGTTCAGCAGAAGAAAGAAGGTTTGAAACAACTTGAGGGTGAGTAAATGATGACAGAATTTTCATTTTGAAGTGAACTATAAAGCTCGACTCTCAAGGCGTCGTTTTTTTTCTTCAAATAAGTAACAAGTCAGTTTGCACATAGTTAAAACATCAATTGCGATATTATAGCTGACAATACTGTAAATGACATACCTAGCTTTGTCTTTGGACAAAAATGCACACTTTTGAGCGCTTCCATCAGATAGACTGGGGTAAATATGAGCGCGCAACTGCACAAGGTAAATTTACTGGCTGATTGTCAGGTCCTCACAGACGAGTAAAAGAAAATAGTTATTTACACGAAAATAAGCGCGAATAAATCGATAAGAGGAATCGAAATGTTAATTTTTATAACAATAATCCGAATCCTAACCTTGGGTATCCGATTTTAGGATACATTTCTCGATTTTCAATTCCCAACCCTATGAAAATGTAGCCTACGTTACCCGCAAGCCCTTCTTCCACCGACTTAAAATGGTAAATAACAAAATGTTTAGATCATTCTGACCGTATACGTGGTCAGCTAGTAACTGTAAAGTTAATAATTAGCTAGAATCCATGTATGCATACAAATAATAAGATTTATTACTTACCAGATGACGAAGTTCCACAGGTCGGCAGAAACAGACACGATCGATGCACTGACATGACAGTCACAGAAATACTCGTTCAAACTCAAATGCGCTCTCATGCACCCCCCACTGACAGAAATTAATACTGTCATGGTCCCCCATCCTGAAAATGTTTTATGTAGCCTAAAAATAACGTTGCTATACCAATTTTTCCTGCGGAATTGTGTGTGTTTTTTTTCGCGGTCAATTTGCACTGCTGTATTTAGATTTACAGTAACTGATAATTTCCCAGAATGCATTGAAAATCAACAGTAACATACTGTCAACTGTGTGCACAGTACATAACTGTTGAAAATACAATATAATACTGTGACAACATCTAAATCTACTGTAACTTACTGTACATAGGTTATACAGTAAGAAACTGTTGAGAAAAACAGTATAATCCTGTGAAAACAACAGAAATCATTTACAGTGTAGAAATATTAATATACATATTTTTACTAAAACCTTTTAATATATGGAAAATCACTGTGCTGTGTGGCGCCTAGCATCATCCTTTAACATGACATGTTGTACCTTATTATGTAAATGTTCATGATTTGCATATTCATATATATATATATATATATATATATATATATATATATATATATATATATATATATATATATGATACAAAAAAAATTACTTAAAAATCTAATGCAACCACCCTTTAAAAAACAACACTGAATGATGATCTGTCGTCTGTTCATAACTCGTTGAGGTTTTTGCTGCATCACCGTCTTCAATTAGGATTCAGCATCGCCACATTTTTAATATATTAACAGCACCTGCGTTTGCAGCGACGTCTTCAAACATGTCAGTGTGATGCTTTTAAAGGCTGTCATTGAAAAGGGTCTTTCTGAAGTCTCACGCTACATGCATTAGCCTCAGAAAGATGATCAGGCCTTTCATCCAGCCTCTTTCCTTCTTTCTCCGTCTATTTTTAGCTCAGTTGGTTTATCCATATTAGGTTACACAAGAAACTAATGAAATGTTTTGTGTGTCTCGCAGACCAGAGCTTTGATATTCCCGACCGAACGTTTCACTCCATGAACACCACGTGGCGTCTGTCGTCCTTCGAGTCCATGACGGATGTCAAAGAGCTCATCCCAGAGTTCTTCTACCTGCCCGAGTTTCTGGTCAACAGAGAAGGTGGACGCTCTTTTACACTGGTTTTCTTCTTCTAGCATACTTCTCATGAAGGAAATGTCTGTCACAATCAAAAAAGTAAATAACCTCATCCTTCCCTTTGGTCATTTTGACCATTTAAAAAAGAAATAAGTTTTTTTTTGCGACTTTTGTTGCACTTGAACCACGAATACATAAAAAAATTGAATGTATTCGAAGAGTTTTCTGGTTGAAATTTAATCCTGGGTCAATTTAATCCCCAAAGGAATGAATGGAATGCGAGGAATGCTTCAGTACACATAGAAAAACCTAAAAAAGCTCAAAATTCATACTAAACATGCGAAAATTTTAGCAAACATTTTTTTTATAATGTCTACATGTGTATCTGAATGCATACTGAAGAGAAACTGATTTTAGGACCCAGAGGAACAGCTCATTTGCTCCATAAAGAGATATAAAGCTATCTAGTGGCAAGAGTCATGAAATATCATGTTATATATATTTTATATAGAGGTCGGCAAAGACACCCAATGTAAGATTTTTTGAGCTGAATTAAAAGGTTTATGCATGAAATTGTGAGTTATTTTTAATTTAAAGGGGTGGTTTACTGCTTTTTTTCTTTGCATGATTGTGTTTTTTGGGGTGCAATATAACATGTATTCGTGGTTTTTCTTTTTAAAAAGTCTTATTTTTCATAAATTTCACCTTTATTGTAAGCCTCTTTCTCCTCTGTCATTTGAACGACTGGTTGACTTCCTGATTCTATGAAACCACTCCCTCAGAAACAGGAAGTGGGCTCAGATTGGTTAGTTTGGGCCGGTGTGCTGTAATTGGCTAAACTGCGTAGCGCACGTTATCCGGAACCGTCACGCCCCTTGCCTTTACGGGCGTGAGTCTCATGTGCTCCCCTCAATAATGTAAATAATGGAGTCGATACTGCCGTATTATATCAATTTGAGCCCGAATCAGACCCAGAAAGCGGCGATGAAGAGAGTCAAGCAGAACCTCCCCAAACACGGCTGTTACAAAACGTTTCTGAATGGTACGTTTTTGAATTATTATTATTATTCTATTCTTCTATTATTACATAAGAAGTTTGATACCTGTTATACTTGAAAATGCTACTGCTGCTTGTTAGCTTTTAGAGATACGTTTTTATCTTGATTAAACATTTAATACAAATGATTACATGAGTAATGCAGTTTTTTAAAGTTATTGTTTTATCGATATAATGAATAACCGTTTAGCTATTAACTAGGGTTGTAACGGTATGAGATTTTCACGGTATGATAATCGTCTCAGAAAATATCACGGTTTCACGGTTTCACGGTATATGATATTAAACTATCATTATTGTTATAATCATCATCAGCTACAATGACCCTTAAATGAATAAAAACAGATATGTTTTTTGGTTGAACATGGTTTATTGTAATACACACATAATAAACCAACAACATGGATTTAAATAGGAAATTTAAATAACTTGGATGGGGCAAACTAATTCAAAATTTTAAAATACTGAAACATGTCTAATAAATTGTATTAAAAAAACATTTTTAATTTATTAATCATTATTTAAGAACAAGAGTCTTTATGAAATTATTATTTCCTCAGAAATTCTGGGTTGTCTGATATAACTGGTCTGGATTCTGTGTGATTGAATGCAAAATGTATTTTTGAAAATGCAATCAGATAAAATGTAACAACTTTTGTTTGTCTACACGAGAGGTTTACTAAATTAAAACATGGACAAAAAACAGCAGATGGGGACAGCAGATGCTTTAAAAACCATGAGCACCATGCGTACTTGAGTGTGTACTAGATCTACTTGACGAAACGGCGCTGCTCATTCATACAGAGACGCGCTGAATATAGAAGAATTAATGGGTCGCACACCAGTCTTTTTGCGCTGTATTCACAGACACGCACATCGCGATTTGATTTACTGCACAGCTATATTTTGATTTATTCATCTATCTATCAAATCGCACATTTTACGTGGCATCTGTATTGTAACGCAAAAAGACTGGTGTTCGTCTTTTTGACAGACCGGGATTCCCCTCAGCATGACAGAAATAATATGGCCTTAAGTTGTAAAAGTTATGAATTAGGCTACCTTTATCTTCATGGAGGGGTGTTCCCGAATGTGGGAGAACATGTTCGACGTGTTTCCTCCTCAGGAGCGTGGTACCGGGTTATAGCTCCAAAGTCCAAAGTCCGTCACCGTTCGCGGAGCTTCAGCCGCGGAGCTCAAGTCAAAAGTCAGTTTTTTTTCGGCGGGAGATAGAGATTCGCAGCCTCTGTCTCGGACATTTTCAGCGCTGTACAGGTATGGGTGGAGTCTAAGCAGTCAAGCTGAAATAAGTTGCATGCGGCAGTGCGGGTGAATTAAACGGGTGGTTTAAATTTTTTTTTTTTTTTTTAAACCGCGGATAAGCAAATGTGCACGATATGATAATCGTACATGTCAATATC
The DNA here is from genome assembly GCA_036326025.1 of Chrosomus eos. Classification (NCBI taxonomy): domain Eukaryota; kingdom Metazoa; phylum Chordata; class Actinopteri; order Cypriniformes; family Leuciscidae; genus Chrosomus; species Chrosomus eos. The sequence goes on from CM070833.1 coordinate 3,189,441, forward strand.
GCGATAAACCGCCATACCGGTATACCGTTACAACCCTACTATTAACACAACTTAGTTTACTCTGTGTATCGTTTTCTTTAGGTGTACATGGCTACTATAAACAAACACTGTTGACATTGATCACGTTCATGATCAAATCGAAAAATGACGTCATAAAGTAGCTATACATGGCAAATACATTTACGAAATCTATATGATTACAAATTCAGGTCCAAAATGTTTGTACGCGTTTGCCATAGAAACACGAAATAGTATAACCAAGTGACTATAAAGCCAGTGCTGGCATTTGTTTACGTCCTTGATAAAACGAAACCATTACGTCTAAAATTATACAAATACATTTAAAATGATTAAGTCTTACTCACAGGTTGTGGCTCAACAACTGCTGCTTCTGGTTTTAGCGTTGGAACAGCTTCAGGTTTTAGCAACAGTTTCTTGTGGAATCCGGCATTGAATTGTTGGAGATTTAGGAAGCTGTCTTCAGTTAAATGTGCCGCACAAAGAGCTAAATTACGATTGTAATTGTCAGAAACATAATCAAACATAAATTGTAGCCATTGTTGACGAACTACAGCGTCCGTATGAAGCCCGAACACAGAAGACCTGACAGCTGGGTGAAAATAACACACTTTCCACGGCATGGCTAGCTCTCCCTGTAACTCTTCCTCTTCAGCAAAGCCGCAGAAATAATGCCATGCCCTTTTTTGGAGATTCCGGAGGGAGGGTTGATGGGTTAGTGACGTCTTAAACCCAGCTGTAGTCCCAATCGAGTCGTTTTTGAAGGCATTTACACTTCCTGATTTTTAAAAGACGATATCTCTGCTTACATTGAACTTTCAGCGCTGCAACTTTGCAGATAATGTTCATGCACCAACAGCAACATTACACACTATTTAAAATGAAAAAAGTGAAATCGCAATCAACCACCCCTTTAAGTTAAAGAGGAATATGCTTAAATTACTATTTATTTATTATGTATTGATTAAATATAGTAAGTTAAAGGTAAATAAAAAAATTGTTAAAAAATAGAAAAAATATTATGAAAATTAAATCAAATAAAATAAGCTTTCTGGACAAAAAAAGAAAAAGAGGGATAATTTTAGGGTTTTAATTTGTGACAGGACGCAAGGGAAGGATGAGGGTAACCTAGATATAACCAATGAATATTTATGTAAAACATTCAAGAATCATATTAAAAACAGCCTCCTAATGTTAGCGTGGTATTTCCCGCTCTCCCCTCTGGCAGGTTTTGACTTTGGCGTGCGGCAGAACAGCGAGCGGGTGAACCACGTTAATCTGCCGCCCTGGGCCAGGAACGACCCGAGACTCTTCATCCTCATACACAGACAGGCTCTGGAGTCGGATCAAGTCTCGCAGACGCTCTGCCAGTGGATTGACCTGGTGTTCGGGCTCAAGCAAAAGGGCAAAGCTGCAGTCCACGCCATCAACGTCTTTCATCCCGCAGTACGAGTCCTTATTACGTACAGCTTTAGCACTGATATTTTACATCTGTTGATCTTTTAAAAAAATCAAAGCTTGTCAAAAACATGTTAAGCTACAAAGAATTATATTGTTCTTAAAAGAAATTATGCTTATTTTAGGACCACTACCATTCAAAAGTTTGGGGTTGGTACGATTTTTTTTAATGTTTTTGAAGAAATTTTCTTAGGCTCACCACGGCTGCATAATGTGCATATTTGATCAAAAATGCAGTAAAAACAGTGGAATATTATTAAAAATGTTAATTCTTGTTTTCTAGGTAAATATATAGTAAAAAGTAGTTTATTCCTGTGATCAAAAGCTGAATTTTCAGCATCATTACTCCAGTCTTCAGTCACATGATCCTTCAGAAATCATTCTAATATGATGATTTGATGCTCAAGAAACATTTATGATTATTATCAATGTTGAAAACAGTTCATATTTTCGTGGGAACTGTGATACATTTATTTTCAGGATTCATTGATGAATAAAAAGTTTAAAAAGAGCAGAATTTATTTGGAATAGAAACCTTTTGTAAAATTATAAATGTCTTTACTATCACGTTTGATCAATTTAATGCATGCTTGCAAAGTAAAAATACGAATTTCTTAATTTTTTTTTTTTTTTTTAAATCTGACCAAATCTTCTGAATAGTATTCTATGTATCAGCATTACTGTATATCAGCTGTCTTTGCTCTTTCCATTTTTAAAATCTATCAAACCGTGATAAACCCACATCGGACATAAGCTTCAGCCTGTTAACTAGCATCCCTCTCTCCTTCTCTCTTTAGACTTACTTTGGCATGGACGTTTCTGCTGTTGAAGACCCTGTACAGCGTCGGGCTCTAGAAACTATGATCAAGACGTACGGCCAAACTCCCAGACAACTGTTCAACGCTTCCCACATCAGCCGAGCGGGAACCAAACTCCTCTCGGATGCAGAACTGCCGGCGGCCATGGGCCTCCTGGTGCAGCTGGCCTTCAGAGAGAGCCGGGAACAGCCCAAAGACTCCACATACCCGGTACAGCAAACACAAGCTGCCGACATTATTTTGCGGTTTCACATTAAATAGCTTAAGGATGATATTAAAGTGGCCCTGTTGTGCTATTTTAAGGGTCCTAGTTTTGTTTTAGAGTTTTCTACAATACGTTTAAACTTTACATGCATGTAGGCCGGCCCTTGACTATATATTTTTTTCTAGTCGACTAGTAGTCGCTCATTTAAGTGATTAGTCGATTAATTACAGCACAATTACTACAGCACAAAGACTCAACCTACCCAGTATTGAAATGATTGTGCGGTTTGACATTAAATAGCTTAAGGATGATTTTAAAGTGCCCCTGTTATGCTATTTTTAAAGTAGTCTCCTACAATAGGTTTACATGCGGGGTTTGAAATTAACCTTTTCACTCACCGGCCAATTTGGCTACTAAATTTTTAAGTTACCGGCCATTCAGAACGTCTACTAGCCAAAAAAAAAAAAAAGAAAGAAAAAAAACAACCAGATTAATCATTTCTTATTAAAATAAATTCCTGAAATCCAGCCATCTCTTCCTCTTTCATTCTCATCACCAAAAATGTGTTTTAGGTGGACTGATTTATACAGTACAAAGAATATAAAAGAAAATGTAGGATGCTGGAAAATTGCAATGTCTTTTCTGTTCACCAAATGCTTTTTAATCTTCGCTGTTGCTTCAATGCAAATGAACAAGCGCGCCATTATTTGGTGCGTAGTGACGGTCATTATCAAGTAAGCCAGATATGTGCAGATTCTGCGTAATACGCTGTATTTAATATATCATGATGACTCACGAGTATTTGCACTAAATCTGCAGATTTGGCTTACATGAACTTCCCCAGCAAAGTGAGTAAACAATAAGTAACACGCCAATTTGGCTAGTGATTTGACGAATAAAGAATAGCAATATTAATATTTTTACTAAAACCTTTTAATATATGGAAAATCACTGTGCTGTGTAGCGACTAGCATCATCCTTTAACACGACATTTCGTACTTTATTATGTAAATGTTCATGATTTGCATATTCAAGAAAACTGCCTCAGTTGATTTTTACCCACATTTGGCGGGTGTTCATTTCAAACCCTGTTTACTAGGGCGGCCCTTGACTGATGATTGTTATAGTCGATTGGTAGCCGTTCATTTAAGCGATTAGTCAACTAATCAAGCGTTTATATGAATAAGGCATAAATCATAATAATGAGCCTTTAAAGGAGGGCAGAAAACACATCCTGATTGTTTTCATTATTTTACAAAAGCACAACATTTTGTTTATTATTTTGAGTTTACAGAAATAAAAGTAGTGACTTTACAGTTTGCATTACTCTTATATGTATGACCAAAAAGGACGGAGTATTTTAAGTTAAATGCAAGTGATGTAACGGCGCCTGTATGTCATGTGGTAAGCGGCTCTCCACACAAACACTTATGCGTTATCTAGGTCAACATTAGAGCGAGGCGACTTGTAAAGTTGCTACTACTTGCATGTTTCAAGTGATAAGCCATATTTGAGGTTGATGAATGATAAGCGAATGTTTGAATTTCCTGCCGTTAACGATCTGTCCCTCACGGACCGCGTGATTCCGCAACATCCCGTGGAGTTTTTTTTTCTGCGACTAAATAACTAATACAATTTTGGCCGACCAAGCATCTTCTAGTCGATTAACAATTAGTAGGCAGTCCTACATGCATCCAAGGTCAAAAAAACTTTAATTTTCTCATAACATACATTACACATCACCTCGTTCATCAAAGAGTGAGAAAACGGTTCATTCGAAGATTCAGTCTCTCTAAACAAACCCCCTCCTTTCCGAGAGTCGACTCTGCTCTGATTGGTCAGAGTCTGTTGTGATTGGTCGACCGCTTACAGCGCGTGTCACATGAATCCCGAATGATCTTTTAAAGCCTTTAAATCCTCTCCTGTGATTTCCAGAGTCCTCTGCCGTGGATAAAGGGCTTGAAATGGGGCGATTACGTGGGATCCCCCAGTGCTCCGGACCCCGTGGTGTGTTTCAGCCAACCTCACGGAGAGCGCTTCGGGTCCCTGCTGGCACTGCCCACACGAGCCATCTGCGGTCTCTCCCGCAAGTTCTGCCTCATGATGATCTACAGCAAAGAGCAAGGTGGAGCAGACACACTCGAGAAACTGCCTCATTCATATATATATATATATACAGTTATAGACCAATCATACAGTGACGTTCAAAATTTTGGGTCAGCAATATATACATGTATATTTTATTTTATTTTTTTAAATATGTTTTTCATCAAGGACACATTCAATTGAAGGCATTTATGATGATAAAATTCTGTTTAAAAAAAAAAAAAAAACTGTATCATGGGTTCCACAAAACATGAACTCAGTCCCAACACTATTTCATGATTTTTTTGTCTGATTTTTGTGATAAAAATTATGTTGATTTGTGGGGATAATTTTTTTTAATATAATTAGGATACCACATTTACCATATAAATGACACAAAAGAACAAACAAAATGTATAAATCTTGTTTAATTTGGTCTATTACCAAATTCTGATGCATTATAACTTTTAAAACAATGTTTTTTCAGACTTGAAAAGAGGCATATTGAGTGCGGTGCTCAGCTTTACCCAGTCTTAACAAACCTGAAATAATAATATTTTTTGCTAAATTGTTAGGCTATTAGATAATTTGCTAGGCTCGTGTAACGGTGTACTATCTAGCTTTAATAACATGATCACATAAGGTAGGCAATATGACCAAAATCTTATAAGCAAACCACAATAAACAAAAACTTGCTTAATGTTAAGTTTGTAAGTAATTAAGTAGGCTAAATAGTCAGTAATAAAATAAGAAACAAATGACAATAGAACAAATAAACAACATAAAGATACAGATTAAAATGAACGACACAGACAGCAGAAGGTATATTAGGTTTAGGGCCGGGACTCGATTAAAAAAATTAATCTAATTAATTAGAGGCTTTGTAATTAATTAATCGAAATTAATCGCATTTTAATCGCATAAATATATGACCTGAGAACAGTGAGAAGTCATTTTTTTCACATGGATTTTTAGTATACCATTGAATAATGACTGAATACATAAGCTTAAGCAACAACATATTGTTTATTTTTGTTCAACCAAGTCCAACAGACCAGTGCAATTTTTGCCATTAAGTGTAGCAATAGCATACACTACACTAATAGCAATAGCGAATTCCTTGTTGCATAGCTTGCACACAACCATGCTCTTATCGACGCTTCCATCCGTTCGTTTTTTATAACAAAATTTCCCATCCACGGGGCCAACCAAAGCGATCTAGGCGATCTATTTTTTTTATTGCAGAACTTATACATAACTACCAACTCAGGGAAGTTAAGCAAGGTGTACAAACAAACAAACAAACAAAGGTACCTAACAGAAAATAAATATCCTGGGATTGCATACATCAAATTATGTAATACATAAAAAAGAAAGAAAAGCATAATAATGTCAAGTCATGTCTTTGAATAAATCATCATAATGCATCAAAACATTTTCACTTTTCTTGTTATTTATTTATAAGTCTAAGGGACGAAATAAAAGAGTCAAAATCAGCCAGAAAAAGAGGAAAGCTCAAAGGAGATTTAAGCCATTTTTGCTTGTGGATGAATAATTTAGCATACAAGATAAAGAAGTTAACAACATCCTCAAGGGAAAGCAACTTTGGATTTTCATAAAAAATAACCTCTTTGAGAGTGAAGGTGTGAGTCACATTTGTAGGGCTAAATACAAAAGAACTTAATTTAGTCCGACTGAGGCGATCTATGAAGCGCGATCCCGTCAGCTCTTCTGACGCTAGTTGGTGCTCCAGTAAAATCGGTCCGCCGAAACTCATCCAGTGAGAAACGTTCCGCGGTGCAAAGTCTAAAGTCTGTAATTAATTAATCTTAATTAACGCGTTAAAGTCTGTAATTAATTAATCTTAATTAACGCGTTAAAGTCCCGGCCCTAATTAGGTTGTTTTCACTTTAAAACCTACACTAATGCAATGATCCAATACTGGCGCACGTCAAAAACTGTTTGTTCACTTAAGACATAACCATCAACAGGCATTTTGACATGATTATGTGTGTATTTGACCGTTCAATCGCAATAAGCCTAGACCGACAACACAAATCTGTACTCGACAAGAAATCGAAAGCAAGTCTGACATTGGTCAGTGTGTCGGTGCCGAATTGAGTTATCTTATCAACATCTCTATCCTCGTGAAAAAAATGCATTGCAACTTTATTTAAATTAGGGATAGTTCAATTAGATAATTATAGTAAAAGATTTTGTGACCTTTTAATTTTTTATGCATGATTTTGTGCTGTATTCAGTGATCGCCGATTCCTGAAAACTGGAGGGACTGACAACTGCTTTCAAAATTGATAATAATCATAAATGTTTTTTTGAGAATTAAATCATCATATTATAGTGATTTCTGATGGATCATGTGACACTGAAGACTGGAGTAATGATGCTGTAAATTCAGCTTTGATCACAGGAATAAATTACACTTTACTATATATTCACATAGAAAACAGCTGATTTACATTGTAATAATATTCCACTATTTTTTACTGTATTTTTGATCAAATAAATGCAGCCTTGGCTGACAGAAGACTTTCAAAAACATAAAAAAATCTTACAGACTCCAAACTTTTGAACGGTACTGTCTATGAATTTATGATGCATTCCAAATGTATTGTGTACATCTACATTTAATTATGCACATCTACATTTATAAGCATATATTTTTATTCAAATCAAACAGATGTCAATAACAGATGTGAAAAACAAAAGGGAACCCAGACCTCTTTAAAGAGGAAACCAGGATGTTTATCAACCATAACAGCCATAATCTGTGCAAATATTGAATGATTAATAAGCCCAAGTATTATAGAACTTAATTGTGTTTTGGTCCATGAGCAGTTTCTGGTACTTGCATTTTATCCCAATTATCCACATAAATGAACACCGTTCTCACAGTACCGGAGGAAATTAAGTTTGCCATCTTAGAAAATGAGCTCAAAGTACAAATGAAGTGTTTCTCTCTCCATCTCAGGTGTAAGGAGCATGCACAGCACAGACATCCAGTGGTCTGCTATCCTGAGCTGGGGTTACACCGACAACATGCTGCGTCTGAAGAGCAAACAGAGCGAGCCGCCCATCAACTTCATCCAGTGCTCACCACTGCTCCAGGTCAGAGTCGTGAACACCGCTAACATGCGCCGGCTACGCTTGGACAGGTCTCAGATTCAGTTTGTGATGTGGCAGCACACTCGTCTGTTACATGTACAGCACCCTCTACTCAATATTGACTTAAAAATCTGGTAACACTTTACAATAAGGTTCTTTAGTTAACATTAGTTAATGTAACATGACCTAACAATGAGCAATACATTAGTTACAGTATTTATTAATCTTTGTTAATGTTGGTTAATAAAAATACAGCTGTTTTTCATGTTAGTTCACAGTGCATTAACTAATGTTAACAAATACAACCTTTGATTTTAATAACGTATTAGTAAATGTTGAAAATTATTATTAACTATGATTAATAAATGCGGATGAAGTATTGTTCATTCTTAGTTCATGTTAACTAAGGTAGTTAACTAATGAACCTTATTGTAAATTGCTACCAAAAATCTTAATATTCAACAATATTATTGATCTGACTCTGTTGAATGAGAACTGAACTGAGCTGGACGATGACATCATTTTTTGCAGAAATGCTTTATAGAGGAAATTAACTAATTTAATAATTGATGATCTTTACAATGGGACTGAATCAACACTGAACGGAACAACAGCCCAAATGCATTATTTTCCTGTTAACCCTGTAAAGCTGCTTTGAAACAAACTAAAGAAATGCTATAGAAATAAAGCTGATTAGACAAAGCATAGCTCACAAAAACAGGACCATATTTTACCACTGAATCAGAAGAACACAATAAAACACGTTCATTTATAATTTTTGACCAACAAAAGCACCAAAGCATTAATTACATTGCTGACCCCCCAAGGATCTGAACAGTAGTGCAATTTTTTTATTTGAATTTTGGGTGAAATATGAGCCTCCCGGCTTGTTCAGGGGTTTTATGTGATTCACCCTTTACATAATCACGTCATCAAAATGTCCTCAGGTGTCGAGTTGTGCCTGGGTGCCGAAAAATATATATTTCATATAAAAATTGAAAATAGTATTTTTGTGCATTTTTGCATTCCAATTGACGCAAGCAAAAATCTGCCAAGTGCCGTCTTTGAAAAGAGATCAAACTTAAATCTGTTGCTAAAGCATTCGAGATTTACGACAATTAAATTTTTAACTCCATGCTAAAAAAGTGAATAAATGGATTATAAATACAGTGTAAATATAATTTAGAACCATAAAATCCCCTAAAAATACAAAATATTAAATAAAAAACATTATCGAACTAAAATATAGTACTTTTTTTCTTCTTCTTTTTTCAATTGAATCAAAAAAAATTTTTTTTAAATGTTTTGACCGACACGCGAAGGCTTTGGGCGCTTGTGTAATTTTTTTTTAAAAAATTTGCTTTTGGGTTAACCCTAAGAGGTCTGAGCTGTTTTGGGGCCCTTGAGGTGTTTTGATATGCCCTGACATTTGTGCTTATTTCAGCTACTTAAAACATACCATTTGCCAACATATAAATTTGCTGTATTCAGCACAAACTCTGCTACAATAATATGTGAGCAAAATGGATGTACATGTTTGCATTTTATAGAAAAAAAATAATATGCGTGGTTAGTACGTTTTGGGAAAAAAATGTCACCGCAATAAGGCCATTTAACACATACTGAATAGTTGAAAACAATACTGTTGAGTTACTATTCTTGTAGGCTAGAATTTTTACTTCAAAATGAAGTGACAATCATTCTGACCACTCTTTCAGAAAGATCAATATAACGATTTGAATTTCTTACATCAGTTTTTGGGTCAGCAGTGCTGTATGCGTGGGAGTGTTAATGCCTCTGAATATTAATGTGATTTACACCTGGGAAGACTAAAGACACTCCCCCAATGTCTAATGGCCCATCAAGGTGCTGTGAGGCAGCCTGAACTAATGATTCACTGATGAATAAAAAGTTAAAAAGAACAGCATTTATTCAAAATCGAAATCTTTCCTAAGAACATAAAGACTTAAAGTCATTCATATCACTTAACACATCCTTTCAAAAAAAAAAAAAAAAACATAAAAAGACCAAACTTGTTTTATATATATATATATATATATATATATATATATATATATATATATATATATATATATATATAAGTGCATTCAAAGAATCCTAAAAAACTATCACAGGTTAAAAAAAATTAAGCAGCACAACTGTTTACAACATTGATTTAAAAAAAAAATTATATCAGAATGATTTCTGAAGGCTGATGGTGACGATGTAAACACAACAAAACAAAAGCAAAAAACTGTTAGCACATTATCCAAAGTAAACTGATGTATTTGTTGATGGACAGAGAAACATCTATTGATGGTAGACCGCGTAACCGCGAGTATCTGTTTATGGCCATAGACCGCACGCATTTACTGATACACTCAATGAACGCCTGTAGTACAAATAAAACATCTCCAGTTAACTAGTAGAGCATTCATTTAGTCCGCTCTTAAATAAGAGATCTAGCGTTAAAATGTTTTGTTTTTTAACTCAAGCTGAGCGCTCGTGTCCTGCTATCAGTGTCATGGATACAGTCTCTTGTGGCGACGCGCGCGCAGTCTTCACTCGCTCTTAGAACGTGCTCTTCAATCTAAAGCCATTGCGGACACTATTCATTCCGGTGAAATCACAAAATAAAATGCACACAAACGTGTGTCCTATATACGTGTGTGTTTGATATAGACTGTATGATGAACATATTCGGTTTTAATGAGAGAAAAAAAAGTTGCCGAGGGCAAATTTGAACCCATAACCTCTGACACGCTTGGCAAACGATCTAACCACTAGACCACAGAAGAACTCAAAAAAACTTGCAGATCGATATATTTCACTAAATCATTATAACCTAAGCAGCTATTTAAAACTGAATGTTGTGAGGTAATATTTACTAGGCAAAATATAGTCTGAAAATGCATTTGAGCTCTATGATCAGAAAAGGAAATACAAAACACTAAACAACTTACTCCGAACTTATCCTCGGGGTCAATTCGTTCTGCAAAATGCAACCGTTCGTTCTTCAAAATGCAGTCCTTCGTCGTCTGAGTTTCAAATTCCACTGAGGAAAAGGTTAATTATTCCCCGCTGTCCATAATCCTCTGAAGGAGTAACGTGCTTCCATCCCTAAAACGCGATGAACTATCAGTGAATCTCTGATGAAGAATCTTCATGTTGTTATGCAGTGATCGGGGGCGTGCCGCGTGTGCGATGCATATCGCCTATTTACCATGTGAAAAGCTCTGGGGGTGTGGCGGGCTCACCTAATTATCTATAATGAAGGGAGAGAGAAAAAACTGTAACTCTCCTTGGTTTCAAACGGATTACATAAACTGGAAATATTATTTTTTAGTAGCTTACTTCATTTAAAAGAAGAGAATCTCAGCTTCATAAAGAGACATCTCTCGTATCTCTGTGACAAGTATTGAGAGAGTTACAGTTAATGTTTCGGACGCGTTTCAGAACGGACCTCACAGACAGAGACAAGTTAAAACGCGCATCATGTTTATTTTTCTTTGTTTGACGAAAAGCACAACACTTTGTTTTTATTGTGAGTACCCACAAAAAAAATAGAAACTAAACAGGATCTGATGATGTACAACACTTATATGTTAAGATCAAAATTAACAGAGTAATTTGAGTCTCTTTTGCACTGATAAGGAAAAAAGTGAGCTCATCACGCCCGCGTGACGGCCGACCTCAGAGGGTTAAATATGTGCCAGGCTTGTTCCTAATGGGTTTTTTGAGGTTCACCCTTTACTAATCACGTCATCTTAGTCGTACTGAATTCAGTGTGCGGCCAGCTAGGGCTGGAAAAAAATCAATCGCGATTAATCGCATCCAAAATAAAAGTTTTGTTTACATAAAATATGTGTGTGTAGTGTGTATAATTATTTTGTATATATAAATACACACACATGCATGTATATATTTAAGAAAAATGTGTTATTAATATAAAAAATATGTATATTTATATATAATATAAATGATGTATAAATATATATACAGTATATACATGCAAATATTTCGTACATATATACATGCATATGTGTGTATTTATATATACAAAATAATTATACACACTACACACACATATTTTATGTAAACAAAACTTTTATTTTGGATGCGATTAATCGCGATTGATTTTTTTCCAGCCCTACGGCCAGCCACTTTCTTGCTCGTGAACTAAAATATAGTACATTCATGTCATTGAAATAAAAATAAAAAACGGTCATTTTTGACCGCCACACAAAAAAAAGCACCAAAGTATACATTGCTGACCTCCCAATGCTTTGAACAGTAGTGGAATTTTTGATTTTGGGTGAAATATGAGCCACCAGGCTTGTTCTTAATGGGTTTTGTGAGATTCACCCTTTACGTAATCCCGTCATGAAATGTCCCCTGCATGAGTGTGTTTCCTCATCTCCGTTCTGATCTGGGTCTCTCTGGTCTCTCCTCAGGTGTCGAGTTGTGCCTGGGTGCCGGACAGTTGTCAGCTGTTTACGGGCAGCGAGTGTGGAGTCATTACCGCCTACAGCAACCGCTTCACCACCACCATGGTGCGTAACCATGGCAACATGCCCCCCACCCACGCAGCCGCCCACGTCCATTATCACTCCCTGTAGAGCACCTACACACACACACACACACACAGTGTTTGTAGTGGCCTTGTTAGTCATCTCCCGGTTGCCCTAGAAACACATTTCCTGCGGCCCACAGGTGGGCTGAAGTCTGGGCGTCAGACGGCGCTTTCATTGATAACCGGTTTCTCTTATTCGTTTCAACCAATCTTTCTGACATTTGGAGAGGTATTTCAGTGGATATCATTTCTTATGCATTCTTATCAAGTTCATTTTATTTAGTCATTTAATTTTATGTATTTTTCTCTTTCCTCACGTGTATATATTCATACGTTTTACATGTCTTTATTTACTTATTCAGTACAACACGTATGATTTGTACTTATAACATTCAGGAATGAGGGCAATGTGAAGTCTTGTTTCAACCTATCGTATTGCTGATAATGGTTCCCTGTTTATGTATAAGAATTAAAAAATTAAATATAAAATAAAGATGATGTAGATGATAAAAAGGAGAAATAAAAAAAAACAGTTTTGATCAGCAAAAGCAGATATTCTGAAGAATGCTCACGCTGCTCTTTTCCAAGACCAGATATCGTCAAGGTCCATAGAAATTATTATAATTTTTTTTAGGTGATTTAGTGTATTTGAATTTCAGATTTGCCTCACATGTGCATTTACATGCATATAGGTATTAGCAGATCTTTTTATTCAAATCAAACAGATACCAGGTGTATATATTTATATAAAATAATCTCCCATTTTTAAAGGGATAATTAGGCAGTTTATCAACCAACAGCCATAATCTGAAAATGCACAAGTATTGAATGATTAATAAGCCCAACTAATATGCATTATCAGCCAATTACTTGCCTGCATTTTCCTCCATGACCAGTTTTAGTGCTTTTATTGATTGTAATCTTACATGCAGTCATGTGGTGGTTTGTTTATTCTGAACCATAAAACCAGATCAGAATCATCTGTTAAAGCGCTCTTTCAGCTCATTCAGGCCATTACCAGTGCTCTAATGATGAGGCCATTAGCCAAACCCCTGAGATCTGCAGTTACAGTCGTTCTCCATGTGTTCTTCAGCCCACAGAGATGGAGGTGGAGTCTCAGGTTCACCTGTACGGTCACACGGCCGAGGTCACGGGCCTGTTCGTCTGTAAACCCTACAGTATCCTCATCAGTGTGAGTCGGGACGGCACCTGCATCCTCTGGGACCTCAACAGGTGTGTGTGCTCAGTGACATCACGTCAGTCTTAATAAACCTGGGAGAGCCATGGAAATGTATTGGTAAAATGTGTATGAACCCTGTTTACTACGTTTATGCATTTAGCAGACACTTTTACTTAAAACAACAGGGAGCAAAAGCAGTTTAGCCAATGATATTTGTAATAAGTGACAACGATATTCATAATATACAATGCCAGGTTTAGTAGACATCTATATTAGGATATATTAAAGGAATGTAGATGCAGAAAAGAAATTAAAGTTGACTTAAATTAGTTGACAAAAATCAACAGTATGAAATTACATTTCAGGAGCACCGTTTGCCATCAAATTCGTATTACTATAATGTACAAAATGACAATTCTATATATAAAAAAACATATTTGAATGTATTTTGACTTATTATTTAAAGAACTAAGACCTCAAAAATAAGTACACTGTAAAATAAAATAAAAATAAAAGGATTTTTAGAAGATTATTGTATTTACGTTTGACAAGAAAATACAATTTTCGGTCTTTCTCCTTAACTCTTATAACTCTACGGTAGGGGGAGCTATTACACATCTTCTGCAAGAGTACAGAATCTCCTGATCAAAACACAGGAGAAGAAGCAGCAGAAACAAGCAATATAAGCATTGCTTACGCACATGTAAAATAACATGATCATCAACATTAAACAGCATATAAATCAAAACTGCCCAATGTTACTGAATGAAATGTTGACCCAGGACGAGCTACAGGACTGGGGTGTTGATGGACTCGATCTACTTCATCTGTGTTTTAATCATCGTTTTGGATCCGATACGAAGTCTTTGACAAAAGAACTGCTTTTTGCTCAAAATGTTGCTTTTTTATTAAAATTACTAGAATAAAACGGGTATATATTGCATGTTCAGATATCCATACAAACAAATGAAAGTTTTATGAAAATGCTGGCGGTGGCTGGCAACTTTTTTTAAAATACACTGGTGGGGAAAGAGTTAAAGTACAGAATAGAAGTATTTGTACTTCCTAAATATTATAATAATCATGGCTTATTTAAATAACCCTTTGTTGCAGTATTGTCTGTGTTGTATTGCAGTAATGCGAATCTAATGAGTGTTTGTTTGTGGTTTCTTGTGTTAGGCTGTGTTACGTTCAGAGTCTCTCGGGTCACAAGAGTCCAGTGAACGCAGTGTCCGCCAGCGAGACGACGGGAGACATCGCCACAGTCTGTGACTCAGGTGACAAGACGAACCCCAAATATAAATACAAATAGATTTGCAAAAAAAATATTAATTTGTAGGCAAGGCAAGTTTATTTGTTTTCTGTGTAAAGGACTTAAATTAACTCAATCACAACAAAAACGCTAGGAAAATGAAAACAGTTATAAAAGGAAATATAGCTGCAAGCAGCCATTACCGGGGCCAAGCGCAAGAAGCGGCAACAGCTGCCATCATGGGTGGGAGTGGCAGACCAACTGCAGCAATGAGCAATTAAAGACATTTTAAGAGAACTTTGGATAAATGGCATTAAATCATATATACAGTAACTTTTAAGATAATTTAATGGTTTATCACTTTCGACAAATAGGTGGAGCACTTACGAAATTGATGTGATGTGGTCAGAGTGAGGTGAAAATGACACATACAAAGTTTGGTGTCAAAATGTCAAGGCATTGCAGAGATAAAGACTGAATAGTCCTTTTGGCATCCTACCCCAACTTTGCTGCTGCGCTACACGAAAACGGTTTTGTCTATCGACACGAAATCCATAACTTTTAGTCGGCACAGTCTGGAGATGATACGATTCGATTTTGGTGAAAATCGGACAAACAGTCTAGGAGGAGTTCGAAAAAGTAGGTTTTGACTGAAAATCAAGATGGCGGACAGGAAGTTCGGCCAAATTAGGAAAATCTGGTATCTATGTTCTCAGCTTGACCCAAGGAATCTATTAAGACCAGTGGCATTTCAACAGGGAGATGTATTCAAAAGTTATTAGCCTTTTTGGAAATTTTGTTATAACTTTTGACCACTAGGTGGCGCTGTTTCGAAACTTCTCACGCTCCTTCAGGGCATCGTACTGATGACCCATACTGAGTTTCGTAACAATTTGTTCATGCGTTCAGAAAATACAGCATTTTAGCACATAATTCAAAATGGCCGACAGACAAAATGGCTGATCTGGTAAAATTTTATATCAGACGACCCGGTATGACGCCGTGAATCTAACGAGACCACTTTTATGATTTTTGGACAAATTGTTCAGAAGTTAAAAGCAAAAATAGCCATGTTTCATATCTCCGGACCAGTAGGTGGCGCTGCGCCGAAACGCAGCATGTAGACTCAGGTCATGCTTGTGATGATATATACCAAGTTTGGTCTGAATACGATTAAGCGTTGCGAAGATACAGCCTTAAGTTTGTTTTCGCAAGGGCTACGTAAAATTATTTTGCACGGTATTCAAAAACTGTTAAGCGAATATACTTGAATTCCATAACTTTTTGTCCACACTGCCTAAAGATGATCTGGTGGAATTTTGGTGAAAATCGGAGCATCGGCCTAGGAGGAGTTCGAAAAAGTAGTTTTTTCTGAAAATTCAAAATGGCGGAAAAATTTGCATGACGGAAAATAACGTCATAGGGTGCAATCGAATCGTCATGAGCTCAGGAATCAGAGGAAAAAAGAATTTTGTTGATAGGCCTTACGGTTCAAAAGTTATTAGCATAATAAAAGTGAAACTTTGGACAGGTGGTGGCGCTAGAGGGAATGAGTTAGAGACACCAAAATTGGTGCATTTAATGTTGGGACTGTCTTCTATCAGAATGTCAAATCAAAACAACTTTCCCGCAAACGGTTCTATGGGCTGCCATAGACGCCCAGTCGGAAGAAGAATAAAAAAGAACCGGAACAGAAACAATTGATAATATAGCTGCAAGCAGCAATAACCGGGGCCAAGCGCAAAGAAGACGACAAGACATGTCAACATGTGTCAGACCAACTGCAGCAAGGAGCAATTTAAGACATTTAAAGATTAATTTAGGCAAAATGGCTTAAAAATCACACTAATTAACAAAAAATGTGATTTAATGGATTATCACTTTTGACCAATAGGTGGCGTAGTTACAAAAACGATGTGATGTGGTCAGAGTCTGGTGACAATGACAAACCTTAAGACCAGTGGCATTAAAATACGCAGATTTATTCAAAAGTTTTTAGAAATTATGTTATAACCTTTTACCAAAAGGTGGCGCTGTCTCGAAATGTTTTGAGTACCTTCAGGGCATGGTGCTGATGGCACATGCTGAGTTTTGTAATGTTACACCAATGCATTCGTTAAGAATAGCATGTTACGTTCTATTATAGCGCCACCAAGAGGCTCAATCCCACCATTTTTTTTATGTGACCTCAAAGTGAGCCCATACATGTGTGTGTAAAATTTGGTGAAAATATCTCATTTAGTTTTGGAGTTATATACATTTATGTGAATAAACACATAAAAAATGACTGACACGTGACTTTGATTGGATTTTACTACCCCTTACTATCAATATTTTCGCATTTGGGCATTAGCGTATAGCCTATCGACCTATGTTTCCAAACTTCTGGCGGTGGTTTCGTCTCGATCGGACAAGCGGTTTCGAAGATATCGGCAAATGTTTTTTAAGCGCTAAATCACAACGCTACACAAACCGTAAACAAAACCTAAGCATATTTGGTATCTGTGGACTCGGCAAGGATTCAGGATCCCAACGAGATGACTCCCGTGAAAATATGTCAAACACAACCAGAGTTATCAGCATTTGAAAAATCAATTTTGCCACTAGGTGGCGCTGTTTCGAAACTTCTCAGGCTCCTTCAGGGTATCGTACTGATGACCCATACCGAGTTTCGTAACAATTCGTTCATGCGTTCATAAAATACAGCATTTTAGCACATAATTCAAAATGGCCGACAGCCAAAATGGCCGATCTGGGAAAATTGGATATCTGTCGACTCGGCATGACGCCCTGAATCTAACAAGACCAACTTTATTATTTTTGGACAAACTGTTCAGTAGTTATGAGCAAAAATAGCAATTTTTCGTATCTCTGGACCAGTAGGTGGCGCTGCGCCGAAACGCAGCATGTAGCCTCAGGTCATGCTTGTAATGACATGTACCAAGTTTGGTTTGAATACGATAAAGCGTTGCGGAGATACAGCCTTATGTCTGTTTTTGCCAGCTCTTTTTAAAATTAAATTGCGTGGTATTCGAGAACAACTTGCAGCGTTTTTATGAATTCCATAACTTTTTGTCAGCACGGTCTGGAGATGATCTGGTTCAATTTTGGTGAGAATTGGAACAACGGCCTAGGAGGAGTTCGAAAAAGTAGCTTTTTCGGATAATTACAAATGGCGGACAAATTGTCGTGACGGAAAATGACGTCATAGGGTGCAATCGAATCGGCATGAGCCAAGGAATAAGAGGACAAAGGATTTGTGATTCTAGCCATTATGGTTCAAAAGTTATAAGCATAAACATGAGTAAATCTTTGGACAGTTGGTGGCGCTAGAGGGATTGAGTTGGAGACTCCAAATTTTCTCTGGTGACTTTTCAGACTGTCCTCTATCAGTGTACCAAATTTCATAACTTTCCCGCAAACGGTTCTATGGGCTGCCATAGACACCCAGTCGGAAGAAGAATAATAATAAGAACGGGAACAGATACAATAGGTGCCTCGCACCTTCGGTGCTTGGCCCCTAAATAGCTGCAAGCAGCCATTACCGGGGCCAAGCGCAAGAAGCGGCAACAGATGCCATCATGGGTGGGAGTGGCAGACCAACTGCAGCAAGGAGCAATTAAAGACATTTTAAGAGAACTTGGATAAATGGCTAAAAATAATCACATATACAGTAACTTTTAAGATGATTTAATGGTTTATCACTTTTGACAAATAGGTGGCGCAGTTACCAAATTGATGTGATGTGGTCAGAGTGAGGTGACAATGACACATACAAAGTTTTAACACACAATAATTATTTATTAATTTTCATTTATTCATTTATTTAGTCATTCTTTTTATTTATTTCTTTGATGTGTTTTATTGTTTAAAATGTCTGCGTAATGTCCTTTTATAATAAATTTGTATGGAGACTTGCATCATACAGTTGTCAGGTTTATAATGAAGTACTTACAACAAAAGGTGATGTAAGAAATTAAACAAACTCTTTGCAGCAGAAAGAGAAAAAAGAAAGGAAAGACAATGAACTTTGAGATATATTAGCCTATCTTTGCTGCTTCATTCTCATCATATTCCAACACTTCAAGTATTGATAAACAGGTAAGACTATTTTTATCTTTTAAATTAGTTATAACTGTTATTACATTGACATACTATGCCTAGAATACTCTGTAATATTTGTTTCTGTTATAAGGATATTCTGTTAAATAAATAGTTGCTTTAAACACAATGTTTTAGAAGTACATAATTCACTTGTAAAGTGTAACTAAAATAAAAAATCCTAATCAAATCCTCATTGTCTTTAGGTACATCAAATGTCTTACGCTGCTCTGATGACAAGATCATTTTCATTATAGGACAATATTCAACTCCAGAACCAGCTGAAGATTCTATTCAATGCAAATCAAGGAATCAGTTTGACTGCAGAAAAACAATGTCCAGATCATCACACCACCATCACCATTGTGGACTACATCTGTGTGGCTCAGTTCAGCATTCAGATTATCACCATCACCATCACCATTGTGGACTACATCTGTGTGGCTCAGTTCAGCATTCAGATCATCACACCACCATCACCATTGTGGACTACATCTGTGTGACTCAGTTCAGCACATACTGAAATGCTGACCATTCTGAAATGCTTATCACAGTTGTATCTGACATTGTTGGATATATATTTGAAATAAATGATTTTTAACTTCCTTTTTAATTTCTACAGAAGCACCTATTGCCTAATGGCCATGAAATTTTGCATGCTTGTTTAGAGTCATGTCATTTGCTTATTTTTAAGAAAATCTGATCTTTCCTTGAGGACTGTAAAACACCATTATGCCATTTCTGAAATGTTCTGTTGAAATGTGCCTGGAAAAGAATATGCTAAAACACAGAGAAAGGAGAAGCTTAAACAATAATACTTGATACAAACAATTGTGTGCATGCTTACACACACACACACACACACACACACACACACACACACACACACACACACACACACACACACACACACACACACACAGAATATGTTAGCGTGAAAATCTCTTAATGGTATATAAGCATTTCACATATTTTTTTGTGATGTAATTATTATACATCCATTATAATAATAAAAAATAGCTTTAAGCATTTGTTTGTTAGCCAATACTGAAAGCTGATAAAAATGATTAAAAATGTCTAATGCTGCTGCTCCATCTATTGGACAACAGTGGTATTACATACTATTCAGTTGAAATGAATTAATAGAATGAATTGGTTTTTCACTTCTATCTCGGGAACGAGAAAATGGAAAAATGTGAAACTCAGAACTTAGATAGTGTTTGAGGAGTCCTGTTGAAGAATACCATTCCTGTGTTGCTGGGTGATTGAGTTTTTACTCTTATTTACTGGGAGTAATGTCTGTTGAAATGCATATCTTTGTGGGCTTATATCTCGGGAATGCCCAGGCCAAATCGCACCATACTCGAATCGAAGCTAGATGAGGACATGCTCTTTCCAACAAGCTCTCCCACAAGGATCTAGCTGGTCTATTCAGGGAGATACAGCTGTTCCAAGACCGGGGTCTCACGGATTAGCGATTTGCGGGGGGGGGGGGGGTGCTCCCGAGCCCCGCGACGATAGATTTAGATAAAGACCTTACCAAGGACCTTACCATCAAAATTTGAGCGCGCAGCGACTTTCCGTTCTCGAGTTATGAATGAATTTGTACTGAGGGGGCGTGGCTTAAATGGCGGACAAACGTTACTTTCACTTTAGGATTCTCATTTTTAAATGTGACACAATATTCATTAGTGTGTAATAGTCAATAGTCTCACAAAATGTGAGTGTAAATGTTCAAATAGTTATATTATAAAGTCTAAATAAGAATCATAGAATAATATTAGTTATATTGCATGACAAAACGACTATTTTAAACAGCAGGGGGCAGTAGAATACCACTTATTGGCTTAATATTTAATTATGTTCTTAGAATTTTCACCTGTTTAACTGTTATAGAGGCATTAATTATTATTATCTCATTTAAGCACCTATTGCCTAATGGCCATGAAATTTTGCATGCTTGTTTAGAGTCATGTCATTTGTTTATTTTTAAGAAAATCTGATCTTTCCTTGAGGACTGTAAAACACCATTATGCCATTTCTGAAATATTCTGTTGAAATGTGCCTGGAAAAGAATACGCTAAAGCACAGAGAAAGAAGAAGCTTAAACAATAATACTTGATACACACAATTGTGTGCATGCTTACACACACACACACACACACACACACACACACACACACACACACACACACACACACACACACACACACACACACACACGGAATGTTAGTGTCAAAATACCTTTTAATGTATATAAGCATTTCACATATTTTTTTGTGATGTAATTATTATACATCCATTATAATAATAAAAAATAGCTTTAAGCATTTGTTTGTTAGCCAATACTGAAAGCTGACAAAAATGATTAAAAATGACTAATGCTGTTGCTCCATCTATTGGACAACATTGGTATTACATCATATTCAGTTGAAATGAATTAATAGAATGAATTGTTTTTTCACTTATCTCGGGAATGAGAAAATGAAAAAATGTGAAACTCAGAACTTAGATAGTGTTTGAGGAGTCCTGTTGAACAAGACCATTTCTGTGTTGCTGGGTGATTGAGTTTTTACTCTTATTTACCGGGAGTAATGTCTGTTGAAATGCATATCTTTGTGGGCTTATATCTCGGGAATGCCCGGCCCAAATCGCACCATACTTGAATCGAAGCTAGATGAGGACGGGCTCTTTCCAACAAGCTCTCCCACAAGGATCTAGCTGGTCTATTCAGGGAGATACAGCTGTTCCAAGACCGGGGTCTCACGGAATAGCGATCCGCGGGGGGTAGATTTAGAGACGATAGATTTAGATAAAGATCTTACCAAGGACCTTACCATCAAAATTTGAGCGTGGCCTAAATGGCCTAAATGGCGGACAAACGTTACTTTCACTTTAGGATTCTCATTTTTAAAATGTGACAAAATATTCATTAGTGCAATAGTCAATAGTCTTACAAAATGTGAGTGTAAATGTTCAAATAGTTATATTATAAAGTCTAAATAAGAATCATAGAATAATATTAGTTATATTGCATGAAAAAATGACTATTTTAAACAGCAGGGGGCAGTAGAATACCACTTATTGACTTAATATTCAATTATGTTTTTAGAATTTTCACCTGTTTAACTGTTATAGAGGCATTAATTATTATTATCTCATTTAGAGTCACATGTTCTGACATGTTTTTAAAGGGTTAGTTCACCCAAAAATGAAAATTCTATCATAGTTTACTTACTTACCTATCAAGTTGTTCCAAACCTCTATGTGTTTATTTGTTCTGCTGAACACAAAGGAAGATATCTGGAAGAAAACAGATTTCATTCCCCATTGACTACCATAGTATGTATTTTTTCCTACTATGGTAGTCAATGGGGAATGAGATCTGTTTTCTTCCAAATATCTTCCTTTGTGTTCACATAAGGCTATATATTGAAGTGACCCTATTATAGCCATCCAAATGAATAAGTTATAGCCTCAGTTTCTGATAATCATTGATCTAGAGAGTCCAGAGAATTGTACTGCAATGATTTTGAGCATTGTGATATGAAAAATTATACGATCATACATGGAAAAGACCATTTACAGCCAATACAGGCAATTTACCATAGGAAATACATGGTTTTTAAGCTTTTTAACAGTTACAGCGCCATCTATCGAGTCCGATCTCCATGAAACTTTGCATGCTTCTTCACCATGTTATAACACATATGCTCATCAATTATTGTGAAGTTCTGAGTTTTTATTTATGATTTATAGGCTTTTGAGTGTATTTTGACAGGCCCATTTTCTAAACGACCCTGTTATAGTAAACCAAAGGGCAAATTTCAACTTTTTTTCGATAATTATTGATCTAGAGAGTCTAGAGAATTGTCCTAGACTGGTTTGGTTCCGATCGGGCAAAAAACCAGGGACTAGTTTGCAAAAGTAGGTTTTTAACATATTTGTGAATATTTAATGAACAATTTGATTGACAGCAATGGTTCTAGAGGCAAAGTTGTTCAGCCTGAGGAGATCTATCGACTGATATGCATTTTATGGGGATTTGTGCAACACCACGTGATTACAGAGCCGTAAAACGACCAACTGCAGCAAGAAGCAATTAAAGACATTTTAAGAGAACTTTGGATAAATGGCTAAAAAAATCATACAGTAACTTTTAAGATAATTTAATGGGTTATAACTTTCGACAAATAGGTAGCGCAGTTACCAAATTGATGTGATGTGGTCAGAGTGAGGTGACAATGACACATACAAAGTTTGGTGTCAAAATGTCAAGGCATTACATTGTTAAAGACTTAATAGTCATTTTGGCAGCATGCCTCAACTTTGCTGCTGCGCTATACGAAAACGGTTTCGTCAATCGACACGAAATCCATAACTTTTAGTCGGCACGGTCTGGAGATGATACGATTCGATTTTGGTGAAAATCGGACAAACGGTCTAGGAGGAGTTCAAAAAAGTAGGTTTTGACTGAAAATCAAGATGGCGGACAGGAAGTTCGGTCAAATAAGGAAAACCTGGTATCTATGTTCTCAGCTTGACCCAAGTAATCTATTAAGACCATGGCATTTCAACAGGCAGATTTATTCAAAAGTTATTAGCCTTTTTGGAAATTTCTTTATAACTTTTGACCACTAGGTGGTGCTGTTTCGAAACTTCTCAAGCTCCTTCAGGGCATCGTACTGATGACCCATACCGAGTTTCGTAATAATTCGTTCATGCGTTCAGAAAATACAGCATTTTAGCACATAATTCAAAATGGCCGACAGACAAAATGGCCGATCTGGGAAAATTGGATATCAGTCAACTCGGTATGACGCCCTGAATCTAACGAGGCCACTTTTATGATTTTTGGACAAACCGTTCAGGAGTTATGAGCAAAAATAACCATTTTTCATATCTCCGGACCAGTAGGTGGCGCTGCGCCGAAACGCTGCATGTTGCCTCAGGTCATGCTTGTGATGACTTGTACCAAGTTTGGTCTGAATACGATAAAGCGTTGCGGAGATACAGCCTTAAGTTTGTTTTCGCAAGCACTACGTAAAATTATTTTGCACGTTATTCAAAAACTTTTAAGCGAATCAACTTGAATTCCATAACTTTTTGTCCCCACTGTCTGAAGATGATCTGGTGCAATTTTGGTGAAAATCGGAGCATCGCCCTAGGAGGAGTTCGAAAAAGTAGGTTTTTCTGAAAATTCAAAATGGCGGAAAAATTTGCATGACGGAAAATGACGTCATAGGGTGCAATCGAATCGTCATGAGCTCTGGAATCAGAGGAAAAAAGAATTTTGTTGATAGGCCTTACGTATCAAAAGTTATTAGCATAAATGTGAGTGAAACTTTGGACAGGTGGTGGCGCTAGAGGGAATAAGTTAGAGACACCAAAATTGGTGTACTTAATGTTGGGACTGTCCTCTATCAGAATGTCAAACCAAAACAACTTTCCCGGACACGGTTCTATGGGCTGCCATAGACCCCCAGTCGGAAGAAGAAGAATAATAATAATAATAATAATAATAAATATAGCTGCAAGCAGCCATTACCGGGGCCAAGCGCAAGAAGCGGCAACAGATGCCATCATGGGTGGGAGTGGCAGACCAACTGCAGCAATGAGCAATTAAAGACATTTTAAGAGAACTTTAGATAAATGGCAAAAAAATCATATATACAGTAACTTTTAAGATAATTTAATGGTTTATCACTTTCGACAAATAGGTGGCGCACTTACGAAATTGATGTGATGTGGTCAGAGTGAGGTGACAATGACACATACAAAGTTTGGTGTCAAAATGTCAAGGCATTGCAGAGATAAAGACTTAATAGTCATTTTGGCAGCATACCTAAAATTTGCTGCTGCGCTACACGAAAACGGTTTTATCTATCGACATGAAATCCATAACTTTTAGTCGGCACAGTCTGGAGATGATACGATTCGATTTTGGTGAAAATCGGACAAACGGTCTAGGAGGAGTTCGAAAAAGTAGCTTTTGAATGAAAATCAAGATGGCGGACAGGAAGTTCGGCCAAATAAGAAAAACTTGGTATCTATGTTTTCGGCTTGACCCAAGGAATCTACTAAGACCAGTGGCATTTCAATAGGCAGATTTATACAAAAGTTATTAGCCTTTTTGGAATTTATCATATAACTTTTGACCACTAGGTGGCGCTGTTTCAAAACTTCTCAGGCTCCTTCAGGGCATCGTACTGATGACCCATACCGAGTTTCGTAACAATTCGTTCATGCGTTCAGAAAATATAGCATTTTAGCACATAATTCAAAATGGCCGACAGACAAAATGGCCGATATGGGAAAATTGGATATCAGTCGACTCGCCATGACGCCCTGAATCTAACGAGACCACTTTTATGATTTTTGGACAAACTGTTCAGGAGTTATGAGCAAAAATAGCCATTTTTCATATCTCCGGACCAGTAGGTGGCGCTGCGACGAAACGCAGCATGTAACCTCAGGTCATGGTTGTGATGACATGTACCAAGTTTGGTCTGAATACGATAAAGCGTTGCGGAGATACAGCCTTAAGTTTGTTTTCGCAAGCGCTACGTAAAATTATTCTGCACGGTATTCAAAAACTGTTAAACGAATCAACTTGAATTCCATAACTTTTTGTCCCCAATACCTGAAGATGATCTGGTGCAATTTTGGTGAAAATCGGAGCATCGGCCTAGGAGGAGTTCGAAAAAGTAGGTTTTTCTGAAAATTCAAAATGGCGGAAAAATTATTATGACGGAAAATGACGTCATAGGGTGCAATCGAATCGTCATGAGCTCAGGAATCAGAGGAAAAAAGAATTTTTTTGATAGGCCTTACGGATCAAAAGTTATTAGCATAAATGTGAGTGAAACTTTGGACAGGTGGTGGCGCTAGAGGGAATGAGTTAGAGACACCAAAATTGGTGTACTTAATGTTGGGACTGTCCTCTATCAGAATGTCAAACCAAAACAACTTTCCCGGACACGGTTCTATGGGCTGCCATAGACCCCCAGTCGGAAGAAGAAGAATAATAATAATAATAATAATAATAAGAACCGGAACAGATACAATAGGTGCCTCCGCACCTTCGGTGCTTGGCCCCTAAATATAGCTGCAAGCAGCAATAACCGGGGCCAAGCGCAAAGAAGACGACAAGACATGTCAACATGTGTCAGACCAACTGCAGCAAGGAGCAATTTAAGACATTTAAAGATTAATTTAGGCAAAATGGCTTAAAAATCACACTAATTAACTAAAAATGTGATTTAATGGATTATCACTTTTGACCAATAGGTGGCGTAGTTACAAAAACGATGTGATGTGGTCAGAGTCTGGTGACAATGACAAACCTTAAGACCAGTGGCATTAAAATACGCAGATTTATTCAAAAGTTTTTAGAAATTATGTTATAACTTTTGACCAAAAGGTGGCGCTGTCTCGAAATGTTTTGAGTACCTTCAGGGCATGGTGCTGATGGCACATGCTGAGTTTTGTAATGTTACACCAATGCATTCATTAAGAATAGCATGTTACGTTCTATTATAGCGCCACCAAGAGGCTCAATCCCACCATTTTTTTTATGTGACCTCAAAGTGAGCCCATACATGTGTGTGTAAAATTTGGTGAAAATATCTCATTTAGTTTTGGAGTTATATACATTTATGTGAATAAACACATAAAAAATGACTGACACGTGACTTTGATTGGATTTTACTACCCCTTACTATCAATATTTTCGCATTTGGGCATTAGCGTATAGCCTATCGACCTATGTTTCCAAACTTCTGGCGGTGGTTTCGTCTCGATCGACAAGCGGTTTCGAAGATATCGGCAAATGTTTTTTAAGCGCTAAATCACAACGCTACACAAACCGTAAAAAAAACCTAAGCATATTTGGTATCTGTGGACTCGGCAAGGATTCAGGATCCCAACGAGATGACTCCCGTGAAAATACGTCAAACACAACCAGAGTTATCAGCATTTGAAAAATCAATTTTGCCACTAGGTGGCGCTGTTTCGAAACTTCTCAGGCTCCTTCAGGGTATCGTACTGATGACCCATACCGAGTTTCGTAACAATTCGTTCATGCGTTCATAAAATACAGCATTTTAGCACATAATTCAAAATGGCCGACAGCCAAAATGGCCGATCTGGGAAAATTGGATATCTGTCGACTCGGCATGACGCCCTGAATCTAACAAGACCAACTTTATTATTTTTGGACAAACTGTTCAGTAGTTATGAGCAAAAATAGCAATTTTTCGTATCTCTGGACCAGTAGGTGGCGCTGCGCCGAAACGCAGCATGTAGCCTCAGGTCATGCTTGTAATGACATGTACCAAGTTTGGTTTGAATACGATAAAGCGTTGCGGAGATACAGCCTTATGTCTGTTTTCGCAAGCGCTACTTAAAATTAATTTGCGTGGTATTCGAGAACAACATGCAGCGTTTTTATGAATTCCATAACTTTTTGTCAGCACGGTCTGGAGATGATCTGGTTCAATTTTGGTGAGAATCGGAACAACGGCCTAGGAGGAGTTCGAAAAAGTAGCTTTTTCGGATAATTACAAATGGCGGACAAATTGTCGTGACGGAAAATGACGTCATAGGGTGCAATCGAATTGGCATGAGCCAAGGAATAAGAGGACAAAGGATTTGTGATTCTAGCCATTATGGTTCAAAAGTTATAAGCATAAACATGAGTAAATCTTTGGACAGTTGGTGGCGCTAGAGGGATTGAGTTGGAGACTCCAAATTTGCTCTGGTGACTTTTCAGACTGTCCTCTATCAGTGTACCAAATTTCATAACTTTCCCGCAAACGGTTCTATGGGCTGCCATAGACGCCCAGTCGGAAGAAACGGAAGAATAATAAGAACCGGAACAGATACAATAGGTGCCACCGCACCTTCGGTGCTTGGCCCCTAATAAGAACCGGAACAGATACAATAGGTGCCTCCGCACCTTCGGTGCTTGGCCCCTAATTAAAAGAGATAAAGATGATACAGTTATAAAATTAATTGAAAGAGTAAAAAGATAATGCATAGATAAACTTTTCATGTGGTAAATAAACGGTACATCATATTTTGTATACAGGGCTCCAGACTAACTTTTTTTTACTAGGAGTGTAAAAATTTTGTGGCACACCTTAAATGAGCTTACAATGCAATTATTCAAATTTCCCCCAAAATAACTGTAATACTAACAAATTATTTAATAATAAATAGACTTAACGTACAGATATTACAATGTGCAGTTTTATTTTAAGTTCACAGGCTCCAGACTAGCATGAGTTCATCAACACATATCGGGTAGCGCTGGGCTGACAATAAAGCACTGAGTTTAATTTAGGCTGTAGATGAAATTAACTTTAATTATTAATCTCTTAATATTATTAAAAAGCAAAACTAGTGAAAAAAATGTATATTAGGGAGTGAAAATAGCCAGTAAGCATCCTACTGTTTACAATGTTGTTGTTTTTTTATTTTTATAAATAAGTTTAAATAAGAGTTTTCCTACTACATCTTAAAATGTTTAGTTTTAGGACAATTTTTGAAGGATGAACAAAAATTTGTTGGTCATCACATTAAAAATAACATTTATAAATGATATTATAGTTTTGAAGTGCTGGAAAAAGATGTGTAGTACTTGTAATTTCTGTCACAATACTATAGCTATGGTTAGAGTTCCTACATTAGCATAAACCCATGGTGCAAATTGCTGATCTGTGTGTGTGTGTGTGTGTGTGTGTGTGTGTGTGTGTGTGTGTGTGTGTGTGTGTGTGTGTGTGTGTGTGTGTAGTGGGTGGAGGAAGTGATTTGAGGCTGTGGACGATTAATGGAGATTTGATCGGTCACGTTCACTGTCGAGAGATCATCTGTTCAGTGGCGTTCTCCAATCAGCCGGAGGGAGTGTCGGTGAACGTGATCGCTGGCGGGCTGGAGAACGGTGTGGTCAGGTACAATACTGACCCAAAACCACACACTGATTTAGCTTGTTTAGGACCTAATGTTGTTATGCTGTAAATGAAAACAACTTTGGAAACCAGGTTGAATTTGATGACGCATAACAATTGCACACATGCATGCAAAAGCTCACACTTCCTGTGTGATATCACTTGGACTTCCTGTGTGCATTATTATTTAATATTACGGTAACATTATACAATAAGGTTCATTAGTTAATGTATTAACTAACCATGAGCAATACATTAGTTACAGTATTTGTTCATCTTTGTTAATGTTAGTTCATAAAAATACAGCTGTTCATGTTAGTTCACAGTGCGTTAACTAATGTTAACAAGATTTTAATAAAGTATTAGTAAATGTTGAAATTAACAGGATTAATAAAGCCTGTATAAGTGCAGTTCATTATTAATTCATGCTAACTAATGTTAACTAACAAACCTTATTGTAAAGTGTTACTAATATTATTATTATTGCACAGACATATTGAATGATTTCCATAAAAACATTGTGTTTTAAGACTCTCATCAATGCTTTTCTTTCCTCTTCTCTGTCATCATATTTATTCTCTGCTTCTTTCTTTCTGTCTTCAGGCTGTGGAGCACATGGGACCTGAAGCCAGTCCGAGAGATCACCTTCCTAAAATCCAACAAGCCTATCATAAGGTACACTCTTACACCTCTAATGACGTCACACAGATTTGGTCTTATATCTCGATTAGAAAAGTTATATGCATCTATACACAGAAGTGAACAAAAGTGTGGAGCAATTAAGATTTTTTTTTCTTTTTTTTTAAAGAAATCTCTTCTGCTCACCAAGGCTGTATTTATTTGATCAAAAATACAAAAAAAATTGTGAAATATTAATCTAATGTAAATCAGCTGTTTTCTATGTGACTATATAGTAAAGTGTAATTTATTCCTGTGATCAAAGCTGAATTTTCAGCATCATTACTCCAGTCTTCAGTGTCACATGATCCTTCAGAAATCACTATAATATGATGATTTACAATTATTAATTATTAACCATTGTTATTGATGCTCAATTGTTAATTATGGTTTTTATAAATGTTTTGGAAACATGATTAAGATTATTTAATGATTATTTTTAAGATTATTTAATGAACAGAAAGTTCAAAAGAATAGCATTTATTTGAAATAGAATATTTAGTAACATTATAAATGTCTTTATTGTCACTTTTGATCCATTTAATTAGTCCTGGCTGGAAAAAACACTATAATTATTATGATTATGACATTTAAATCTTATTTACCCCAAACTTTTGAATGGTAGTGCATCACGTTTTTTGGTCAACATTGATAATAATCATAATGTTTCTTGAGCATCAAATCATCATATTATAGTGATTTCTGAAGGATCATGTGACACTGAAGACTGGAGTAATGATGCTGAATATTCACAGGAATAAATTACACTTTACTATATTCACATAGAAAACCATTATTTTAAACCGTATTAATATTTCACAAATTTTTACTGTATTTCTGATCAAATAAATGCAGCCTTGATTTTCTTTCAAAAGCAAAACTCTTTTGACTGATATAGCAAGTGCATCATTTGTTCCTGCTGATCATGTTGTTCTGGATTCTCCTGCAGTCTCACGTTCTCGTGTGACGGACACCATCTCTACACGGCCAACAGCGATGGCACGGTGATCGCGTGGTGCCGGCGAGACCAGCAGCGCATGAAGCTGCCCATGTTTTACTCTTTCCTCAGCAGTTACGCTGCAGGCTGACCCCCGTGTGGCACAGAACGAACGCTGAGTGACCCCGCTGACCCCGGAAGAGGAGGAGCCAGAGGCACAAGCCCCGCCCATGACCATCACAGGATCCGCCCCCTCATACGCCACGGAAATACACGGCACTTTATGCTGTGCTATAAGCAACTGTATCATAAAGAGCGTGTAAAGTGTGTTTCCACACATGCGTCGGGCGTCGTGAGGCAGAGCGAGCGCTGATCATTTCTTTTCGTTATCCTCGTTTGTTTTGTGTTTGGTTTGACTGATGATTCATGTCGTAGTATTTGTGAGTGAGTCAGTGTTGTTTGATTTTTGAAAGCTGCTAGAGTCTGGTCCTCCTAAGACTCGTTTCTCTTTCCTTCGTCATTACGTCCCTCGTCTTTGCTATCCTGAGAATAGAAATCCTGCTTTTGAAGCCAGACTGAGAGGATCTAAACACTAGCGTCTGCATTGGTAATCCTCCACGCAGGATATTTCTCTCCCAGACTTCGGCATGCTTGCGAAGTGACATGCAGTGGCAGAATGAATGTGTGCACGCAAATGCCTTGTTAAACTTTCATTGAAATATTTATTCTCAAACAAGGATGAAAGCCACATCTAAACGTGTTTCTCGTTCCTTATTATAATATGCACTTCGGACGATCCTGTGACGATGTGCAGTGGATGTCGAAGGTGGACGCGCGTCACTCGTGAAGTCCTGAAATAACTATATTTATTCTGTTTTTTATTCCACAACTCGACCCAAACGGCCCAGTTGCCAGTTAATAAGCGCATCAAACATGCTTTCGTTCTGAATCTGTTCTGTTCAGTTGTGTTATAAATGATTGCATGTGTTGGTCAAGCATTATCTTTCAGTGGAGAAACAATGTAAAGTTTAATCAAATCTACCTTTAGGACCAAATCACTAATTCATGGGTGATTTTTTTTTTTGGTTGCAATAAAAACAACTTGATTACTGTACAAAGGTAAAGCAATATCACTAAACAATTACACACTTTCATAGAGTCACGGGAAACCGATGCTCTTGAAGTCTTAAGTGTCAGTCAGCCTTAAATGTGGAGGAAACTGAAGTAAACGATCCAGAGCTCTTTGTGTTTATTTTATTTTATTTTTTATTTTCCTGAAGCATTCTGTATTCTCTCTTACATTGCAACTGATTGAATTAGCTTGTCTTACATTTTAGTGTTTACCAGAAAGGGAATGCGTTCACCTTTCTGTTTTGCATTATTTTCAGAAATATCAGACACTGAAGTCATTCACTCTCAATGTGAATCCAGAACGCCAGCACTTCGTTAGAGAGAATCATCTGGTGTTTACTGAGCCCACTCGAGTTATGTGCTCGTTTTATGTTGTTTTTTTATGTTTATGTATAAAATCTGTTTTCCATGCTTGCATTACATACATATATCTCTTAATTATTGTGCACAGTGTTGTCATGTTTGCAGTTCCCTCAGAAAGAGATTGATGTTTCTGTATTCTGTGAGTTGTTGACTGAGTTTGTAAAGCAAGATGTGTGAATTTGTTTGACAAAACTATCACGAAAAGGCTTATTGTTATCAGTCGAATGTTGAATTAACTGGTTTATGTAAATTAAGATTGATATGTTCACCAGGGTCTGGCTGGGACATTTCTAATTTTTTGTATTTATGAAATGTGTAATAAAATGCCACCTATATATATATATATACACATATTCAAGAAATTTTGATTCTATTTGTTGCACTTGTTTCTCATGTTCAATGTTTAAAATAAAGGTTTGCAATAATGCCATAGAACCATTTCTGGTTCCCCAAAGAACCTTCCAGTCAACAGTTCTTACAAGAACCTTTTTTAGTGTCAAGAACATTTTAATAACCTAAAGAACCTTTTGCGTAATTGAAAGATTCAATTGATGTTAAAGATTCTTCATGGAACCATAGATCCTAATATTCTATATTGCTCAGTTATATTCTGTTCCATTATTTGCTAGTTATATTCAATAACACTATTCATAAAAGTTAGTGAGTTCCCAACGTGTCTATTTTATTGTTGTTTTTTTTCAAACTAATGGCTGGAGATTTATATATATATATTCTTTATTTAAACATTTACTTACAGAATACAAAAGAGCCAGGGGTTCAGGGACACCACACACACACATATATATATATATAATATATATATATATATATATATATATATATATATATATATATATATATATATATATATAAATGTGGAAATATTAATCAAAATAAATTCTCGCCACAAAACGTAAAATAATATTAAAGATTACACAAAAAGTGAGCATGCATTCAAAGTTTTAGTATCCTTTCTGTTACAGGAAGTAGACAAGGATTTAATATAGACCTTAAAATCTTGAAAATGAGAAAAATTGGGGGACTAATTGCGAGAGATTTTCAAGCGCCCAACATCTGTGTTACGTCACAGTGCGAGTGTTTTGGAGGCGGTTACGTCATCCCGGTGACTGGGAGACCCGGTGATGTCACATTAAGCAGGGAAACCTCACGTGCCTCAGATGCGCCCTGCAGAATAATGAGCCCTAGTGATCCTCCAGCGATACTAAACATCATCTGATCTGATAACACACACACACACACACAACGGTCCACCGATACTGGAGGACGCGCGCGAAGTGAACCGTCTGATTTCTTAAAGGCGCAGTGACACCTGCATCCTCCTCGCGCGCCGCGTTTGTGCGTCACATCGAGGTTCCCCTCCTCACATCCCATGAACCGACACCGAACCAACCAGCAGAGAAGAAACCGGGAAAATACTCGACGTTTGACGGCGTTCGGCGGATGCACGCGAGCGGACGGTGACCGTTAGTGTGTGAGGTGTGTGTTGCGGGTTTTTCCTCGTCGCGTTCGGGTGGAGTCGAGCCACATACTGAAGTCTGACCACTGACACACTTCAGGTGGGTGTTAACACGCGTTCCTTTGCCTCGCCAGGTATTTGTGCTCGTTACGTAGATTCGAATGTTCTATTGCGTAATTTTTGGAACGTTTGAGTGCAACATTTGTAACAATTCCAACGTTCCTGACGTGACCGCGGGTTTATGGGCAACGGTTTCGCTTATTATCTCATGGTCAATACGAGCGACATAAACGCGCTCGTGTTGTAGGTTTGGGATGAGGGATGATGTATGTATTGATGGATACATGTTTTTTGGGGGGAGGTTTTGGGAATGATGCTGGAATGACCAGAAGCGCGTGAGAGCGAAAGATGGACGCGCGCGAGTCTCTTGGGCGTTCGGTTCCATCGGCTGGAATTCCGCTTTTATAATCGAAATTATTATGATGAAGATTCAGTGATGAGCTTCACGAGCTCTGTGATTATTCACGGAATGGCCTTGAATGGATGGATGGATGGAGGAATCACGACCCTCGTGTGTTTTTGCTGATTCTAGATTTTGTCACATGTCGCCTACAAATAACAAGCATTAAATATGAAAGCTAAATAATGGTTTATGATTTACTGTATTGACATTAACCCACATGTTTCAGTGTTGTGTTTGGCCTTTATTCAGCACTGTATCATTATGAATGTATGTAGATGTACATGATGCACTGAGGGTTAAAGGGGCTCGTGTTCTGGTGAGATTCACTTTACTGCTATGTAGTGATTAAGCCAATTTGTGAAAATAATACAAATAACTTCAAAATGAACCTCTATAATTCTTAGCTGCTCCTCTGACCTGTTTTGACAGGTGTTATTGGAGCTGTTATATCACAACGTTGGGAAATGTGATTGTTTAACCCAGAAAAAAAACATTTCACAGAATGGGAAGCCTGGAAATATCAGGGAAGCGTAAAATGACGGTGATTATTCTACTGTCTCTTCTATTTCTGTCAGTGAGCTTTTTATTTGATCAAAAATACAGTAAAAATAGTCATATTGTGAAATGTTATTACGTTTTAAATCAGCTGTTTTCTATGTGAATATATAATAAAGTGTAATTTATTCCTGTGAATTTATCATCATTACTCCAGTCTTCAGTGTCACATGATCCTTCAGAAATCACTATAATATGATGCTCAAGAAACATTTATGATTATTATCAATGTTGAAAACAGTTGTGCTGCTTCAGATTTGTGTGGAAACCCTGATATTTATTAATTTTTTTTTTACCTTGAATGGGATTAAAAGAATCAGAGAACAAGTGCTGTTCCTCATATATTTACTGAACACAGCTCAGATTCAGTCATTCATAAATACAGTCACATTGAGACCTCTTACAGTAAATACTGTTTACATTTAAATTAAAGTCACAAAAATTGACAATTCATGTTTTTTATTTTAAATTATTTATCCATACATCATTTTGGGCCTCATAACTTTCTCTCCCTCTCATAACTTCTCTGATGATGTGGGCGGGGCAACCTGTCACTCACATGAGATCCACCAATAGCAAACCACATTCATCCAATCAATTCCCCACGGACACAATCAAGCCCCGCCCACATTTGTTATTGTTCCAGAAGCCGGTTGCATAAACTGATAACTCTAGTTTTACAAGTTATTCATCACATTTTTTCTATAAGACTGTCCATAACTGTTTTAAGTCACATAAAAACGTAGTCAACGTGCCGCTTGACAAACCGCTAGATGGTCATACTACTGAAGTCATAGTCTTAAAGGGATAGTTCACCCAAAAATAGGTGAAAAGTATCCCATAATTTACTCATCCTCAAGCCATCATTGGTGTTTATATCTTTCTTCTTTCAGCCACATTCAATCAGAGTTATATTCAAAAAATATCCTGGCTCTTCCCAGCTTTATAATGGGAGTGAATGGTACCTTAGATTTTGAAGGCCAAAAAAGCGCTTCCATCCATCATAAAAGTAATCCATACGACTCCAGGGGAAAATATACATATTTATAACTTTATAAACTATAATCACTGGCTTCCAGTTACGGCCGGAAGAGTGACCTCTGACCGGACACATGACGTATTGATGAACATGGAAGCGCAGAGGATAGAGCAAAAGGATAATGGGGTCAGAGGTCACTCATCATGCGTGGGGTTAGAGGTCACTCATCATGCGTGGGGTCAGAGGTCACTCGTCATGCGGGGGTTCAGAGGTCACTCGTCATGCGTGGGGTCAGGGGTCAATCTTCCACCGGAACTAGACTCGCATTCGGTTGTTACCTGAAGCCAGTGATAATAGTTTATAAAGTTATAAATATGGATATTTTCCCCTGGAGTCGTATGGATTACTTTTATGATAGATGGATGCTTTTTTGGGCTTCAAAATATTAGGTACCATTTACTCCCATTATAAAGCTGGGAAGAGCCAGGATATTTTTAAACTCTGATTATGTTTGGCTGAAAGAAGAAAGTCTTATACACCTAGGATGGCTTGAGGATGAGTGAATGGGATAATTTTCATTTTTGAGTGAATAACCCTTTAACATAATGGCCTAGTCCCAATTCGCATACTATCCATCCTAAATAGTATTCGAAAATAGAATTAGTACGTCCCAAATCGTAGTATGTTGAAATGAGTGTTCCAAAGAGACCCGGATGGTCTACTTTTTACAGTCAGAATCCGAAGTGCAGATCGATGCGCACGCTAACGGCTGATATTGCCCACAAGCCATCGCGCGCTGGACGAGGGTTCAGTTAGAACTACAAACACGAGTGAAAAGTGTTAAAAAACTACAGACATGGACTACACGCGAGTCCGGCGTTTAGAGATAAAGGGGGTTGAGTGATTCATTACCAGTATCTGTGAAAATGTATTTATTCAACGTTGTCCACATTATATTGCATCTGCAGCAGCATTGTGAACTTTTGTAAAGATACGTTCAGTCAATACCTTTTAAATGCATCATTATATTCAAATTGCAAACACACGAGGAGAGTCTCCACATGAAAGACCCACGGCTGGCAGATGAACGTGCTTCTACGCTTCTCTCCGAAACGCTAGGAAATCAAATTAGATTGAATGGAGGATTTTAACTGTGACGAGATGATTGACAGGGCAGTTTACGGTGACAGGAACACGGACAGATCTGCCGTTTAAGATGATGGTTTGTCCCAAAAGCTTGCCTACTCTTTTGCTACACACTCAAAAGTATGTACTTTTTCTTCACAAAAAGAGTACATACTTTTAGGGCGTAGTATAAGTAGCGAATTGGGACTGGGCCTTTGGCTTTGTTAATGCCGTTTCCCTCGTATAACCGTCACAATAGGGAAGACGGTCCTTCTTTTTCATTCATGCAAGATCCCGTATTCCCATTCTGTTGATGAGGGGGTTGTGATGGTCCGCCGCTGGAGTTTGTGACTGTCATGTGATCTGTGTGCAGGACTCAATCATGAAGGACGGCATGGCCAATAACAGCACCGCCAGCATCTCTCAGGCCCGGAAAGCGGTGGAGCAGCTGAAGATGGAGGCCTGCATGGACAGGATAAAGGTCTTTATTTTACACTAAACTCACCTCAGTTCAACATCTTCATGGTTTTAGTGCTTTGCGAATGATTGAAAGACTTGAAAACCCTGGAAAAGTGGGGAAAAAATACAACTAAAGAATCTTTTATAGATTTGTCATGTTGTACAGAACGCTTTGGGATTTTTATATGCTGAATATTATTACATGTTTGATTAATTTATGTCTTGAAGCGGGTATAATTTGCGGATGATCAGTGAAAAAAAGCACACCTTTCTTTTTAATTGACGTCATTGAAACATCTTATTTTTCACTGACGCTTTTCACCCTCCAATAATTTTTTTTTTTTTTGTAAATACGCTGTTTCAAATGAAAATACGTCAAATTTAAAAGGAAAAAAGTAAAAATTCTCCAAAAATATTTCGGCTTAAACTAAAGATTTATGCATTTGAATTGCATATAAAATTTCCATGCATTTGGATTGCACAGTTTCAACATAAACAAACTAATAAACTTAATGCGATTGATATTTTTCAGTCATACAGAAATTAAACAGGAAAGATTTCTACACTAATAAAACTCTATTTGATTTTATTTGAAAATAATATATTTTCACTGTGCATATTTCAAATGGCTAAGTATCCGCATAAAATAGTTCCCTTTATTCAGTTAAACAGTGTGAACATGGTTAAGATATGGCGTGTTGTGGATAAAGAAATATATTCAATTAGTTAAAATGTGAGATTGAAACAAATCAGATTGATTGATATAAATATATAAACTTGGTTATTGTGTGTTTTAAATGCTTTCAGGTTTAATTTCTGTATGACTGACAAATGTTCATCATGGAAATTTGACATGCACCTCAAATATATTTTGAGTGCACTTAATGTTTCATGTTGACTGTTAAGTGGCCAGAAACATTGACTGTTTACATCAGATAGTCCCGCCCCCAAACTCGTGTGATTGGTTGAGTCAGAAGTTGACTGTTTGAAAGCATCACAGAAACTCAACACAAGCTATTTTAACTCCTTTAGTGTCTCTAATAATCACTAAAACGGTCATATTAACACTGCAGATTTATTTAATGAAGATAGAACAAGTAACAAACATAGCATAGCATACAGTACATAACAAAGTGTGCATTAATTGGTAAAAGGGATCCGAAAATGACATTATAATATTTTAAACATTATAAATTTTTTTTTTTTTTTTTTAGTTTCAGAGAAGATATAAAACAAACAAATTCCACTGTAAACACCTTAAAGATTGGGGATAAGTTTACACACTTTTGTTTATGTATATACAATTGTGCCGGCAGAATAAATAAATTAACAATGTATTCAAGACCTCTGTTAAATTTGCTTTCATAATACACATTAATATCCTTTAATGTAAAATAGTATTCATTTTTACTAAATTAAAGATAAATTTAACAGAAACTTCGGACAATTTTACAATCAAAAGACATGAGAGTGCAGATGTGTGCAGTAAATCATGATGTTTGCCTGCAGTGGTTATCAGCAGTAATGTGCCAGATGTTTTGAGGAAGTGTGTGTGTGTGTGTGTGTGTGTGTGTGTGTGTGTGTGTGTGTGTGTGTGTGTGTGTGTGTGTGTGTGTGTGTGCTGTGTGTGTGTGTGTGTGTGTGTGTGTGTGTGTGTGTGTGTGTGTGTGTGTGTGCACAGGCTCAGCTGTGGATGGGATAATCCTGCAGAGGTTTCTCCTCTGGGGTTCTGCATCGTTCTGCACACGAGCGATATTTTCTGACTGACATCAGATTTGACCTCTGTCTTATTTCTGCCCTTTTAACCTCTGGAATATTTTCTTCCCTTTTAACCTCTGGAATATATTTTGGGAAGCAATCTCTAGAGTCTAGACGGATTCTTTATTGCTGAGTTTAATATTTAAGTCAACATTGACAATGACATTTACAACCTCTATTTACTTTTGATGAATTTCATATCATACTATTTCAGTATATCATATTTTTTTATATACATTTATAGATAGATTGATGGATGGATGGATGGATATTTGGATGGATGGATATTTGGATAGATGGATGGATGGATATTTGGATAGATGGATGGATATTTGGATAGATGGATGGATATTTGGATGGATGGATGGATGGATATTTGGATGAATGGATGGATATTTGTATGGATGGATGGATGGATATTTGGATGGATGGATGGATATTTGGATGAATGGATGGATATTTGTATGGATGGATGGATGGATGGATGGATATTTGGATGGATGGATGGATATTTGGATGGATGGATGGATATTTGGATGAATGGATGGATATTTGTATGGATGGATGGATGGATGGATATTTGTATGGATGGATGGATATTTGTATGGATGGATGGATATTTGTATGGATGGATGGATGGATGGATATTTGGATGGATGGATGGATATTTGGATAGATGGATGGATATTTGGATGGATGGATGGATATTTGTATGGATGGATGGATATTTGGATGGATGGATGGATATTTGGATAGATGGATGGATATTTGGATGGATGGATATTTGGATGGATGGATATTTGGATGGATGGATATTTGGATGGATGGATAGATCGATGGATGGATATTTGGATAGATGGATGGATATTTGGATAGATGGATGGATATTTGGATGGATGGATGGATATTTGGATGGATGGATGGATATTTGGATAGATAGATTGATGGATAGATGGATAGATGGATGGATGGATAGATCGATGGATGGATATTTGGATAGATGGATGGATATTTGGATAGATGGATGGATATTTGGATGGATGGATGGATATTTGATAGATAGATTGATGGATAGATGGATAGATGGATGGATGGATATTTGGATGGATGGATGGATGGATATTTGGATGGATGGATATTTGGATAGATGGATGGATATTTGATGGATAGATGGATGGATGGATATTTGGATAGATGGATGGATGGATATTTGGATAGATGGATGGATGGATATTTGGATGGATGGATGGATATTTGGATGGATGGATGGATGGATATTTGGATGGATGGATGGATGAATATTTGGATAGATGGATGGATGGACGGATAGATGGATGGATGGATGAATATTTGGATAGATGGATGGATATTTGGATAGATGGATGGATATTTGGATAGATGGATGGATGGATGGACGGATAGATGGATGGATGGACGGATAGATGGATGGATGGATGGACGGATAGATGGATGGATGGATGGATGGATGGATGGACGGATGGATGGACGGATAGATGGATGGATGGATGGATGGATGGATGGACGGACGGATGGATGGATGGACGGATGGATGGACGGATAGATGGATGGACAGATAGATGGATGGACGGATAGATGGATGGATGGACGGATAGATGGATGGATATTTGGATAGATGGATGGATATTTGATGGATAGATGGATGGATGGATATTTGGATAGATGGATGGATATTTGGATAGATGGATGGATGGACGGATAGATGGATGGATGGACGGATAGATGGATGGATGGATGGACGGATAGATGGATGGACGGATGGATGGATGGATGGACGGATAGATGCACGGATAGATGGATGGATGGATGGACGGATGGATGGATGGATGGACGGATGGATGGATGGACGGATAGATGGATGGACGGATATTTGGATGGATGGATGGATGGATGGACGGATAGATGGATGGATATTTGGATAGATGGATGGATGGATGGATGGACGGATGGATGGATGGACGGATATTTGGATGGATGGATGGATGGACGGATAGATGGATGGATGGATGGACTGATAGATGGATGGACTGATAGATGGATGGACGGATG
The DNA here is from genome assembly GCA_036326025.1 of Chrosomus eos. Taxonomy (NCBI): domain Eukaryota; kingdom Metazoa; phylum Chordata; class Actinopteri; order Cypriniformes; family Leuciscidae; genus Chrosomus; species Chrosomus eos. The sequence goes on from CM070833.1 coordinate 3,230,217, forward strand.
GATGGATGGACGGATGGATGGATGGACGGATATTTGGATGGATGGATGGATATTTGGATGGATGGATGGACGGATGGATGGATGGATGGATGGACAGATGGATGGACGGACGGATGGATGGATGGATGGATGGATGGATGGATGGATATTTGGATAGATGGATGGATGGATGGACGGATAGATGGATGGACGGATAGATGGACGGATAGATGGATGGATATTTGGATGGATGGATGGACGGATGGATGGACGGATAGATGGATGGACGGATGGATGGATGGATAGATGGATGGATAGATATAAATGATTCCAGCATCATTCATATCCAGATTACCAGCATGTCATAAACGAACATTCCCAGATTCCCAAAGTGATCAATATAAGCTTCTATTCATGAGTCCTGTGAGGCGTCGCATGCCTCGTCTCGGGACGTCCTGTTCGAGTCTCACTCAACACATTTACCAGCACACACACATTTACCAGCACACACACGTGTCACCAGCACACACACATTTACCAGCACACACACACACGTGTCAACAGCACACACACATTTACCAGCACACACACGTCACCAGCACACACGTGTCACCAGCACACACACGTCACCAGCACACACGTGTCACCAGCACACACACATTTACCAGCACACACACGTCACCAGCACACACCATGTCACCAGCACACACACTGTACCACACACACACCACACACACGTGTCACCAGCACACAACATGTACCAGCACACACACGTGTCACCAAGCACACACACATTTACCAGCACACACGTGTCACCAGCACACACACATTTACCAGCACACACACGTGTCACCCAAGCGACAACACACGTGTCACCAGCACACACACATTTACCAGCACACACACGTGTCACCAGCACACACACATTTACCAGCGCACACACATTTACCACAGCACACACACATTTACCAGCACACACACGTGTCACCAGCGCACACACACGTGTCACCAGCACACACACATTTACCAGCACACACACGTGTCACCAGCACACACACATTTACCAGCGCACACACATTTACCAGCACACACACATTTACCAGCACACAACACGTGTCACCAGCGCACACACACGTGTCACCAGCACACACACATTTACCAGCACACACACGTGTCAACAGCACACACACATTTACCAGCACACACACGTGTCACCAGCACACACACATTTACCAGCACACACACGTGTCACCAGCACACACACGTGTCACCAGCACACACACATTTACCAGCACACACATTTACCAGCGCACACACACACGTCACCAGCACACAACACATTTACCAGCACACACACACGTCACCAGCACACACACATTTACCAGCACACACATGTTACCAGCACACACACGTGTCACCAGCACACACACACACGTCACCAGCACACACACATTTACCAGCACACACACACACACGTCACCAGCACACACACATTTACCAGCACACACACACGTCACCAGCACACGCACATTTACCAGCGCACACACACACGTCACCAGCACACACACAATTTACCAGCACACACACACGTCACCAGCACACACACATTTACCAGCACACACACACGTCACCAGCACACACACACGTCACCAGCACACACACATTTACCAGCACACACACACGTCACCAGCACACACACACGTCACCAGCACACACACATTTACCAGCACACACACATTTACCAGCACACACATTTACCAGCGCACACACACACGTCACCAGCACACACACATTTACCAGCACACACACACGTCACCAGCACACACACATTTACCAGCACACACATGTTACCAGCACACACACACGTGTCACCAGCACACACACATTTTCCAGCACACACATGTTACCAGCACACACACACCGTGTCACCAGCACACACACATTTACCAGCACACACATGTTACCAGCACACACACACGTGTCACCAGCACACACACGTGTCACCAGCACACACACATTTACCAGCACACACATGTTACCAGCACACACACTGTCACCAGCACACACACGTGTCACCAGCACACACACGTCACGTTCATTCAGTCCGTCATGATGAGTTTGAGGGAAAATGAACTAAAGTTGTTTGTAGGGGTGTAACGATTCCCTCATGTCACGATCCTGAACTCACGAGACCATATTATTGCGATACTCCAAGACATATGATAAAAGATTAACAAATAATGAACTGTTGATTTAAATGCTATATTTGGTTTTTCATTGTGTGTGTAAATAAATATTCTTGGACTTGATGCTGGAAGCCCAGAACAATAGAGACACCAGAATAACAATATTCATGATTCTGAAGCTGAAAATACAGAGTTATTTTAGATGGATATGCTTCTATTCCGTCACTGACTAGAAATATTTAAAATAATGTTGGCCACTTATTACTGGTAACATCAGACATTATCAGGACACACAAATATTCCCTCATTGCATTATTATACACTAAATTCAACATTATATATATATATAGTAGTTTATAATTAAATGACACTAAAACTCTGTAAACTTGAATTTTTTCTCACACAGTAATTTTTATTTTGGGTGAACCATACACGACACATATTGTTGTATTGCGATATATTGTTACACCCCTTAGTCGTTTGATTTGATCACAGTAATAAATTACTGTTTTAAATAAAGTCCAACAGAATACAGTTATTTAAAATAGTTTGACAATCTGAGTGTTTTTACAGTAGTGATGATGAATAATGCAGCAGGACGAGAGCGAGTGGCGAGTTCGTCTCTTTAATGAATTCCTCAATCTCACAGTGGAATGTGTTCTGTGTTAATTACTGTGTCTCTTCATCAGCGGCTCGTGTGCTGTAATTACAGACTCCACAGTACAACCCAGAGCGACCGCAGCTCACACACACACACACACACACACACACACACACACACACACACACACACACACACACACACACACACACACACACACACACACACACACACACACACACACACACACACACTCCACTCACTCACTCACTCACACACACTCACACTCACACTACACACACACACACACACACACTCCTCCTGCACCACACATCCTCCTGTACACCACACACACACACACACACACACCACACACACACACACACACCACACACACACACACACACACACACACACACACTCCACTCACTCCTCCTCACACACACACACACACACTCACACACTCTCTCTCACACACACTCCTCTCTCTCTCTCTCCTCTCTCTCCTCCACACACTCACCACACACACACACACACACACACACACACACACCATCCACTCACTCACTCACCACACACACACCCACACTCACACCACATCACACATCACACACACTCCACACACACACACACACACTCACACACACCACTCACTCCTCACACACTCCTCCTGACACTCACACACTCCCACACACTACACACACACACACACACTCCTCCATCTCTCTCCCTCTCCTCTCTCTCACACTCACACACACTACACACTCACACACACTCTCCTCTCCTCTCACTCTCCTCTCTCTCACACCACACACACACACACCACACACACATCACACACCACACACACACACTCACCACACTCACTCACACACACACACACCACACACACACACACACACACACACACACACACACACACACACACACACACCTCCACCACCCATCCTCGCACACACACCACTCCCTCACACACACACCCACCTTACACTCACACTCACACACCACACCACACACCACACCACACACACTCCCTCCTCTACACTCACCACCTCACACCTACACACACACTCACACACTCTCACTCAACTACACCCTACCTCTACACCTCACACACTCCCTACACACACACACACTCCACACTCACCTACACTCCACACACACATCCTCTCACACACACACACACTCCTACACATCCACACAACACTCACTCCTCACCTCACTCTCCTCACACACACCTACCTCACACAACTCACACTCACACACCACAACTCACACACTCTCCACACACACACACCATCACTCACACCACTCCATCCTCCTCCTCCACACACACACTCACACCCACACCACACACTCCTCCACACACCACACTCCTACCACACCACTCTCACACACTCACATCCTCACACCACACACTCACTACCACACCACTCACACACTCACTCCTGCACACACCACATCCACACACACACACTCCTCCTCACACTCCTCTCACCACACACCATCCTCCTGCACACACACTCCTCCTGTACACTACTCACCACAACTCACCACTCCCTGCCACACACACCTCCTCCTACACACACTCACACACACTCCCTCCTCACACACTCCTCCTACACACCACAACTCCTCCTGACACACCACACACTCACTCCTGCACACACCACACACACACACACTCTCACACATCACAACACCCACCACACACACCACCACCCACACACTCCACACACCACATCCTCACACTCACACACTCCTCTGACACACTCCACACCTCCCTCTCACTCACACACTCCCCTTACACACACACACTCCACTCTACCCACACCTCTCGACACACTCACACACTCCTCCTGTACCACTCACACTCCCATACACTCACACACTCCTCCGACACACTCTACCATCTCTACACACTACACTCCTCTCACACACACTCCGTACCACACCACTCCTGTCACACCACACACCCTCCACACCTCACACACTCCCACCTCCGCACACACTACACATCCTCCTACACACTCCACACTCCCTCCTCACACACTCCTCCTGACACCACTCACCCTCCTCTCCTGACACACTCACACACTCCTCCTGCACACACACCCTCCTGTACACACTCACACCTCCTCCTGCACACTCCTCTCACACACACTCCTCTACACTCACCATCTCCTGCACACACACACACACTCCCCTCACACACTCCCTCCTTACACACTCAACACTCCTCCTTACACTCACACACTCCTCCTGCACACACTCACACACTCCTCCTGCACACATCACATCTCTACACCCACACTCCTCCTGCACACACTCCTCCGACCACTTACACACTCTACACACTCCACCTCCACACTCACACACACCTCCTCACACCACACTCCACACTCTCCTGACACACTCACACACTCCTCCTGCACACACTCCACCTCCTGCACACTCACACCACCTCACCCTCCTCACACACTCACACACTCCTCCTGACACACTCACCTCCCCTACATCACAACCTCCTGCACACACTCCTCCTGACACACTCACACACTCCTCCTGCACACACTCTACACACTCCTCCTACACTCACACACTCCTCCTGACACACTCACACTCCCCTACACTCAACATCCCTGCACCACTCACACACTCCTCCTGCACACACTCCCCTGACACACTCACACACTCTCCTGTACACTCACACACTCCTCCTGCACACACTCACACATCTCCTGACACACTCAACACTCCTCCTGACACACTCACACTCCTCCTCACACACTCCTCCTGCAACCACCCTACCACACTACCACTACACCTCCTACACCACACACTCCTCCTACACACTCACTCCTCCTGTACACACTCACACACTCCTCCTGCACACACTCACACACTCCTCCTGCACACACTCCTCCTGTACACTCACACACTCCTCCTGTACACACTCACACACTCCTCCTGCACATACTCCTCCTGTACACTCACACACTCCTCCTGCACACACTCCTCCTGCACAAACTCCTCCTCTACACTCACACACTCCTCCTGTACACTCACACTCTTCCTCTACACTCACACACTCCTCCTGTACACTCACACACTCTTCCTGCACACACTCTTCCTCTACACTCACACACTCCTCCTGTACACACTCACACTCCTCCTCTACACTCACACACTCCTCCCGTACACACTCCACCAGTACACACTCCATTTTTTAATAACAACAATAATAATAATGATTAATTATAATTAATTATAATATTTAATTATAATAATAATAATTATTTGACCCGTTGTGTATAATAGGGATTAGGGATTTATTTATTTTTTCATTTAACATTTTAATGATTTAATTAATTATTATCTTTTCATCAACTGGCAAACCTACTGTTAGGAACCCCTGTCTTATATAATATTACTGTGTTATTTCGACTTTTTGGTACTTTGATATTAGTTTTCCACTGTACTACAGGAGCGAGAGGAAGGGAAATGTAGTTTGTTTGTTGAGTGTGATGTGTGTTTGTTGCACCATCTGGCTGTGAGCGTCACACACACCTCTGAAACACACGCTTCCCCTTCGACAGCTGCGTCTCTCATCATCATCTTCATCATCATCTTCATCATCCGCTCTCACATCGATCAGGCTCTGCTGATAAACAACACATTTCTGGGGTTTAAAAGACTCTTAATGATTTGAATGTACTCAAACTATTTACATTTAATCATTTTATCCAAAGCAATATACACAATAGAATCAGTTCAACTAACAGGACGACAATATGTAAGTGCTGCTGTGACCCTTCCCAGTTTAGTCAAACTAAAGTAAGTAATAAGTAAAAGAAAAATGTTTTAATAGATATAGAATAGGATTGAAGAGAAAGTGTTAGTATTAATGGATCAAATGAGAATAGCTAAAACTTTAACTGAATTTAACTGTATGATGACACTATTGTCTTATGCAATATAGCTAAATCGACCTCGTTTCATAATTAATTGACTTTGCAACATCGACACACATGCAGTTATCTCTAGAACTTGTTTAATAAATTGATTTACAGTTATTGAACTGGACTGAATCAATATTGGATTTACTCTGTGAATAATGACATTATTGTCATCTGAAGAACTAGTTTCATAATTGATTAACTTTACACAGTTATTGAACTGAACTGAATCAACACTGATTATTACATTATTACACCATTGTCTTTTAGAGCTTCTGTACAACAGAATTTAAATTAGTCTTATATTTGATTACGTTTGCATCATTGATTGCAGTTATTTTTCCTGTTCATCTCAGTGAAGCTGCTTTGAATCAGTATTGTAGAAAGCGCTTGCCTTGACAAAATGAGTGAATAAATATGTATACCATTTCAATTCCAGGTTTTGTTGGCCATGTTATAGTTTCATTTTACTCGGATAAGTTCAGTGTTTCTACAAGGTTTCAAATGAACTGACCTTCAAAGAGCCAAAAGAACCATAAACCCGTGGCCACTTACTTTATTATAGTGAAATACCTGTAAAACATTACTGATAGATTTTTGTATTACTGATAAATTACTGTATGCTGACCTAAAAATTACTTGATATTTCTGCCCCATGTAAGTGTGTAGTTTCTGGTTAGATCGCGCAAGAGCGCTCGTTTTAATCGGTTCTTTTTTAACGGTCAAACGGGTGTTCTGAAATGATTCATGATTCAATCTGATTCATTTGGACAGTCACTGAATCGTTTGCAGGGGTTTCTCACACCTACATTTTCCAGTGTAGGAAAGTAAACAAAACTTGCAAGTCAGTGAGTAATGATCATGTTAAACAACGTATATCTTAAGTGTGTAAATATTAATACAAATATTTTTTAGTGAACAAAACACTCGAAGATATCGCGATGCTAGACCTTTATTTGTTTTCCTGAACGCTTGAAATAGAGTTTTGGTCAACAACAAATAATGCACTTTAAGTATTCTGTTTAATTCGATGTATAGTAACTTACGAGACTGGTTGCGTTTTTGTGTATTAAAAAATATCCCATATCGCCACCTAGCGTTCAGCCAGCGGTATTACCAGCAAATCAGATTTAAAAAATATACATATTTAATAACATTTCTCAATTATTTTGTAGTATCCATGGAAGGATTGATATTTCAGAATGATATTTTTTTAAGTCAAACATTGTTTAATAATATGAATAATGCACAGATTTTTTGACATCAGAAAGAGCCCATTTGTGTTATTCTACAGACTGATCTAGAAACAGCAGGACATTATGGACTGTGATAAATGTCATGTTTTTGCATGTTTATGCAGCGTGACATTTGCAGACTAAAAGCGTCCTCTTTCAAACTTGTGTTTTGGTCTCTCAGAGACTGTCCGGCGGTCAGAAACACTGTTTCTCTGTCAGGTTTCTGGAGATGAACGTGTGCGTCCGCTGTTCATTCTCCTGTAGTGCTGATCGAGGATTCATGCGGTTTATTAGACTGGTCAACATGCTGAATACGTAATATTCATACTCATATTCATATTCATGAGTGTCCGCTCAACTACAGTGTTCTACATCAGAGCATTGTAATATGGTGTGGGGAAAAACATAATAACAACAACAACAAATAAGCAAATATTATTATTATTATATATAGCAATTGTTTAAATATAAATATGTGTAATGTGTATTATTATGATGTATTTGATAACATTAATAATACTAAATAATAACTATGATGTTGATTCTTCTTCTTGATGGTTGTTGTTATTGTTTATTTGTTTATAATATTTATTATCATGATGGATTTAATAATAATAGTAATTTAATTTTTAAATAGTTTTATTATTTTTAAATACTAAATATTAATTAACATGTATCATATTTGGTATTATAATAGACAATAGATGATAATATTCATTATTATAATGGATTTAATCATAATAAAATAACTATAAATGGTGATTCTTCTTGATTGTTGTTGTTACTATTTATTTATAATGTTTAAAATACTTGTTATCATAATGGCTTTAATAATAATAATGCTTGTTATTATTATTAATATGTATAATACCAAATATTAATAAAAATGTATAATATGTATTATTATAATAGACTTAATAATAATAATAATGATTTATAATATTGTTATAAAGGCTTCAATAATAATAATATGTAAATAAATAATAATAAATATGTATTAAATATTATAATGGATTTAATAATAATTATTATTATTGGTGAGAATAATAAGAAATATGTAAAACATTGATTATTATTTAGGATTTAATAATACCAAATATTAATAAACATGTATAATATGTATTATTATAATAGACTTAATAATAATAATAATTATGATGATTTATAATGTTTATAATATTGTTATAAAGGCTTCAATAATAATAATATGTAAATAAATAATAATAAATATGTATTAAATATTATAATGGATTTAATATTAATTATTATTATTGGTGAGAATAATAAGAAATATGTAAAACATTTATTATTATAATGG